>JADLSH010000311.1:1200000-1800000 GCA_016169945.1 Trachythela sp. YZ-2020 | reverse complement strand
AGTCGTCCTATTCTGCTGGATCTGCCCCTGTGTACATGAGTTCAGTAAAAATATGAAACGTAACTTACGCAAGTTGAATTGTGCGGCTACTCATGCGCAAGTTATTGCATTTTAATGTATTATAAGAATAGGTAATAGATAATTAATCAAAATTAAAACTAACAAAGCGCTGACGCTTGATAAATATATGACTATATTGATTAAATTTAATCTCCGAGCCAACGGCGCGAAGCGCCGTTCCGGGCGTTAGCCCGGGGCGACGGTACTAATTCTCCGTGGCTATTTACACCTGTGAAAAGGAGAGCTAGCCGATTTTAAAGTTCATCAATATTCGCGGGCGCGTGGCTATGGTTCAAGGTTGGTGGGTGGTCATCTCACTGATCTCAAAAGTATGGCGGATTGTCAGGTGAGTGAGATTATAGAAAAACTTGAGAAAGTTTGAATTAAAAGTCGCTTTTGGGACTTTATAGAAAGAGCTGTGGGACGGATCTTATCGCTTTTACTTTAGCAAAAAAGATAAGAAGAGTCCAAGAGATAAATGATCGAAAAAAGTAAAATATATAGAGGCAGGTTTGTTATATTATTAAAAGTGTTGATGTATTTTTGTTCTAAAAACTCCTGCTTTATATACATAGTTTTCCATTTATTTCCGGTTAAAGTATCATATATTTTATATTATCAAAAAGGTCTAAATTAAAAGGAGAACGAAATCATTTTTACGATTATATTTTTAACTGATTTCATTTCCAAAAGGAATTTATCGGTAAAATGCAGTTTAGTTTTCGAAACGTTATATATGAACGGAAGGTTGAATTTTACATTAGTTTAAAGCTCATAATGAGTAATAACGTACCTACAACATAATTCGGGAATTCTATGCCTAAAACAAATATTTTAAAATTATTTTTGACCGTTTTGTTCCCTGTTTTGTACTGTGTACTAAAAATGTTGTGTTATTTTGTGTCGGTGTTGCCATGACTACACTACTCCACTACTTGAAAAATATTATTTCCGTTGCGTATCTTTCAAGAAACCCTGTGAAAAACCCTTAACTTCTAACTCAAAATATATTTCCCTGTTTCCTTACAGTTTTCCTTTCAAACTATTATTAGAGTATTGTTTCCTTTGAAACTCATTTGTGTAGTGTCTGTGAGCACTTAATTGACACCGATGCACAGCGATACAAAGTTTACAAACGTAAACATGAACTCCGATAGCTATATTAAAAATAGGTACGCTAAGCGTACATGTATCTGCTCATGGTGATCCCACTGTTGTCATGAAGGAATAATAATCTACAATTCTATTTGGCCCTAAATTGTATAAGTTACACATATTTTGTACAAAAACATACACTTCATTCAACCAGTAACTTGTAAATAATAAGAGATTGATATTTAACCCATTAACTGGCAGTACCCTACCACTGACGAGTAAAATCGTCTGGCATTAGACAGAGTAAAATACTAATAAAAGTAGGGTGCATCTGGGCTTGCCAGCTAATGGGTTAAAAGAATATATTTTTATAAATATCACAAAAATATATATCATACACAGTAGAACAAGGTTTTCATATTAATTGTTAAATGGGGTTCACAATTGACAGTATCACTATGCCAGACAGTTTAGTAAATATGACAAATAAAATGGCTGATATAAATTTCACTAGCAGAGGCTATTTCCATATTAACACAACAAAGATTTTATTTAATTTTATGATGTCATTGCTGAAACATGTTAGGTTCACAATCTTCTCGATAGTCCATAATATACTACAATCAGGTATGTGAAAAAATTGTAGATGCATGGATGTTGTCAGAATACCAGGTGTCGCTAACACATCCTCGCACAGTTTCAAAAGCCTTTTTAAACACATTGATACACGACGTGAACATGTGGTATTCAGGGATGGAGGAACACAAATGAACTAATTATTCCACATGGATGTGTTAGCAAATAGGTCATATTATTGAAGTCTATTCATCAGTAGCAAATGTTAACTATGTTGAAAATCAGGAGTATAATTTAACACATGTATATAGTCTGTGAATATAATGTATAAAGTATATGTAAACACAGATTATCAGATCCATACATTTGCTAGAATTGACCAGTCAAAGCTGCAGTGTTCCGTGTTTGTTTGTTCACCCTACAATACAAGAAATATGAGAGTGATGTGTAAAGACTAGTACAGGCAAATGAGTGCTTGAAAAGACATTAAATATAAGCGATTTAGTAATTTAGAGGAGAATTTGCCTATGGATATGAAGTATGAATTTCTATTATGAAATTATAAGTATGTGATTGTGACACCGTCTGCAATAAATGTCATGCCAAAAGGAGTATTGTACAGTCTTATCTTTTACCGTCTTAACCATTATATACCATAAACAAGTTAATGACCCAAGCTGTTGATATAAAACCGTATTTATAAAAACACAATTCAAACAAAACATATTTTGTGGGAGAAGGGGTTCTGGGGTGTGAAGACTCATATTATGACAAACATCATCCCTACTCACGTCACACCTTAAGCTGAACTGATTGACTGAACTGAATGCTCTGACCATAAAGCAGAGCCTTGCCAGGGGTAGCTATTCCCTGACGACCCTGAACCAAGAAACACTTGGACAGTCCTTAACCTGACCAAGGGGAATGAAACCCCTATGGACAGTCCTTAACCTGACCCAGAGTGCTAGACCCATACGGGCAGTCCTTAACCTGACCAAGGGGCGATAAACCCCTATATGGACAGTCCTTAATTATATGGTATATGTGTGACGTATATTGAGTCTATGGGCCTGAAGTTGACATTTTGGGAGACTTCAACCCGAACCACAAATTTATTAACCAAAATAACAAAATAGTCTGCGACCGAAAACGTTAGTTTTAACTATATACATACTAAAGTAAAGGCATTATCTAGCAGCAACATTGTTTGTGTCTCTTTCCAAAATGTCCTTTCTCGAGTCCTTGATCCAGTATATGGTGTTGAAGACAGTTGATGATAGCTGCTTCCATTTTTATATAATAGCTATTATTTCCACTGATATATTAACTACCAATATTATATCGATGAATTTGCAATTTTTGAACATATTCAAGGTAACTCTAACTTAGAGCAAACGTCAGGCTGAATAGCCAAGGAGGTGGGTGGGTGGGAAATTATTTCAATAACTTGAGTAAGCGAAGCGCTCAGTATAAATGATATGATCTTGTTAGCATCCTGCAAGTTATGCGCTAATTAACTTGTATTATATTGCGCGTTATGATTGGTCAATTTGTTAGTAGGAAGCGTTAGCATGCAATATCCAGGGCTGCTCACGTGAAAGCATGCCCAATGATGAAAATGATCTTTGAACTATCTGTCAATAAGTAAAACTAAACAATGCATTCCTTGAGGCCAGGACGGAAGGAATCACTGCCTTTGAGACAGAAACTTATCTGATATCTTGCTTAACATACTAGCTTCAACGCGTTGTCTCATTAACTTAAATTTATATTGTCTATAAATTTGCTTTAATGACCCAAGCTGTTGATATAAAACCGTATTTATAAAAACACAATTCAAACAAAACATATTTTGTGGGAGAAGGGTTCTGGGGTGTGAAGACTCATATTATCATCCCCACTCACGTCACACCTTAAGCTGAACTGATGACTGAATTGAATGCTCTGACCATAAAGCAGAGCCTTGCCAGGGGTAGCTATTCCCTGACGACCCTGAACCAAGAAACACTTGGACAGTCCTTAACCTGACCAAGGGGAATGAAACCCCTATGGACAGTCCTTAACCTGACCCAGAGTGCTAGACCCATACGGGCAGTCCTTAACCTGACCAAGGGGCGATAAACCCCTATATGGACAGTCCTTAATTATATGGTATATGTGTGACGTATATTGAGTCTATGGGCCTGAAGTTGACATTTTGGGAGACTTCAACCCCACAAATACACAGAATGTGTATTCCCCATAGACGAAAAGACCTTCTCCCCATTTTTTAAAATGAAGAATTGTTATGTATTTAGCCTTATTGTTAGAGTGGCTGATTTGAGCATTACCATCACTCATATTACAGCTGGAATGTCAGGGAGGCCAGGAAAAACCTACGATACAGGAAACCTGGATGGGGCCAAGACAATTGACCAGCAGCTTCCCCACAAAGCTTCTATCTTACAAGTTCTCGATTGGAGTGTTGATAACACGACAAACAGAGCTGATTATATCAAGACATACGTCTTTTTATTTATTTGTTTATTTGAGCATTCTTTAAATCGTTTTGTTTTCTTGTTGTGATTGTTCCCTCGATAAAAACCAAAATTATAGTATGATATTGTATGCATGCAGGCATTGACATTGGAAAGTAGCTTGAGCCTCGGCTTTAGATATTTGGTTTCATGCAAACAAAGCAAATATAATGCGGATCATGCATAAAAAGTGCAAACAAATTTTGTAGGCATATAGATCATATGTGTATTCAAACTAGAACTCTTTCTATATCTGAAACAATATATTATAGAAATGTATCCACATTCAAGCAACATCAGATCTTACAGAATGTGATTCAATCTTATGTTATAACCACAAACAACTTATTGTATTGGCATGCTTTCAAAGGATGAACTATTGTTATCAATTACTTTAATCTTTATAATGACTGACTAAAATTGAATTGGCGTAGCACAATATATTGCCTGTATACTTCATTTAATTTAAATATGTGCTATGTCCCTAACCAAATAAGGTAGAAATTAAATACAAATCAAATCAATGCCAATTTTCCACTGCAGGAAAAAATAAAAAATAAATAGATTAATTTATTAGAATATGTATAGTTAAAAACTTGGAGGCAATCAGTGAAACAGATCGAGACTTGCGCCAAACTCATTTCGTGAGGAATGCAAGTTTTGGAGTGATATATAGTCGATGAATCACAATAATTATAGAAATATATATACTGCCAAACTATATCTATCTATAACTTGGAGCTTAAGATTAGCTCCAGTCCGTTTCAGTAAAAACGAATAATATAGTAACAGAATTATATAGCTATCATTCACGAGTAGATATATGTAAACAGTTAGGCAAACCCCTCCCGACTATTTCTCAAATTAACGTAAGTGCATGTACAGTAAGTGTCGCGAATGCTGATAGAGCATAGCAAATCAAAGTATACTTTTGTCGGGGTATGTTTTAGTTTTCGATATATACTGATGTGTGGACTATGCCTATGGTATACATCTTACAAATAGATTGAAATTTGAACTAAGTAACTATAAACTTTATCATCATTATAATTCATGCAACAAGATAGGTGCAGCCAATTTAGCGATCATGGTTGGATGAATGATATTCTTTTCTATATTTATGATTGTAGGGGTGAATATAGTGTGTGACAAAGCTGCCGAGCTTTTCCAGCCTCAAAACAATGATCGAACTTTGGACTCAAATACGTCAATCAAATATATTACCAGCTGCATGCGCATTAACAAAACGAGACATACTAAATGTATCGATAGACAGATACAGTCAACTCTCGTTATAGCGCACATGAATTATTTATGTTGGTTTAAAACTAAATATAACGCAATCAATTGAATTCGCCTGTATACTTACAATACCCAAGCTAAGCGATGGCAAATCCCCTTAACTACACATTTTGTATCAATCAGTGGTATAATCCAATTCCTTGTTAATCCCAGTGTTCTATGATATCCACATCTGGTCGTAGCGTTTCTTTCTGTTATAATGCCGCCGCAGCCACTCCGTTGCGTAGGACCAACTTTATACGTATTTAAACTGATATATTTCTTTGTTCATTAGAGGAATAGATGCCCCGGCGGCGGCGGTACTTAATTGCTCCGCGTTGTCGTTGAGTTCTGTTTGACTAACTGCGTCGTCGCTCGCCATACACCCGTTGTTGCATATATACGGTAATATGTACCATCTGAAATCGCTGTCCAAAGCAGTTCGCGTGCATAATCAGTAGACTTTCATTCTTGAAAATTCGTTTCGTAACTTGAGTAAGTAGCGTTTCTTTCTATTCTAATGCCGACGCAGCTGTTCCGTTGCGTAGGACTAACTTATACGTATTTAAACTGATATATTTCTTTGTTCATGAGAGGAATGGATGCCGGTACTTGCTTCGCGTTGCCGTTGAGTTCTGTTTGACTAACTGCGTCGTCGCTGTCCACACTGCCTGTTGTTGTATATACACGATAATATGTCCATCGTTAGATCGCGCACCGCCGCATCATACCATCGCCGTCCAAAGCAGTTCGCGACTATAAAATGTGGAATTGCTAAATGTGAAATTAAAATGTGGGATTAGCTAGTATTCATGATAGTCAAATTTACTTTAGTATTGAAAACTTATGTGCATATAAAACAAGATGCTATATTTTACAATTTACGCGTCAATGTTATATTAATATGTTGTAGGATTTCTTACCTTGACCTTCGTCCTTCGATAGTTCGACTGTTCACTGTTTCACTGTTTAGTTTTCCTTCAGAAATAGAACCACTAAATTTTGAAGCATTCTTTCCGGTTTATCGATGCGGCTGGGTAGGGAATTCAATTCCGTTTTTCAGCGAATATTTTGTCTGAATCGAAGATACCCAACACGACCACTGATTTACCGAATCCCATTTCCAGAAGCAAGAATGCTGGTGCAACGGCCTTTTTCCTGCATTTTGCATAGCAGATTTTGCGACAAAAAAGCTTAGTATAATGTTGGGAACTGTCGTTGTTTAGCTGTGGCGAGGAGTTGCTGCATGCTAGTAATTCGATTCACACCAACGAACATATGAAAGATAAACTGTCTTGATCAGCTTCCACTCAAACTTTTCATTATGATACTAGCGACACCAGTCTGTGAATCCTGTCCCTAATAATTTTATCACCTAAGAGTTTTAGCACTGACAGCACTGTGTACGTAATTTCTAAAAACTAAAGGCAGTATGACATGAACTCTCATACGCAGTACTCAATGTAACTGAAAGTCAGAGAACAAGTTTCTGCTCAATTTCCAATTAGTGTAATTAGATATAAAAACTTTTTTTCTTATACAAGGTGATCATTAATATGTGTGTACATATTTTGTTTATTGAATTGTGTTGCCATTCAACTTATTGGAGCAGCACACGTAATTTTTCAATTGACTTTTCGATTTAGAATTGGAGGGGGGGTGAGAGGTCGGTCCGAATTTATGAGTCGGTCTCATTTCGAAACTTCACCCCCCCAGCCAAAATCGATATGTACGCCCCTGTGCTCACCAAACCTTATCCTTAAATATCTTCTAGTTTCACCAATGTAGAGCATGCCACATTTACTGCATAAAATACAGTAGATGAGATGAGAGGATGTGCACATGAAATGGTGCTTAATACTGTATTTAGATTTTGGTGCCAAAATCTATACAGTAAGTCCCCGCATATAAGAAACCGACATTTTCAAATCAGGCTGTTCAGTTTCTTATATGCGAGACAAAGTTTCAAACAGAGGCTGCCAGTTTCTTATATGTTAACAAGAAACTGAGTTATATGTGATAGCTTTAAAGTAAAGAAATCAGTGTGAAGTATCAAACGAATTATTGTGTACAAGTAAAAAAATATTACTCAGTTCAATTCAATTTTTTATAAGCAAATTCTCATTTTTTGACATTTTAGAAAATAACATTTTGAAAACAGGCTGTTTAGTTTCTTATAAATGAGGAAATATTCCCTCTATAAGCAGGCTGTAGTTTCTTATATGGCGGTTTCTTATATACGGGGACTTACTGTATACTTACAGGTTTTACACAGCTTCACACGACAAGGAAACGAGCCAATAGGTGACGACAAGTCCTGTGGTAGAGAGCTGTGGACTAGGGTTTCACGGATATTTTTTACTATGTCGAAACGAGACTAAGGGATTATCGGTGAAAATGGAAGATGTTTCAGGGTCGTTTTTCAAGATATGAAAATTCTTCCTAATGACATCCCTTACTTTAAAATTGTAGGGATGGTAACTGAGAACTAGGGGTATTTTGTTGTTGGAAACATTAGACACATGGTCTCTAAGGGTTTCAGATCGGGGGATATTGGAGGCCTTCGAAAACGCAGTATCTAAGAGAGGGGTTGGATAACCGCGTTGGACAAAAAAGTTTCGCGAAGGAACTGAGAGAAGGGAATAGACCTTTTAGTGTGGTTGGGGTGGTAAGAGGTAAAGAGAAGATAGCTATGGGTGTCAGTCGGCTTGAAGAACACAGAAGTAATAAGTCTATTGTCATTGATAGATACAAGTATATCTAAGAACGATACACTGGTCTCACTAGGATAAGGTTTGGTAAGCATCGTCGTGCTGTCGCAAACAATGATGCTGAACAACCTGTTGCCAGATATTTCAACACTGGCAATCACAGTGTTTCAGATATGAAAATTCGAGCTCTGTGTCCCATTTCTGGCAGCAATGACAGCCGCAAAAGGCAAGAAATGCTCTCTCCTCCGCAGAGGCTATTTATTTAATTTTTTTATGATTCAAAAGAGCTAGAGCGTAATTGAACATCGAGTATGATAACCGCGAGCGGCGAAGGGTGAGGCGAGAAAATAAATAAGCCTCTGCCAGATTTCACACCCAACATGGCGTCAAAACGGGAGGGCGGCATATTATATTACACATTGACCTAATAGTAAATACAAAACAATATAGGCACTCCGAAAACGGTTAACGCTTTTATGCCACGTTTTGACTATCTTGCAGTCATCATCTTGCGGCCAATAGTGTGTCTTAACTTTGTGTTGTATGCGGCTTGCGTTCTCAAAAATAATATTTGATGGCGTTTCAGAATGGCAATATATGCTGGCTAATGTTGCCCTCATTGCGACCGTAACAATCTCGATTGTTTTTTCTCGAGGCTACTACAACATTATAGAACTGTGCACAAGCGAAGTTAAATTTAATGATAAAATTGTGAAGGAAGGCGCTTTGTTGTTGCGCACACGTATACCGCATCAGAAAGACAGAAACACTGTCTGAAAAGCGAAGGAAAATCACTTGCCAAACAGGTCTCCATATTTATTTTTCGACGAAATCACGACCAGCAGATAATAAATAAATAACCAAAACCTCTTCTTATGCAAACAAGAAACCACTTGAATTATCATAAGTGAATAAAACTTTCCGATTGCCAAGATATTTTGGGATGTACAACTTTACGAAGATTTGAGCGAGAAAGCGTAGGAAATCTGGCAGAGGCTTTCCTACTTTTCCCTCCCTCTTTCCTTCTTTCCTCCGTCCGCGCTCCGATTTTCAGCGGTTTCCTCATTATATTACCATTTAGCGCGTTTTATTTATTACCATCTAGCGCATTCTTTTATTTATTATCCAATATTAGCGCATTCTTTTATTTATTATCCTTTTATAATTTTTTTTTATCCAAGCCTCTGCGAAGGAGAGAGCAAGAAATGCGTCTCATTTCCCAACTTGGCACCATCCATCCTCACGGCATTTCTCTTACATTTAACTCCTATCTGTTTGCCTGCCATCAGCAGATACTCTACATCTCACCTCATTTCATACATAGTTCCTTAATTTGTGACTTTTTTGTTTTGTCCGCTTCTCCTTACATGCTAATATATTTTGTAATGTGATTTCCATATTTTGTTTATAGTTTGTTTTGATTAAATCCATCTGATTGGTTTATTTTTTATCACGTGATCGCTTTTGTATTCACTATAAAAGCACATGTTTTCTACTAACTTCCAGACGAAGGACCTTCGCTCGAAACGTCGAAGTTCTTATTTTATTTTTATTTTTTTTACGCAACAGTCAACCACCGAATCTCTACCCACACTGGCACCGTACGTTCGAGATATTTTCTTTGGTAAATAGTTTTACCTGCATTTCTTGACTACCATGAAATAATATATCCGTTTATATTACCCTTCTCCCTCCGTCCCTGCCTATACGTTTAACTATAGCTCATGCACGTTGATCGGCTGAGTAAATTGGGATCTTCACTGTTAAAAATATTTTAATTTCACGCGATGCTTCTATTTGAATTATTTTATTCTCAAATGTGGTAAACGATGGTGAATTCTTGGCATTGCAGTGCATGAATTACTTATTTAGTTTACTTACCCAACCAATCTTAGCTGAAGGATGACTGTAAACACCAAACACTGAACATGAAAAATCTTTTGAAGAAATTTCTTCAGTTATCAAGTCTTTCACGTAGGAAATGTCTCCAATTCCTGGTAGATTATATGGACATCCTCCTTCATTCACCATCATCAATTTTCTTAATGGACGTTTATTTTTGAAACGAAATGACCTGAAGAAATACGAATGTTAAATAGATCTAATTAGTCATAATTACAATAGCACTCTAGTCCTCCAAATTGTATAGAATGGAAATGAGACTATAGACTAAGAACTATTATGGAACAAAGTAGCTAACTGTTTAAATGGAAGTGAGCTACTGGGCATTTGAAAGGTGCATTAATACGAGGATAGCGCAGAAAAATTCAGGATAATAGACTTTGCCTATGTATTATATCTCGATCGCCTTACCGAATTATCATGGAAAAATGCTTATACATGGCAAAATATTCAATTTGGGAAGGCGAGATCTCGGGAAGGAGAGTTATCCCTGTTATCACCGAGAGTTGATAAACTGACTATAATTTTTGGATTGATTTAGAATAATGTTACTAGATACTTCTGAGAATATTTAAGCACAGCAATGAAGCAAAAACGTACCAGTCTGCTTTGATCTGTTTATATTCTTCATCAGTAGCAACTTGTACTCTAAAATCCAATATAGGTATATCTCCAAACGCGCTCGACCACTGAGGTGCATCAAATGGTTCTACTGTATCGTTGCTTGATGGTACATCCCAAGTAACGCTATTATTCATTCTCCCGAATAACATATATCCACCACCATCTGTGCTCATATCACACCATACCTGTAAATGATTTCAAAACAATGCGGTTGCCATGCGGTCGCGGTTAACTTCCAAGCAATATGGTTCAATTGAATGCAATAATTGTAGGTCTAGTATATACGTACGGCGGTTCATTGACGGTACTACGTTTTTATATCGCTTGTCTTTGCAGTTGAAAAGCTCTTAATTGGTTATTATAATCAGTAATCAGCATATTATATGCAAGAAACTTTCTGCATAGTTACTGTGTTGGCTGTCAGATGTGTGTGCTTCCTGACACAAATGCCATAGGTGCATTTTTCACTTTCAGGGCCTTTTTTAACATATAAGCTGGGGGGAGGCGCAAATGCCTCCCCCCCAGTCCCCCGGTTTTGCCCCACCCCCCACAACTTCGACGTTTCGAGCGAAAGCCCTTCATCTGGAAGTTAGTGAACCAACTTGAAACGTCGAAGTTCTTATTGTATTTTTTAGGTGGATTGATCCAACTCAACCGCCGAATCTTGGTAAGGATTCTACCTACACTGGCACCACACGCCTGAAATATGCATAGACTATTACTGTCAATTAGTCTCCCAGAATACAGGAATTTGTCCAAAACGTTCAAGAATATGGAAATCAGTTTTCTTAAGGAGCACACGACTCCAAAGATCTTTGACTAGGACCACAAAGTTACAATTTGCCTGGTCCCCCAAACGTCTCTAAGCGGCCTGCCAGTAGGGCGGCTTTAACCTCTTTTTATATGAGAAAAATCAGCCCTCTTACTAGAGCTGTCTCGCTTCCGTACACAGCATTAAATACGGCTGATCCGTGCAACTCATCTATTTTCTTGCTTAGTCCAAAATAACACGGAAATACGTGCCTCAGAAACAGTAAACAAATTATTTTGGTCACGAAGGTCCCTTTTAAGAAAATCCCCCCCCCCCCCCTCACGGGAAAATCGTTAAAAAAGGCCCTGATCAGTTTAGTATAACTTAAAATATAATTTAAATGATATACGTACGTATACATCACATAAGCGGGTGCTAGATCCTGAAATGCCTTCAGTTGTTAACAAACCTTATATGGAACTGAGCGATGAAAGTCAACCCAATAATAACCGTCTTTTGCCTTTCTGTTTCGAGTTAGGATATCCAAGCAGTCATATCCAGGATTGAAATATTCACCGGGTGGTCTTGAACCTTTATGAAAAATACATGCACACTTACACATGGAAGATATAGAAATTTCCTCATGACTTATTTATTTGAAATATACGTTTTGAAAGGAATATAAATTGACAGTGGAACTTTTATACCTTTACAATCTTACTCTGTTTTCTATCGAGTAAATCGTTTGAATGATATTCGTTGATGAATTAATATAAACGTTTTGTTTTGTCAATTGAAAAATCCGTACTCTATTGCGATGAAGTACCAAACAAAAAGCACGAAAATTTTGAAAATAGCTGAAAATAGCTATTAATATAGCATCACCAACAAAGTCATTATTAACCCTCTGTTGCAGCTTTCTAGCTCATGCACCTGTCCACTTTTATACATTTTTTTACTAACTTTACATTAAGTTTTCACAAACTAAATCTAAATTTGCTCTCTTTCAATTTTTAAGCCTTTTGTAATATAAAGTAAGTTACAGCACACTACACTGAATAGTCTATACGAAACAATTTTTAACAAACACATATATGCGCTTCACAGCTCTTTCAGCTTGTTTGTTTTAAAATCTCGCTCATCCCATGCACTTTCCTTACCTGTTTGTAAATATCCGAGTGGGATTAGTAACCTCGCATACACTCTTAAACACAGTCAGCCATATTTTCAATATTTTCAAAAGTGCTTTTTCAACACATTGCTGTCGAGAAGCTTTCAGAGCTTTCGGCTTTTGATGATTTACGCCGGGTGTAGCATGACTCTGGCCGAGGCCAACCACTTTGGGCTACACACTCAAAAACGCACAACTTGTAACAAACATGCAGCAGACTTGTAACAATGTTGTTTCAAGAACTTGTCACCAGTATGTGTTCGCACTGTTTGTTCCCAGCTTGTTGACAAGTTGTCATTGACTTGTTGACAACTTGCTACAAGGTTGTTGACTCAACAGACTTGTTACAAACAAGTTGTTTGTTATCGTCCTGCAATTCAACAAATTGTTACCAAGTTGTGAGTGACAATCTTGTAGCAACTTGATAAAATGACAAAATTGTTACAACTTGTTGACAAGCTTGCTACAAGTCTGTTGCGAACACATCTTGTTGACAAGATGTGGATTTTTATATGTGTATATCATGGTGGCATGCCATATATGGCTCAGTTATGGCATAAAAACGCCATTTTATCAAGACTCTAAACGAATTACTGCTAATAGATTCAGCAGGATTTCGAATGCTTTTAACACTACAAACGAATGTTGAACTTGCACTTCCTATTAATGAAATGTACACGTATGAATGTACAAAATGATGCAAATCGGATAATATTATACACTAATATCAAATGCAAATATTTAGCCGATATTTCTATGATCGAAAAAATCATCATAACTCATGACAAGTATAACTCGCCTTTCAGCAGCAACATTCTATACCTTCAGTTGTTTTCCAACTGTATACTCCTTCATCTTCAGTGCACACCACAATAGTATCCTTGTTTTCACGATCTTTCACCAAGATAAGTTCACCATGGTTGGCTTTTGCGCAGGTTCCAGGATCATAATATTTACGAACTTTAAGCACCTATTTCAAAATGTGAGAAAATAAATGTTTATGTACTGAGCTCGAAATTAAATTTTACATTGCATCTGATAGCGTTTGTAGTGCTTACAACATCAGTGTATATGTTGTATAGACGTTTTCAAGGTAGATTCGGCCATATTTATAGCCTGGAGACTGGAGTGCAAAAATGGGGCGAACTCGTGGCCAGCCATGGCATGTTGACATTTTTTCGAACATTTGTTGTACAAGATTTTAATGGATTTGGAGGTGCCAAATGGCTTCAATATGCGGTCGCGATTTTCATGACACGTTTTCGCAAGCTGTTTACAAGGCATTAACTCTTTTATTTGTTAATGATTTATTTTATTCCCTAACAAAAATATACACATATATACAGTTCGACCGTTTTAAGAAACAATTCGTTCAAAAGAAGATATGATTAGCGACAAAATCATATGAAGAATCACCACACACGTAGATGAAGACCATCATGCAGATGTAAACATATAACTTCATATCGCGCATGAAGATGGCCACTGGGCACAGCATGAAAGCAGTATATTATTTACAAAATGGGTCAAATAGTGTTTTAAATCAGTTTTAATTATATGGCCCACAACAGTGGGTTCGTTAAATATCTAGAACCATATATTATGATCAAGCAATCGTGACCTGGGCAGTTTTTGGAAGTTTTGATTCGGTGTAAAAACACAAATAACATTCCATTTAATCACATTTCATTCTTGATAGTTTGGCTGCAAAAATATGCATAATATTTGACTTCACGGATTTGCACATGCAAATTTACTGCATGTTTAATGTTTTGTTTATATATGGCTTTGCACTTTTTAAAGGACATGTTATTATGTTAAAAAGAAAACAAAGTATCTTGTTGGCTTTAAACAAATTTGCAGTAAATATAGTGTTTCCATGATTGACAAATGTTAGTAATTAACATATTCTTAAATACTGTTTTAATTTCAAATAGAAATATTCCCAAATGTGCCACTGGCAGGATTGAAATTCACAACCTTTATGATTTTGGACTAATACATGCATCTTTTTTGAACAAATAGTTTTTTTTTAAAAGTCGAATATATGTGTTGATATTATGAACAGCTTGCTAAAACATGCCATTAAGGTCACCGTATTCAAGCACTTTGGCAGCACTAAATCGATTAAAATTATTTAGAAGTGTTGGAATATGCACACAAATCAACCAGACTGAAAACAAAATATTGAACATTTTCCTAATATTCTAATATCCTCTCTTTTAAAAACCGACATAACTGTGTCAAAATGATCAATTCCTTCACTCAACAGAAAAAATAGATTGCGGCCATACGTATGGCTGGTGCGCTCACCGCTTCTTTTGCAGGGCCGGATTAACGTTACGCGGGCCCGTGGCATATTATCAGCGCGGGGCCCCTTGAAAAAAGGGGGGCTCGCTTTTTGAATTTTGGGGCCTCAGCGCCTCGCCTTTTTATTTTTGGGACCTCGCTTTTGGAATTTTGGAGCATCGTTTTTTTATTTTTGTGGCCTTGCGGTTTTTGCGGCCCCGTGATTTTTGGGCCCCGCGCCAAAAAAATCGAAACTGAGTAAAGCGCGGGGCCCCTAAAATCGCGGGGCCCCTGGCATATGCCGCTTCTGCCATATGGTTAATCCGGCACTGATCTTTTGCCCTTTTGGCAATATGGCAGACAAACACGAGCCGAAGGCTTTTAGCGAGCAACTTGTGAAATGAATCAATTAACATGCAAAGTAGTTACAAGCACCTAGTTGTTGTAGCTCTACTGTTACAGTCACGAGTGCTATAGTTAACATTTGCATTATTCATTTCAATAGGGTTTACAAGGATATGCAGAACATGTGACCTAACATCAGTGAAACTCATTTGGGTGGAATGATATTAAATCAGGGTGTAGTCCTGAAATATCGACAAGGGGGACTCTCCAACAGTGTTGTGTTTGGGGAGCACATAATAAACTTGGAAAATACATAATAAACTTGTCTAGTTAAAGGAGTTAACTTGTAATTAAATAGATCAAATATTCTGACTATCTCAACCCGGAATTGTGTTGCAAGGTCTCCTCTCTACCTTTTCAGATGAATGTTTTGGTGTCGAGACTCAAGAGCAACGGCGGCCCTCAGCGAATATTTCTTAATTCTTTCTCTTAAGACTTTAATTCTTAAGAACTTTCCATGTTAAGATTATGCAATCTTCCAAAAATATAGGGGGCTCAAATCTGATAAACGTCGTTTTCTGACCATCAGAATTCTGTGCAATCTTCCCCCAAAGTGCATGAAAGGGCGTTTCGAAGAATCTGTATTTTTTATGGACATGCACCTTATTCCCCATAATGGCCTAGTTCCTTCGGCAATCGATATCCGTGGAATAGCCTCTATAGCTAGTGGCCTGGGGGCCCTCGTAAATATCTCTATTTCGGCCGGCCCCTTTACGCTGTATGCTGACCACACCCTTCCGTCAAGCAAAACCAGCCCACAGTCCCCTAATGTTTACACCCAAGTTACGCCTCTGCTTGAACCCCTACTCCCAAATCAACGTCGAATCTTAACATGGTGGGCTGAGGCAAGGCGGTTCACCTCTTTAGCACACCTTCCCTCCACTACTGTATTAATTATTCATAAATTCCACAAGTATATTTGAAAATCGTAGTCATGTATATATGTTGTATTTTTACTGGTTGAGTTCAAATAAATTTTGAATGACGCAAAATTATAATCGAATATTCGTATATTGCAGAAATCCAACACCACCGGGTCGCAGAAGTGAAAGGTGCATTTTAATACCGTTAATACTTTAAATAATATATAGCTTAACGCATTAATTGTATAAAAAACAATTATTAAATTATATAACAACAACAAGTACAGTAACTATATTATGAACCTCATTTATCTACTCAAATTCCGATAATAATTTCGTTTGCACACGGACTTTCAAGAATCTTCGATCGCTTGCTATAAAGTTACCGCTTGCTATGCCGCGGTAGCAGATAACTGAGTTATCTGTGTAGGTTGCGTGATCGCCATATTTAACTGTAAGGTATTAGCCACTCAGATAGGTAGAAATATAGAAAGGTATGATAATTAAAAATGATAAGCAGCACAAGAATATCCGGCAGGTTTTACCTTCAAATGAATCACAGGGAGAAGTATAACCACGGCTAGGTAGAATTTCAACAGCAACATCTTACTGAGCCTATTAAAGGAAAAATATTTCCAAAAGTTCTTAATTTTATTGATCATCATGGAACAAAATGAGTGATTTTAAATATGAACAATAATTATTATTATTAAAACTTTCACTCAAGAGGAAAAGCTTAATCAAATTGCCTCAAAGTTTTCAAAACCTCAAATAAATGACGAATTATAGAATATGCAAATCAAAGTCAAAGTCAAATGAATCAGCAGCTTAAATACAATAGAAACTGCCACACACAAAGGCAAATTAGTCAAAGCACGCAAGCTGATATTTATTCGAAATTAAGTGCAAGTCATATCAATCTAAAATCTGCTAATCAAGACCAACGACAATTTAATCAACTACCAGATCACAATAAAAACTTCCGCGTAAAACATAGTCCCCTAAGCCAGCAACCAGAAATTGTTAATCTCCCACAACTAAACGTAAGTCACGAGTCTGTTAAACCCAGTCAACTGAGACAAACGCCCGATCACAATTATGATGGCCCAGTTGACATGTGAAACACGCAGATCGTAATCTTGTAAAACCAAATGCAACGAGTCAACATGAAACCGACGGAAATTTACTATCAATATATGTTCGGGCCCAGCCTCAGGAATGGATGGGTCAACTACCTTTAATTTATTTGCCTATGGCAAAGGATAATATTCCTATGCATACACCGTGCCCACGTCTGACTCCAAAGAATGAAACAGGGTATAGAATAGCCAGAATAAGTTTTTTCGGTCACGAATCAGTCAGAAAGACTGGCTGAATTATCTGCATCTTGTCCATCGCATATTGTCGTAACCCCAGAGACCCCTGTCACAAAAGCGCTAGAGATAACTCCAAGAGTCTATAATATCCCTGTTGTTCAACTAAATCGCAATAATTACGTAAGAGAACTTTCTAAGCCGAAATGCCATAGACATGTGAAGTCCAATGGCATTGAAATCAACACAAACATACACCAAAATAAGGAAAATAAGAAAAGCCCTCTACCTTCCTTCTTCGTATCTAATGTTAGCCACATTACAAATAAGGTGACTGAACTATCTGCTGTTGTCTCAAATAATCGCCCCACCGTAAATTTGATAGTAGAATCTTGGCTATCAGACGACGTCCCGAACAGTGTAATAAATATTGGTGACAACTATCTTATTTTTCGTCTTGATCGACAAACCCCGGGGGGTGGAGTGCTAGTGTACATCGATAAATCGGTACCAGTAGCTCGTCTGTCGAGTCTCTAAGTCGTCGGGAAGGAGGTAATATAGCTGCTCCTTAAACCCCATCGTACACCTAGACCCTTAGTGCCATCATTTTGGTCACTGTTTATTATCCGCCGGGGCAGTCTGCTGAAAAAGAACACGAAATGTTAAATTATCTCAGAGATGGACTGGACAATGTCCTCCATGCTCGTCCTTCGACTGGGATAATTATTGCTGGAGACTTTAACAAACTAAACTTAAGCCGTCTATGTAATCGTTTCAATCTTAAAAAAATAGTCTCTTCGCCCACGAGAGGGAATAACATCTTAGACCAGATTTTAACTAACATGGCCAACCTCTATTTACCAGTCCAACATGTACCTCCCTTGGGTCGTTCTGACCACCAATGTTTGCTGTTAAACCAAAAAATTGTAAACAAATTTCCGTCTACTTCCATAAAAGTCAGGCTACATAAACCTGAAAACAAACAAAATTGAGTAGAATTGTTGTCCTCCAAAACTGGGACAATGTTATTATGGCAACGGATGTGGATGATAAAGTCGAAACATTTAACAGAACGATTATTTCACTGCTAGATAAAGCAATGCCAGAGGTGACTATCCGAATGCATCCTTCAGATAAACCATGGATTACCCCAAATATAAAGGCGCAGATTAAAGCCAGGCAAAAAGCATTCAGCGGGGTGACCAAAACAAGTACGACGAATTATGTAAAAAGGTCTTTAAGCTCATTCGAAATGCAAAAGAAACATACTATCGCACCGAAGGAAGAGATCTCCGCCAAAAAAATCCTGCAAAATGGTACAAAATTGTCTATACTCTGCTGGGAGCTGAATCGAATCAAAATTATTAACAAACTCCTTCTGAGGAAGAATTGTCTGAGATCATTGAAGACCTACAAACCGCTTTTACTAACCCATGGAAAGACGTCATTATTGACCTCCCGGCCATTAACGAAGTTAGCCACTTACTAAGAGATGTACCGCCACCACTACCCTCCTTAGGACAGGTACGATCCCGCCTTAAGCACCTTAATCCGAGGAAAGTAGCAGGAGTAGATATAATTCCTGCCTGGTTTCTAAAGCTTTACTGTGATGACCTTACACCTGCGATACACAGTATCATAACAAGCAGCATTACTCAGTCCAAGTACCCTATTGCGTACAAGCATGCAATTATAACTCCGGTGCCTAAGATGCAGCAACCAAAATATATAAACAACGATTTCAGGCAGATTTTCGTGCTTCCCCATCTCGCAAAGATAACAGAGAAAATACAATTATGAAAATACAATCTATTTCTATTTGCCAAAGATGGATAATAAAAAACATACATACATACATGATGGCAGCTTACCACACCTACAATTTATGTTCTTCATACATTGAATCACTTGGCGTTAATAGTATTCTGAGCGTCTTTTATTCAAAATCTTTCTAAGACTATATATTTATACTTTCAGCATGGGATTCCTTAAATTTATATGCCGGATGGAATTATTTTCATAAAGCTATAGTATATAAAAACCTGACTACAAAGTAAAATTTGTACCGTTGGAAAATCACAGTTGCAATTACTGTAATTTGATTTAAAACTAGGATATCTGTTAAACCCAAAGACTTAACGTCAGGGGCGCCGTGGGACCCATGTTTCAGGGGGGGCCCAAGCTGAACATTTTCCGACAATATTCCGAAATAAACTTTTTGCTTTTTACGTCGACGGGGGGGGGGGAGGGAGGGAGCTATTAAAAAAAAATTTCGGACTAAACTCTATTTTGAGGGATGAACTGAGTCATATTTCCGATGTTTCTACAAGTTTCAACCATAAATATTCCGACAACGTAACAAATTTCCGACGGTTCTCAACGATAGGGGGGGCCATGGCCCCCCCTGGCCCCCCCGGCCACGGCGCCACTGCTTAACGTTAAACGTTTTCGTATTTCGATGCGCCCTGAAACCTTTCTATAGCATGCATGCATGTACCCGATACTACATCAATTTAGATAACAATGTATACTATCTACTTGCCCATGCAACGACTCAATCAAGAACAGACAAAAACGTAGTCAGCAATTGAAATATTTGAGTGACTGCATGCGGACTTACCTTGTTTCAGCTCATTTCAGTTTTCAACTTCCTCTCCCTAATTTTATATTTTCCCATATTTCTCATAATTATATTGTGTGAATTGCAATGTAATATGCAGTATGTTGTCGCCATCCATGCGTCGTATTGCATGGAATGGCAGCCCTGATAGGATTGCGCTTACACAATTTCGCGCTCAGGTTGTTCAACAAACTCAGTACACTGCAGAGACAGAAATTCTAATGGGAGGCAACTCGGTGTAAATTGCAGTCTGGATGGAAATGCAGAAAGTTTTGAGGCTTTGTCAACTTACATTGTATAATATTCAAAAACTAGTTATTCCGCCAATTTTGGTAGCGCTCAACGTAATTGCTGATCAGTCACACAAATTGCATTCAAAACTGTGTCTAGGTTCGGGGGTTAAATTGCAGAGAAATTTGAAACCGTTTTAGATGGCCAATAGCATGCATTAGTTAATGTTATCGCGTGTATATATACCTGAACACTCGACTGGAAAGCATATACATGCATTTCTAATAAAAGCTCTCTTGAAAATGCAATTAATACATGTATATAGATGTATAGTGAGGCGGTTAAGAGCGAAATTTAGCTGGAATTGTTCATTTTGTGATAAAAGCACCATATTTGCAGGAAGTATAGACTTTGATATGACAATAACTTTTAGATATGGAGGCATCTGAAAAATTAAAGTCGCCGGCCTAAAATTTGAGTTCTTTTTCATTTTCCTCATTAAACTCCTATATTGTCGAAAAATATAAAATTGCAAGTTCACTTATAGCAAAAGTGATTACAGAATCAGAAAGCTTACAAAAAGTTATATTAAGACATGTAAGTGGTTACCATGATTTTTCAAATCCTTCTTGAGTTACAAGCTGTTAAATACGCATTTTCAAGCTAGTACCCAGGCTTTTCGCGCGATTTCGTGGCATTTTTTCCATTTTGGAACAGCAATAACTCGAAATCGGTTGGGAAAATAAAGGTAACCGCTTAAGTGACCTATATATAGTTTTTTGCAAGCTTTCCAATGATGTAAGTCATTATTGCTTTAAATGAACTTGGAATTTCACGGTTTTACAAGTATAGGAGTTTAATGAGGAAAATGAAAAAGAACCCAAATTTTACGCCGGCGACTTTAATTTTTCAGATGCCTCCATATCTAAAAGTTATTGTCATATCAAAGTCTATACTTCCTGCAAATATGGTGCTTTTATCACAAAATGAACAATTCTTACACTTAACCGCCAGACTAGTATAGAAATGGAATTCTAATTAATTTCGAAATGAATTAATATTTAAACAGCAACTAATATACTATATAGGTAGCTTATAAGATAAAAAATTATTCAGACAAATATTATACTATATACATGCATATAAAAGAGCAAAATATCAAGATCGATAAAAGTCTCTAAGTTTAGTTAAATTTATAAAACTGAATAAAAGCGAGTTAACATCTTTAATATCTCTCGGGAGTTAATATATGTAGTTCTCGAAGCTTTCGTAAGATAGGGTACCAACTTGTTACTCCAAACAATATTGCAGTAGTCCAGACGAGAAAGGGAACAATATTGCAGTAGTCCAGACGAGAAAGGGTTATTACTGACTTATAACTTATATAAGTAAAGAAAAACTATGACTTGTCTTGTCACACCAATAATGACCACAGTTAACTCGCAACAACCAGTCATTGACATACATAAAATAGATAAGATATGACCGAGGATTGATTCCTTTGGCTTTGAACTTCTAACCGCACTGCCTGATACCCAGATATTAATTAATATACTTATCATCATAACATAATGCTTAATAGCAAGGTGAAATATCGGATCAGGTGGCTACATTGCATGGCAGTAATTAAGGTTGGTCAATTAAAATATCCTGAAGTACAACACTAATTAATTGCAGCTGTCTGTTTTTCATCGCCTAAATACGTGCTATTGGTATATCAATAGTTTGGTTTTATGTATATGCATGCATTTGTAAGCTCGAGACTCTTTCCGAACATTTTCCTAATTTTTCAACATTTATTGATATTTTATTGATTTAGATTACTAATAAGTTGTCCATAAACGAACGACTCACTCGAAAACAGACAAAAATGTAATTGAACAATCAACATTTGACCACATGACTTAGCCTTTTTCAGCGCATTTCATTTTTAGATTTTCTAATGCTCACGGTGAAGTCTGTATGTTTTAAGCGGCATATCCTTGTAGGAAGCTGTCGACTCCCAAAATAGATATATATATATTATTATTTGCACTATACTATGTGCGTTCTATTCAAATATAATATTGCGCAAATACAATTACAAAGTGACATGGCATTGCAATATTGAAACTAGAAACTTATCTATATATCGACAACTTTTGCAGCAAATGCTAAATGTTCTAATTCTGAATTGTATACATTGTGTATATATCGGAGCTTGAAACGTATTTATACTTTCCGGTCACTTCTCACCACACCTTTTTCTTAGAAAATCTTCCAGAATAAGGTGTACGTTTTTACAGAATACAAGGACGGTTTCTGTGCCATTTTATAGCTGATCTATCCTGGTATATTGTATATACGAAGCAAACAGCTAGTGGAGACGGAAGATTGTTTTGGTTGGGGGCCTAGACGAACTTCTGGAGGGTCCGGGTGCATGCTCACCGGGAAATTTTGAAATCTGTAATTTTTATTGATAACAATACAGATTGCGTTTAATGCGCGTATGTAGGCCTATATAATGAACGACTCAATTGACTGATCAACAATTGAAATCAGTTGACCAAACTTCAGCCCATTCACTGATTTTAAACACCTGTCCTAACAATTTTGCATTTCAAAAATTGATGTTGCATTTCGGTCATATCATTAACGCCAAAGTTTTCCTTCTATAGAAAGTTGTCGATATCACCATAATTTGCACTATACTATGTGCGTCTTCATTCAAATATAATATTGCGCAAATACTTACAAAGTGACATGGCATTGCAATATTGAAACTAGAAACTTATCTATATCGTGACAACTTCTTGCAGCAAATGTCAATGGTCCAACTGAATTGTATTTGCATCTGAGTTTCTTGAAACGTATTTATACTTTCCGGTCACTATGCCCACCCCTTTTATTGAAAATCTTTCCAAGAATAAGATTGTACGTTTTTACAGAATACAAGGACGGTTTCTGTGCCATTTTATAGCTGATCTATCCTGGTATATTGTATATACGAAGCAAACAGCTAGTAGAGACGGAAGATTGTTTTGGTTGGGGGCCTAGACGAACTTGAGGTCCGGGTGCATGCTCACCGGGAAATTTTGAAATCTGTAATTTTTATTGATAACAATACGGATTGCGTTTAATGCGCGTATGTAGGCCTATATAATGAACGACTCAATTGACTGATCAACAATTGAAATCAGTTGACCAAACTTCAGCCCATTCATACAGTTTTCGACTTCCTGTCCCTATAATTTTGCATTTCCAAAAATTGATGTTGCATTTCGGTCATATACATTAACTTGTAAGTTTTCCTTCTATAGAAAGTTGTCGATATCACCATAATAGAAATTTAATATTGTAATGTAATTTTGCACTCTATACATACAGTTTATTACAATATTGCTTTACATTACAATTTACTTCTCTTGTGCAATTGCGCACACGAAATTGATTAGCGCTCAGTGTCTGCCCATTCGCATTGCGGAATATTCAACCATGGATGAGGTATTTTACCTATTACGGCGGCAAATAACTCTATGGCAGCTTAAAACACTGCATTTTATATTCTTCATACTTTTTTGTCAATCACTTGGTGTTAGCATACTGAACGTCTTCTATTCAAAACCTTTCTTTTTATTCAAAATATCGAAGTTCTTGTTACATTTTTCTGGTAGTTTGATTCTACTAGCTCCTATAAACCCTCAAGCATATCGTCTATCGCTACCTAGTACACTGGAACCACGCTTTCAAGATAATGCGTGATGATGCCTGATGAGTTGTGTATTAATTAATATTCACAAACCTCTAGATCTTTAATTTTTCACTAGAAGTTTTTCATCCCATGTAAATGGGACGTATAAACTAGGCCTATAAATTTCACTTAAAAATATATATTTCCAGCCATCGAGTGAAAAATTATTGCGTCTCCGAAAATCCCCTCCCCCCTTTCACTTTTCTAATGGTCGTGACACCGTTCTGACATGTCTCCGATACTAGTGTATAAGTGTATACGGCCTGTAATGAACGAGTCAATCAAACAGATAAAAATGTTATTTATCAATCAACACTTGAAATAATTCACCACATGACTTTGCTTGTTTCAGCTCATGTCAGTTTTCAACTTCCCCTCCCTAATTTTAGATTTTCTGAAATTCACGATGGATTCCACACTACTAGAACCATATAAGCGCCCTGACTAGAACTGTGCGTTTCAGACATATCCTTGTATATTGTATTAATTGCAATGTAATTTTGCATAATATAGTAGTGTGTTGTCGCCAGCCCTGCGTTATGTTGGAATTGCAACCCTGATGGAATTGCGTACACACAATTTCGCTCTCAGGTTCTTTAACAAACATACACTCATGAAGAGACAGAAATTGTTGCGGAGTGGAGGCAACTCAGTGTAAATTGCAGTATTGACGGAAATTCACAAGGTTTTGTCGCAAAATCAGGAAGCTTTGCAAAATTACATCGCAATATTCCGCCAATTGTAGCGAATGTTAAATGCTTGATTTCCTAACTGTAAATATTCTATGGTAGCCTAGATTAAAACGCCTGCGTTTCATAGACTCTCCACTTTTCAAGCCGGATTTTAAACAGAACGCCTTTTATTCAAATCTAAGACTATACGTCGCATTATATATCTGGCGTAGTGCAGTAAACACATGTCGAGTTTTGTATCATTGCAAAATGCTCTTCACGGTATAGTATATACACAGTTACATTAATTTCATTTGTAATATTCAAAACGTTATTTGGCCCATATATATGGTAGATTGTATGCCATTTCACTAGGCAGTCGGATAGCCACACTTAAGTTTAATGTTTGAATTATAATATATTGTCCAAACGCATAAGCTGAATTTTATACAGTCTCGTACGTAATTCTCAAGTCATATTTGGAGAGACTGTTCCTGCAAATGATTTAACTTATCTATCCATTTATGATTATTTATTGTTACTATACAGGATTAATTTCCCTTACCTTTTTGATCGTAGTCTTTAAAACGTACGTTTCTGAAAACGGGAGAGACTATTTTTGAGGTTAGCAATATCGATAGTAATTAAACGTTAAACGGAACTGATTGTTATCAAATCGCATTGAAACTACGTCTAAGCGCATGAGACGTACGGTTAAATAGCAGAGAAATTTAATACTGTTTTAGATGACCAATAGCATTGCCATTGGTCGATCTTACTGCGCTCGAGTTTCACTTTAAAGTAGTGTCAGTACTATTCTGATCAGTACGGTACAGCAAATAGTAGTTAGCAGATCTCTGCAGCTAAGGAGTGGAATTTATGTTCTACCATTCTACATTTGGTTCCAAGTATTTTTTATTGTAATAATACAAGAGAGGACAGGAAAGCACATTATCGTATTCTACATGAGATCTACACGAAGCAAAAATGTTAGTCTCAATCATTGTTGCGATTTGTAGATTGTAATAGTCTCTTTATTTATATTCATTAATCAACAACATAAAATAAAAAGCACTACTCACCAAATGCGTCCCAATATCCCCTCTTTCAGAATTTTACAATTTGCTCTATCTATAAACGCTAGACACATTTAAATATTTATTATTATACATTGTAGTCACTACGTGTCTTCTGATTGGCTTATTGCTTACAGTTAAATATGGCAAACACGCAACCTACAAATAACTGAGTTGTCTGCTAGCAGTTATCTGTAGGTTGAGCCCGCAATACGTACTTTTTTAGCGAGCATCAGCGTACTTTTTTAGCGAGCTCTTTGATCTAGCCCTAAATGATCTAGCCCACGAAATGTATAATTTAACCCCAATTGAACCAACCGAGCATCAGCTTTATATACAAGAATAAAAGCAAGTAAAAACAACATGAATGAACGATGCTTTTTTGAAAGATTTTGCGCAAAAAATATACTGTTTTGATATACTTTTATAGAAACTATAGTAAGTAAATTAGGTGTCTAATATTTTGTCGTTCTTGTTTTAATTTTATAATTGGCTTTAGCCTTTACGACAATATTTTAGAACTATACGTTGTTTTGTGCGACAGAATTTCAATCGTTGTTTATCGAAGGAGTTTAGCAACAATGCAATGTATAATAAAACAGTTATTGAATTCGGTTTTTGTTCAGTGGCGTAACGAAGAAAGACGGGGCCCTTAGGCGTATTTGGCGTGGGGACCCCTGCTGTCATGATTTGACTGCCACGGATTATTGGATTTGTTTGAAAGCTGCCTGTATTAGCGTTTTACTTAATACATGCATGTGTTTTTAGATGAAGAGGTTTTTGTGCCCTCTTTTGCGCCCCAGATTTGCAGTGCCGCTTTCCACTGGCAGCAGTGGCCGAGACATTCTTTTTTGAATCAGGTCAGTGGTTGCATTCATCAAATGGAAAGTTTAAGAACTTCATGTAATAAAACGTCAACAGGCTCGCACCTCGATGTTAACCTGCATTTGTTATGTTTAGTCGGGGGCGGGAAAGCAGCAAGCTGGGGACCCCCAATTGTCGGGGGCCCTTAGTTCTAGCCCTAACCCTACCTTATGAGCGTTACGCGTCTGTTTTTGTTATATCCGGAATTATCAAGCTAGGTCTCGCGGTAAGTGTTATCAATCTCAGCCTGGACTGATATCACAAAAACCTCATACAATAATTGTTTAATTATTATACAGTAAAATGAGGCATTATATATGATAATCCATGTTTTTTATAGTTACATGAGAAATGACTAACCCTAGAATGCATGATGTTTTTGGGGATGTGGATTCATTATAACATCATAAGGCACTACCGTACATATCCACCCTAAAACCTCTGCAGACGTCGCTGGTCCTGTTACAAGATGGGAACAATGGTAGGATGGATTATTGATCCAATTAAAGGCAGTTGAGGGTAAATGTCCTTTGTCTTAGCCAGTAAAAATGTTATTGTTCATGAGCACTTCTCATTAACGTTGAATTTACAAATTCTCTAATGTTTGTCGAACTGGCGGAAATGAAGAGTCTTCGATTCGCTGCACAAATAGTTTGTCACATAATTGGATGAAGGTTGTGGCAGTAGCATTTATAAGACAAGTAGAGAGCGCAGATTCAAGCTGTTCCATGCACTGTATTTGGCTGGATGGGGCAAGGTGCTGCTGCATGTATGCGTTACTACAGTATACGTACTTGTCTCGTACTCTCGTATAATGATGACATTCATTGTATCTTCTATTAAAGCTTGATATTGAGTACGAGTATCTGGCACATGTTAGATTTTTAATTATCTATTAAGCACATTTCATAGAGCTGAAGGTGGCCTGCTCCCTTAAAATCTGGCTTTGTATAACAGTCTTTCAAAATAATTATGGCGTCAGCAATAATACTTTTCAAAACTCCCTCACTCGATCTCAAATAATATGGTGAAGACTTGTGATAGTGATCTAGGAAACATATGAAACATATAAAACTACGTATATGGACCTCACAATTAATAATAAGAAACTTTAATTATAGCTATACTATGGTTTAATTTATCCTAAACCTGCCCTAATTTAATTATCGCTACTTTCTGTATAACGTTAGCCCGCGAATAGGAATACTCACCCGAACGCCTGTAGTCTAGACGTACGTCGGGGCAGTGTGACCAGATTTGGTAATTTTAATTACTGTTGGTAATTTTTGGCAATTTTTGGGACTTTTTTAGTAATTAAATACTTTTAGTAATTTTTTGGTAATTTTTTGGTAAATTTAGTAATCTGTTGGTAATTAGATAAAAGATGAATTTCTCAAATTTTACCAATTGTTTTGTGTGAACACTCAGGGGCGCCGTGGGTCTCTTGTTTTAGGGGGGGCCAAGCTCACGATTTTCCGACAATATTTCGAATAATATTTCGTATTTGCAGGTATGCTTCACCGTTACAATTCCGACAACATAACAAATTTTCGATTTTCCGACGGGTCTCAACGCTAGGGGGGGCCATGGCCCCCCCTGGCCCCCCCGGCCACGGCGCCACTGTGAACACTGTCACATTTTGAGAGAAAATAGTGTCATCGTCAATGCTATTTATGCACAGGCGGGAGGCAGCTAAGGAAGCTCAGCTCGCTGATGCCTGTCGCAACTCCTGAGGCCTGCGCCTGGACAGGGCAAACAACGTTTTTGCAACAAGCATCACACATGCGAAACGTGAAATTTGGC
Organism: Trachythela sp. YZ-2020; assembly: GCA_016169945.1. Taxonomy (NCBI): domain Eukaryota; kingdom Metazoa; phylum Cnidaria; class Anthozoa; order Malacalcyonacea; family Clavulariidae; genus Trachythela; species Trachythela sp. YZ-2020. Next base: position 1,771,448 of record JADLSH010000311.1, on the reverse strand, counting down.
AAACAGAAATTGTTTCTGCAACAATGCTTTCTATTTTGTCCAAAGCAGGGGCGGCGGAGCGGTTTGGGTATTGGGGGGGGGAGGGGGCAAAGGTTTCTCGAAAAATTATGGACATCTGAAGGCCTTTTGCCCCCCCCCAGCTCTGCACCCTCCGCTGCCCCTGGCCCAAAGCCTGAAATCTTGGGTTAATAAATTATAGGAGGAATATGAATAATGATATTTATACTCATTATACTTGCTAAGCATTATGGTAGTTTAATGCAAAACTGATTTATGAGCTGTTTTGGGAAGTGTGCAACTTTTAGTAATATTTTTCTGGATTTAGTAATTTTTCACAGGCATTTTTAGTAATTGGTCCTGAAAAAATCTGGTCACACTGCGTCGGGGGAACGTATAGTACACTCGTAAACATTGAAAAGACTAAACTGTACTTCCGCGATTCAAAGTCTTTCTCTTTGATGGTAGCACTTGATGGTAAGTAAATCAAGTTCTAAACTTAATTGTCTAAATTATGAAGTCTATTTACGTTCTATTTATGAAGGTGGGGCTCTAATAAATGCTATAATTGCTACTAGATTCAAGCCTTGCAAATTGGAAATTTGCAACATAAGATGCATGTTGATAGATCAAAATATCAAATATAGAAATATTAGGTTATTGCCTTTGTAGGAAGGTTTTTCGAAAGACCGATCACCCAACACTGTGGGCACACTGCCTGTGTATGAGTATATCGCTGTATGGAGACCACTGATATGTGATGGAGACCTTTGGATTCTTTTGACGAAATAACTAGAGAATACCCCACCAAACCAAGATTGTTACTTCGTTCACCACTTCAATGTTCACCACTTAGCTGTGTTGCTATGTTGACACATGACTATGTGTTCCCTCTTGATTACATTGCAGGCTATACTTAGTGCATGGCTACTTGGCTGTGCATATACTAAAACGTTGATGCCTGATGGGTGCAAAAAATGAAGTTGAGTGCTGTAGCAACAGTGCTTTGTTTATGGCAAAAATGAAAAGGTGAATTAGCTCCATCCCTTGCCCTAACCTATAACCCAGGATTAACCCTAACCATACCCTAACCAAAACCATTCAATTGCACCTTTCTAGTGCAGGTATTCTATAATTATACCCTTGTGACACAGTGACCCTGAAAGTGCAGATTTTCAAAATTTTTGGCCAATATAAATGACTTGTGTTCAAAATGGCTGGAGTAGAGTATATAATGTTGGTTTTTCAATGAAAATTGTTGGGCCAAAATTATGCTGACAACAGTGATATATTTAATAGCCGAAACAAAGGGCCACTGGAGTGGCCTAGGTGTGTTACATTCTTGGACCGGCTTTAAAACTGCGCCAAAATGTGGGGAATTTCCTGTGTAATGGTAATGTAAAAGAGTTGTGTAGAAATCGGAGTAATGTCTCTGTAAGAAATCTGATCAGTCCTATGGCTGAAAGCAAGTACTAAATAAAATAAGAAAGCTACTATAGCCTCCCAAATATCTCAACATCCTAAAAGTTGTTGATATAGGCTACAATGTGACTTTATATAGCTATAGGAACAGTTATCACCAATAGTCCCCAGAGTGTAAAGATGACAAGGATGTAATTTTGTGAATTATAAGTAGACTATATATAGCCAATCAGTGCTGTACATTGCTTTTCCTCATTAGTCAACGTATATGTGGTATTCCAGACAGACGATAGTGTCAAACAATGCTCTGGTTGGACATATCATTTCTTTATCAAACCATAACATTTTTGTTTGTGAAAATTGGCATTTTTAACCTGATCGACTTTCATGAAGCTTCCCAATTGGCTATAAATGCAGATTTTTTAAGAGATACATTTGGGGGCTGGAGTATGCCCCAGTGAACTCTATATGTGTGTGGAAATTGTGTGTGGATATAAATGACGCTCACTGGATTCCCCCGGCCAGCTGGCCGGACCGCTTAGATGTGCATGTTGATACTATGGCCCAATGGCCCCTCAATATTTATGACTGGCCCTGCTACCCCATTTTTTGCTACATCACTGTGACATGCAGTCAGCGGTAAAAATGCTACATCCCTCCCTGAGGCATTCAACACAAATTGACAGCTCCAGACAGCCTTTCAGGTGGGATAATTGTCTAGTAGTAAGAATTTTCAAAATTGTAAATAGACCCACAATATGCCTGCACTCAACCTGTTGAGGGTGTTTAGACATTGATAGGTGCATTATATGGAAGTGAATTGGATTCAGATTTTGAAGCAGTGTGAGTGCAATTGGGTGAGAATTTCTATACCTGCTTATATAATTTATATGGATGAGAGATTCTGACATGGTTAGATGGGTTGCATCAGGTGCTGGACACTTAAGGGGGTACTACCATGCAGGCATACACTACATACACTACATACACTACATAATTAATGTGTAGTAGCGCATAAAAATTGGCACGGATCAGTAATACCCAATGCATGAGTTATAATAAGAAAATGCTCTCCCTCTTAATTAAATATTCCGCTCAGTCTAGTGGCAGATTTAAACCCTAGCTGACAAGTCAAACGATTTTAACTATGGATTCTACTTGTTAAAGGAAGACCAGTTGCTTATTAATGGTCAATCAAATGTTCCACTCTTGCACTTTTAACCTAATGTGCTGAAATGAGCCTTCTTTTGGTAGTTTACTTTATCTAATGCCAAACTATTTCACTAGACTAAAAGTGCAGGAAAATGCAGAGATCCAATTTACCAGGGATTGGAGGCCTTGCCAATTGAGGTAATTGTCCATCAGATATTTCAATGGCTTGATGTTAAAGACGTATGCACTTGCAGACTGGTTTCAACTAAATGGAACGACTATGCTACGTCAAACTTGAGGAGCAGACATAAACTTGATTTTGCAAAGATGCCCATAATTTGTGATACAGGGCTGAATGCTATCTTGAGGATTACTAGACACCTTAGGGTTGTCCGGTTAGATGAGTGTTGGACTTGTACGACAGAAGAGAATTTGTTTCTTCTTGCAAACAATTGTCCCAAGCTTTGTGTCTTGAGTGTTTGCCGATGTAAGTATGTGACAGATGACGCCATAAGAAAGCTATGTGAATGTTGCAATGACCTGCAAGAACTGGATGTTAGTAGTTGCTTTAAGGTAGGTACAATGTATTTCTACTGAAAATAGTAGTATTTATACTCCATTTATCTGATGCTTCCATAGCTTACGAGACTCATCCAAAAACAATGATTCGATTTTGAATGTTTGTTTGTTAGTTTCTCTTCTCCCATTGCTTTCTTTTATGTTATATACATTCCAACTACTCTCTAGATTGAATGTTTTAGCTACAGAAAACTCCACACTGAACGATGTACGCTTACCATGGCTTTGCCATTGGTCAAAATTATAATTGTCTGCATAATTCCCTTTATTCAAATTGTTATTTTACGGCTTTACGCACCGAGGGATTGAGACTCAGCTTTTAGTCTAGTAGACTATGCCGGTTTAAGTCCTAATAAACAATGATTCGATTTTGATTGTTTGTTAGTTTCTCTTCCCATTCTCTTACCCCCATTCCACGCGTTATATATTTATATATATAAAGATATTATCTTTTAAAAAAAGTTCGCGGTAGACCCTCACAGAGCTTCCACAGATTAGAGAGTCTCGGGGTTAAGGGTACGAAAACTGAAACTGAGGTCTGGACCGGATTTCAAGTCTGAGGAGTTTGTTCCTGCCCGAGTATATCCAAGGTGAAATTGAGAACTGGAGCTGATTGCGAGGACTTGAAATTTGGTCCAGTATGAATATGAGGTTTTGAAGTGATATTTCATTCTCCCAAACCATTACTAAAGGTGTTGACTGTTGTGGTTTAACACTGAATGAATTTTGATCCAATCCTAGCACTTTTGTATTTTATGTTTAGATTTCGGACAAAGGACTTTCAAATCTTATCTTGTGCAAAAATCTCCATGAACTTCGTGTCAGCAGCTGCTATGGAGTAACAGACCGTAGTATAAAAAAGATTACTAGATCTTGTTTGAAATTGACGGAGCTGGACGTTGGCTGGTGTCCACGGGTCACTGATGTTGGTCTCCAACCCCTTCTTGAGAAACCATGTGGACAGCACTTAAGAATCAAATCTTGTGAAAATGTAGGTTTTTTCTTCTGTTTTGGTGATTCCGTAGCTATATTTTAACTAACTGTTAGGGGATTGTTCTTAGCTCATTGCCATTGCATACAGAGGCGTCGCTAGGCCTCTTTAACTGGGGGGGGGGGGGGGGGTGTAAGGTAAAATGTTGCTGAGTGATGAAGTGCTTTTGAAAATAGTTTGCCGAGTCACTAGATATTTGCGAGAAGATACAACATACAACACGAGCAACGCCTGCTTTGACGAATTAAAGTGAAGAAACTGTGCTCTACGTCATACACACGTACACAGCGTATCGTTTTCGATAGTCGATAGAGATTTATACTGGATAGTATGTCCGTACAAACTATACGAGCTAAATAATCCATTAAATATGTTCATTTTTCAAACATTTAAGTACATAGGTAAAGTCATAATCAGGAATGGCTGCATCGTGCATTAGAAAATATATTAGTATGCTTGGTATTAGCTTGAGTATATTTAGTCAGCCAGTTTGCCACAGACCCCCCCCCCCCCCACTCCCCTCCAGCTACGCCCCTGATTGCATACATAAGTGGATGTCAAGTGATGAGTTAATTTACACTCGAAAAAATTCGGGAGTTTCGAGTAGCGAGTGGTTTCGTGAGAGATTACTCGCGCCTAGCTAGCGAGTCGAAATCGGGGCGTTATTTAACTTCGCCATTATCATGCATTCATGGCAGGGTCACCACAACAATATGGCACCAATTACTGTAGCCTGTAGGCCCTTTAAATAGATACCATAAACAGCATAGATTATTATAATAAAGCAGAACACTATACCCTTACTCGCGACATGTACTATAAATATTTTAATTAGAATTGAAAATGCGAGGCTAAACTCCAAAGTTTTTAACAATTCGAAAATACATGCTAGAAACCAAATGAGTTAACGGCAGATTGAAGAGGCACAGTTCATGCGAATTTCCCGCCATAAATTATTTTCCTCAGACTTAAGCAAACTCTAAGTTTTATTTAAAGGCGCTGCTACACGATGCAATTTTCCATGCAACTATATTGTCTCGCAACGCCGTTGCTGAACGAGTTGCATGAAACATTTTTTGCTAGTATGTAATATTGCTTGCTGTGACCAAAATTATTGCGAGACAAATTGCATCAGCCGTTGCACAAACTAGAAGTGCGTTCATTGTAGTCAGATTGCAGCCTGTAACGTACCTTCGAGTTCGTGCGACTTGTCTCGCAATGGTTACTCACTGAATGGTTTGCTATTCGCTTTTACCATGCAGCCAATTTTGTGCCAACGGCCGCAGTCTTTATGCTAAATTTGACCATGATCATTGCAAGTTGCGTGAAATATATTCCTCGGTGTAAGACCTGCACTTGCGATGCAATCCAAAATCGTTTTCGCAACATTGTGATTTGTGAGACAAGTTGCATGAAAAATTGCACCGTGTTAACAACGCCTTAACGGTGATTTTTATGTCCTCATATTAAGCCAATAACATGCAATTTAAAGTGATTTGCCTTATCCGGTGCCTGTAGTCTGTCGTGATGAATTCTTAAAATGATTCTCAATTCCAAAAAGTACTGCGCTTGTATGATTAGAAAGGCTTTAGCTACGGTACCGGTGCCTCTGTGCCTTGCTGAAATCGGTGGTATATACTGTTGCATGTACAATAATCAATATGTACTCTACTAACATTTCTGCGACCAAAAGTCGCGGTTAATTCCACTGAGTAATTTTATAAAATACGAAACAATGTACCACTCCGCGGTTAACATATTTTTTCGTTGATGTTTAACCATTTTCGGAGTGTCCATTGTTTTGTATTTTTTAACTTTTGTAATCTTAATCTTTTTTAAAGGTTACCAATGATATGATTGCGAAGCTAGTAATGGCTGGTATTACTGTTAACAATATGTTTTAGATGTAATTTTTCAACTGGCTATACTTTCTATATATTATGCTTGGAGTATTAATGGATATTGCTATAAATAAGATGGCAAAGACCGAAACTCGAGAGCGGATGGAAGCTTTATAAATATCGTCGTGTAAAGAACCAGGATCCTAAACAAAATTAATGTGAAAACTGTAATAGCATCGTGGCATCTGCAGGTGAAAGAAAATGCTAAAGATAAATGTTATGATAAATGATAAAAATAAATGCTAAAGATAAATGCTATGTATACTATTAAACTCGAATGTCTTTGACTTTGGGTCGCGATGATTTGGATAGATTGCTGATCAGTCCGAATGATTTGATCCAAATACACCGTGGACGTGATACACAGTGGAAAACATCTCCAGTTGGATGGTGGATAGCTTTCTTTCTTTTATGTTAACTACTCTCTGGATTGAATAATGTTTTAGCTACAGAAAACTCCACACTGATCATACCACTGGCTGTTTCTTGTTTTAACAATAATAAACATGCATATAACCACTAATCCAGGGCTGTACAGAGGCATTTGGGGGTCCTGGGCAAAAATGAACTTTGGGGCCTTAGCTATTTTCCATCCTCAAGGATCTTTGGCGTCATGTGCTCTTTTTAGAAAACTGATTTCCATACCCTTGCACTTCTGGATTACGTTCTGTTGTCTTTAATATTATCAATGTGCATTCAATACTTAAATACTTTAGGGGGTCCGGGAATTTTTTTTTTAATGTGGGGTCTTTCCCAGCTTTAGTATACGCTGTATATCCGGCTTTAGTATACAGTCGTAGAGAGTAGAAAGCGTTTTCTCCGGTCCCCTTGACTTGCCATACAATTGCAACGAGCTTGTTGATTCTAAAGAGGGGCAAAATAGTAGCATGCAATCCCAAATTCCGGTCGAGTATGTGAAATTTTTCGATAATTTTTAGACGCGCAAGATATTTACAAACTTAACCATAATGACAGGTGATCCCTACAGAGCTTATTGCTCCATTTACAGGGTCGCGAAGTATATAAATACTTTATCTACAACGCATTTTATCTACTGACAACGGACGACACGAGTAACACTTAAACGTTTGTGGGTCATTAATGTGATATATTGTTCAGTCATGGTATGATAATAAGTCAACAAGTACTGTCAAGTAGGATTTGAATTGGCCAATAGTAACGCCTGCTTTTCGGATATGTGGTGGTAATTGGTGGTAAGGTGTTGAAGACTATAGGAGTTCTATCATAAAATCTGTTCTGAAAAATTACATTGTTAACTCTGGAAATTTTTAAGGTTACACTGTTAGTTGTGCTACGCCTGGTGACACGATTACGTGATCAGGGGCGTAACTTGGGTCTAAACATTAGAGGGGTGTGGTTCGTTTTGCCCGACGAAAGGACGTGGTCAGGACACACAACGTAATGTGGCTGGTCAAAACCAAAAGGGCCCTCATGCCGCTAGCGAGGATGTACAGGTAACGGGTGCTGAAGGCACGAGGCCACTAGGGGTGTATGGAGGAATGCTCTCCCAGAAAATTTTGAAATGTAGAGTCTCTAAAACGCCATTTCATGCACTTTGGGGGAAGACTTTACAGAATTCTGATAGGTCAGAAAATGTTGTTTATTAGATTAACAATTTTTTCAAATTGCCCAAACTGATCTTCACGGTTTTTCTTCTTACTAAATATGATTTGAACATATTTTTGCCCAACCAACATGGCAAAATGTGCCCTACAAAAGTGCAATTGTGATACTATAGCAATCAGAGGATCATTTAAGTTATTTGCCTTAAATACACTAAGTCCAGGTACTCGTGCCAGTATCGAACAGAGGAAGTAATATCCTGTTGTTACTAGTCTGTTCGTATGACTGGTTTCGGATCTAAACGGCAGCGACATAATGAACCTCGTCGCACGTCGTTGAACCTTCTCGACGTCAGAGATCATGACACGTACTGCGGCGACCAGACATGCGAGGTGTACGCAAAATGACTTCGTACCAACTAAAAGGGCACTTTTCCCATTGTTTTAGTTGGAAAAAAGGGCACTTTGAAGAAAACTTGGGGGAGCACGTGCCCACGGTCCCTACGCCACTGGAGATAGTTCTATACCCAAGATCTTCTTTAGGAGGTGGGGTTTTTGCTGTTTGGCCAGAATGGGGGCTAGAACTAGGTTTTGTTGAGATTATTTTTTCACTTTTCAGATCAAAGAATATAATTATATAAGATGGCTCCCTGCAGTTAGTGGAATTTAGACGAATTTTGAAACGTTTGGGGTTCCGGTGCAAATAACCTTTGGACCCTAATGATTATCCATCGTCAAAGATCTTTGGGGTCATGTGCTCCGTTCGATAGATAGATAGATAGATAAATTTTATTTAAACACGGTGGTTCTATCAGAAATAACATTTACAAATTAAATTATTAAATCTGGTCTACCTAGAAGCCGTGTACATTGTAACAAAACTATATTTACATATTTTTTTGTGTTTTTTGGTATAATAGATTTAAAAATATTTACATAATATATTTACAGCAAGATGTAAATTTATAGGTTGTCAATGCAGAAGTTATGTTTTTTAATTTTTGTCTTAAATTTTGATAAACCTTTCTCCTCTTTAAGTTCAATTGGTAAGGAGTTCCAAAGTAAAGATCCAGATACCGCAAAACTTATTTTATAACATTCAGTTCGAACATTAGGTATCTGAACATTTCGATCAGGTGATCTTAAATTATAAATAGTTGATCCAAACTGCTTCTCAAACATAGATAGAGAGATAGATAGATAGATAGATAGATAGATAGATAGATAGATAGATAGATAGATAGATAGATAGATAGATAGATACATAGATAGATTTATTAAAATAACACATGGGAGCCTAAAAGGCTGAATTGCATGCTACATTTTACAAAGAAAAGTAATTATTATTATTATTATTCAATTCGTCACAAATGTTTACAAAAGGCAATGATTTACATAACATATTACAAGACGACCTACGTGACTGGGATGTTGAATAGGACTTTCGTCCCAATTAATACCTCACCCCTAAATTAATTAAAATTAATTTCTAATTTACACGTGAAGGTTTACAAGTATATAACAATAAGCTAAAAAAAATTACATTACTTACAGAGATACATTAGAAACTAATATTTGCTAAAAGTCAAATTTGGTCGTTTATATGCTTTACCGATGAAGGGATAAAAGTGTTTCTATAAATCTGATTGTTTTGGTCTGTGGGGGTTTGAAAGGAGTATATATTTTCAGAACCAAGGGGTAAAATGGGAACTGGGATTTGCCTATTTTTGTACTGGGAAAATGGGATTCACTGCACTGGGACTGGTAAACAATTTTGGAAATGGGAATGGAATTTACCATTATCTAACACATCTGCTTAAATTATCCCTTTTTTGACCTGAGCAGACACATAGAATAAGTATTTTCGCCTCATGAGCGCTGCCCAACATTCATTTCCTTCTCTATAACTCGAAATTTCCTTTTTCACAAAATGTTCTTCCAAATATTTCTAAATATTGTAAAATTTTTGCTTCCAGATTGTTATCAAAATTCACTCATTTCTTGGTACAGTGACCATAGACTGAAATTGTATAATTCATCCGGTATATTTAGATACTGTGTGGGTAAAATATATTCTGAAAGTTACTAGTGCTTCATTCTTCACTAAGATACTATATTCAAATAACCAGGGACCGGTTTTTAATTATTATTTTATTATTATTATTTAATAGTTTATTAAAAACCTCTTGCAGTATTAAACTGAATTACAGGTAATATCATAGTAAAATTAAAATTATATAAACATTAACAATATTCGATATACAAGACTATATTATGGACAGATAAAAATAAAATAAATAACTAATTAAAACTCTTCCCTAAATTTAACTGTTACAAAGTTCTGAAATCGATCAGTTCGAATTATTGTTGGTCTGTCTATTCTTTCAGTTCTCAAAGAGTAGGTGTGGTTCAGAATAGGGAACTGATTGTGGATAAGAGGGTAAAGCGGATTGCCTGGTTTAATATTTGCAACAAATTTCTTACAAGCTGCATCTCTACGAACACTAAGAGGCTGAATACCCGCCAAGGATAAAGCTTCTACATACGAGGAGGACGGATAGATAATTGCCAATGCACGTCTTTGAACTCTTTCCAGATCGTTGCTTAACATTTGTGGGAGATTTGCAAAAACTACCGAAGCATACTCCATCACTGATCTAATAATAGCACAATATACAGTCACAATATCCGCACTAGAAACACCAATCTTCTTCAATTTTCTCAAGGCATATAATCTTGTTAGCTTTCTTTATTATATAGTCACAATGCAAAGACCATGTTAAATCACTAGATAGATAAACTCCAAGTAGCTTGAACCCTGATACAACTTCAATTTGTATACCATCGGTAACGATAGGTTGCCATTCAATGGCATTGTACTGAAGGAAATCAACAATCATGTCTTTACATTTCTCTGGATTTAATTTCATGTTATTATGCCGAGCAAATGTTTGGATATCAGAAACAGTAAATTTCATCAGTGAAGGAGAATTTCTCGGAACAATCTCCATGGTAGTTAGATCGTCAACAAATTTAGCTCTTGGGCCCCATGTAGATATAAGATCATTGACCATAACAGCAAAAAGTATCGGGGCAAGCTTAGTCCCTTGAGGAATACCCCCATTGATATTTTGTACAATAGATGTTGAATTACCAATGCGTACAAACTGAGATCTCTCTAGGAGAAATGAACCAATCCACCTTAACAGGCTATTGTGGATGTTAAATTTAGATAACTTTGCCAACAGAATCCTGTGATCTATCAAATCAAATCCTTTGCAAAAATCAGCAAAGAACAATCTCAGTGAACAGTTACCCTTATCCAGGGCCTCTAAGGCTAAGTGAAGGATATATACTATGGCTTGTTCAGTAGATTTCCCCGCTACAGCAAATTGTTTATTATCCAGTTGAGGTAGTATGGGGACTCGAGCTGGCACAAATGATATCTTTAATGGTGTTGATTGATTTTGACATCCCCCGAAGAAATACAACTTATTTGTCTACTGTTGTATAGCCTGTTTACGGCTGTGCACGGCTACCTGTTGCAGGGGCGTAGGAACGTATTCAATATTGGGGGGGGGGGCCCAAGTAGGCTTTGGTAGATTGTGCTAGCATAATTTTAAGCATAATTTGGCAAAACGAGCACTATTTTATAACATATTTCAGTTTAGCACTGCTACAAAAATCCGAGCTTTTATGCGTTTATAGATCATGGTTATAGAATAATTCAGTTCTGTATTGTTCTGTATTTTGGACAATGTGAGAGGTTTGTGCTAAGGCCATGGATCAGAAACTGGTCCGTCCAGGTGTGTGTGAAGGCGGTCACCATGGACTCTCACGAGGCGCCACCATGGTTGGCGCCGAGCGGAAAATTTTTAAAACTTGAAGCCCCCAGATCGCCGGAAACGGCCGTTTCAGAGTCTTATCTACCTCTTTTAGTAAGCTTGTTCAAGGAACTAAGCTGTTTCCATCATTTTCATGAAAATTATTTGATTTTTTTGGGGGGCCGAAAGATATTCCGCCCCCCCCTCATATAATATTGGGGGGGGGGGCCCGCGGCCCCCCCGCTTCCTACGTCACTGACCTGTTGTAGTGTTGCATAGACCACTTTCATAATTCAGACGAGTTTAAATATTCTTTTATGTGCATATTAATAAGCCTTACCAGCCTCGTTTCTGTGCATGAAATTGAAAATAATTTATTAATTTTAACGAGGTCAATAAAAGAATATTTAAACTTATCTGAATTATGAAAGTGGTCTATAGTATTCGCCAGCATGTTTTATGTGAAATAAGGAGTAATAATAGCACAAAGATTGCACTACCCTCCTCCCTCTTATGATTAGCGTTACCTCTCAAATTCCAAGTTTTCATATGGGCTCGCCCGGTTAAACGCGCTGGTCCGGTAAAATGGCCGGCTTACTTAAAGGCCATTTTCCATTACAGTCGTTTTGCCCGCGCGGGCGAAGCGATCGATTCGAATCACGTGAATAATTAGTCGCGCGGGCACGCCAAGAAAGTTAAATGTAGTTCAACTTTCAGGCGTGTCCGCGAGGTGTAAAGCGGACAAAAAAATCTCACGCTAGACACCTACAGCGAAAGTTGAAACATGGTCGCTCCGCCCGCGCGGGCAAAGCGACCGTAATGGAAAATTGCCTTAAGGCTCTTTTCCACTCGCAAAAACCAACTCGCAAGCTCGCTGCGAGTACTTTCATCCAATCACAATGCTGGACAGTTTATTTTAATTACATGCAAGAACTCGCAGCGAGTTTGCGAGTTGGTTTTGCGATGAGTGGAAAAGAGCCCTTAGCCGGGCCAGTTTGTGATTTGCTCCATGCATTTATATGAGCCCGGGAAGCCAAAATCTCGCTTCGGTCAACTGGGGGAGCCTGGCAAACCAGCCCGGCCATGTGAATGAAATCTCGAAAACATATAATAACAATATATGAGACAGGATCTCGGCACGTACGAGCCAGCCAGATTTACCGGAGCAGCCCGGCTCACATGAACAGCCGCTGAAAATCGTCATCATTTTCTTCAGTGTATATAGGTGGCAGTGCCAAATGTCTGCAGTAGCCTGCATGCGTGGCCGGCCCTCGTTGGAGGGGAAAAGAAGGCTACATGGTTTCAGTTCATTGTCAGTTTCCATATAGCCTGACTGGGAATGGGGTTTCAGATTTCGTAACTGGGATTTGGGGCTGATTTGGGGCAAAATTGGGCTGCGAACTGGAATTTGAGCCAAAATTTGGCTGGGAACTTGGATTTGGTACCGCCTCTAGGACCCTCTGACTGGTTATCGAGTTGGCCAGTTCATTTATGCAAGATAAAGTACTCTCTGCCCGCACACCAATAATTCGGGTAAAATTGGAATTTTATAAGGAATTTTGTGCCTTCTAGCTATTCAAGTGTTGCTCGAAATTTGAGCATATCGGTTTCCAGAACCCCAGGCCGTTGCATAACTAGTGGAATGACAATGAGCAGCGTATCTGCAAAACCTGTCGTGGGTGTTGTTTCACAAACCTTCATCGATCGCCCAAGTATGGATACATTGGCTGAACTTTGTCCATCTGCATCGTTTGTTAGGATAGAATATACAGGTAAGAAATTATTATGTACAGAACCTTGAAGAGATCAGATCGAGATCTTGTATTAAAAGGGTGGTGCCAAGTGCCAACCCCACTCCCTTTTGTAGAGAGATCTATTTGGGGGGGGGGGAGTGGAGGAGACTGTCAGCCTAACTGTCAGACAAAAATTTGCATTTCATTTGAAGGGACTATTCTTTGTGATGAATGGGGGGGGGGTGGGAGGTGGAGGAGACGAGCCAGCCCAATCCCCAAGCTTGCTAATGATCATGTTTGTGCATGTTTATATTGGATTTGTTCAGACCAGGGATGGATCCAGCATGATCTGATGGGGGGGGGTGCTAAGCAGGGCGCTGGTCATGAAGCAGGGTGTGGCCGACATCCGAAGCAGGATGAATCATCACTAAGGGCCCCCTGCAGGGTCAAGGGTCATCTTGTCAGAAATGTTTTGAAAAATATGATTGCCTAGATGGTCAAAAAGGCCTATCAATGGCCAGATATTTGATTTTTGTTTGATAAATGCCCTGTTAAATCCAACATTCAGATTTGACGTGGAATTTGTACCCCCTTGGCCAAGCATAGGAGGGGTACACACCCCTTTGCACCCGCAGTAAATCCATCCCTGGTTCAGGCAGACTGAATGTTATATTTAAACCTGAGATCACACTTCTGCAAGCATGTTTTAATGGTAAATAAGGCTTTTAAATATTGAAATAGTCTATTTTTACACTGATGAAGCTTTATTATAGGCTTATGAACTGAAAGCTTGGTTAAATAAACATGATGTTTTCCACAAAACAAAGCAATTATCATAATCTTGAAGTCATCTGTTTAGACAATGCCATTTACAACATATTTGTGTAAAGAGAGGACTTTGAAAAACACTCAGCATAGGTAGGCATGCCAGCCTGGGTAATTGGTTTCTATTTATAAACACAAGATGAAAATTAATAGGAAGTTAAATAACAAAAATGCCCGACCTCTGCACCCAACCGAAAATTGTACATGAATCAGAAACTGTTGAGTAAAAGCAATTTGACCGAGTTTTGCATAATCATTTACTTAAAACCAGAGTAGGGAGCACAAAATGTCTGAAATTGCAAATAATTGAAACACTTCAGTTCTAGTAATTTGGTTGAATCACCAGCGACATATAAGCATAATGGTGAACAAGTGCAATTAGCTATTCATGGTTTTTTGGATTTAGTAAAGTAGGGGAAGAGTATTGACTGAATAACTGTACCATACCACAGGGATGGAATTACTGGGGTGCAGGAGAAGTGCAAATTCCCATATCAAGTCCGAATTTTGGATTTGACATGGCATCTGACCTGGGTCTGCGGGGGGGGGCCTTAGTGATGATTCACCATGCTACAGATGCTGGCCACACCCTACTTTATGACCAGCACTCCATTGTCACCCCCTATCATATTACTATTTACTAATATAAACTGTCTTTCAGTCTTCCCTGTGGTAGTAATTACTGCCACCTCCACAGGCCCTGCTGCATCATGGGAAGGTCACACGCAAATTATGCAGGGCCTGCTGAATCTTCCAAATAATTTGTCATCTTTGTGGCAATTAAATATGCGAAATAAATTTGCATAAATGATAAGATATTTTCAGCCTATCACAATACAGCTTTCAGCCAAGATTTCTATCTTATTGGTCAATTATATTTGTCCATTCTGCAACGCATAGCAACCATTGAAAAGTGTGATTATATATAAACCATAAATAGTGGCATCTGTGAAATGCCTTTCTGGAAGCGATTCTGGAAGGGAAAAAGGTTCTTATTTTTGTTTTAATTGCTTAAGGGTGTTATCAGTTGTTAGAATTGATGGTACATGGTACAATACACTCTGCTTCAGGTCTTTAGGATCAAACTACCTGAAATATTCAACAAGAACTTCGACGTTTCGAGCGAAGGCCCTTCGTCTGGAAGTTAGCTAGTAGCCTACTAACTTCCAGGTGCAGGGCCTTCGCTTGAAACGTAGAAGTTCTTGTTGAATTTTTCAGGTAGTAAGTTTGATCCTAAAGACCCGAAGCTTACTGGATAGACGCTACCTACAACAGCACCACACGTTCAAGAAACTGTTATACACTGGCTGCAAGCCCTCGGTGATAACTGTGATCTTTTTAGCGAATCTTCGGTTAATTATACTCCATTTCCTGGTACCTACGACCATGATGGTAAATTCCGTCTCCTTCACCTGACGTGGTCAAATAGCTCGCGCCACACTCACAAAAAAGTATATGACTGTTGACTATAGACATGGCAGTATTGGAAAAGCTCTGAGAAGTTTTTCTAGTCCTACCTGTAGTGGCCTAACTTCTAATTTTAGTGATAGTTCAGTTGAACCGCCTCGCACCCAGGCATTTTGGTTTGCTAGTCTGTTATGGACGGCACGGGATGAAAAAAGAACCGATGTCGCAGCGGATACTGTCCCGCGCAGGGGGGGGGGGTTAAACAAGTGTCAAGTATCAAGATTTCCTGAAAAGTGCGAATGGTTAGAAGATAACAAGTCTGTATATAATTTTCTGAGAGGGAATTATCATTTACCGAAAGATGAACATTCAGATGATTTTATAGTTGCGCTATTGTAATTCTTCCAGCCACATTCTAGCACTGGTTTTACAGCAGCTCGTTTATTGATATTGCTAACTAATCGACATCCAGAATTTGCATTAGAGAATCGCGACCACTAATTGCAACAAACATGAAAATTTGAGAGGTATTCTGCATGTCTAGTGTAAATTCATTATAAAATAGGAGCCTTCTTCGGAATTCTTCGTCATCGCAAGTGAAGTTTTGCAATAACGCAATAGCGTGTACAGTATGTATACGTGTTGCTTAGAGACTAATAAATGAGGTTTTTTGTCGTGTTTGTTTGCGCTCGATCCTCCTGCATAACTACTAGCAACCATAATAACAAACTTTTAATTGGACTCATGCAATACCTACTGTACATTTTAAGACTTTATTAGGTGCTAAATACTTTTAATATAAAGTCTGAAAAACTAGTCACCCGATATTTTCTGGGGTTTTCGGCCCTATGGATACATGCAGACATCAATATACATACATGCCGACTTTACAATTGAATGCATGCAGACTTTCGCATATTAGGTTAAGTCCAAGGGCACGGTGCAACATTATTCTGTATGCGTTTTAAATTGAATGCATTACAGATATCTACTGTAAGTAAGACATGATTACAAACATCTAATTTAGTTACATGCACGTAGTCTTGGAGGTATTTTAATTTTTACGCAGTCCTTAATCTCCTCCGGTTGTAAGCATCACTTTATCACTGACACAGCGATGCTGATTTTCATATAGATCTACTCAGGCCAGAACAGCCCCAAGTAATACAATATCTGGACATGTTAGAATCCCTAAAGCTTCACCAACACGTAGAAAAACCAACTAGGGTGACGGCTAACACAAAGTCATTAATCGATCATATATAATAAGTAACATACCAAGTCGAGTGCTTCACACTAGTGTATTGCCTTGTCCGACTGTCAGTGACCATGACGCACCTTATGCGTGTATCAATGTGCGAGTCTCTCGTTTTCAGCCTCGTTACAAAATGATCAGAAATGAGAGACAATATGATGAAAAAGCCTTCCTTGATGATGTCGCAGCCTTACCGCTGAACTTAGTGTACAGTACTGACGATGCAGGCGACAAATTAGACACTTTCAACAAATTGTTCAAAACAAGCCTAGATATACACGCTCCACTACGAAGGACGAGGATTACACGACCTCCTGCACCTTAGCTTAATGCTGAAGATATCAAACAGCTACAATCTGAAAGGAATAAGCTCCGACATCTCGCTCATGCCACAAAGCAAGACAGCATCTGGAAAGCTTTCCGTGAAGTGAGAAATGAGATCAAATCCAAAATTAAACAAGTAAGACGGTCATTTTATCAGAAAGCTCTATCATCGATGAAACGCAAAGAACTCTGGCGCATAATTCACCGCATTCTCCATCCGAGCCAACGACCAATTTCCGCCGATCCCAATCTACTGAATAATCACTTCAATGCTTGTTGGAACTTCTCCTACGTCACCAAATGATCTACAGAGCCTGATTGACTCACTTCCAGATAGTGGAAGTCCAGTGGCGAAGCCAGCCTGACAATTTGGTCATGCTATGCAAATATTTCCGTGTTCATAGACTGTGAAAACAATCAATTTCTAAAGAAATGAATAATGATAATGATTTAAAATTTGCATAGCATGACCAAATTGTTAGGCTGGCTTCGCTACTGAGTGGATCTCAACCATTCCAAATAAGCCAAGTCACTTTTCAAGAGGTCCTACATGAATTGAAAAGGCTACGATCGGATTGCTTAACCGGGGCAGATCAGATACCAGTAAAGTATATCAAACTAGCGGCGGATTTGATTGCTTCACCACTGACTCATATCATCAACCCGTTCATTTCCAATAACTAATTTCCAAGGACTTGGAAACTTGCACGAGTATCTCCGATACCTAAAACTGAATACCCAGTTGGGTCAGATGATTTTAGGCCCATCGCAATCCTACCAGCTTTATCCAAATTTATGAGCGCCTAGTTCTTAAACAGTTGCTTGAATATATTGAACGCAATAATGTATTCCACAGTGGAATATCTGGATATCGTAAAGGCCACTCGACTACCTCGGTGCTGCTACGTATCAAGGACGACATCATTCATGCAATGAAGAAAGGAGAAGTGACACTCATCGCATATGCCGATTTGTCAAAGGCGTTCGACACTGTAGATTATGCTACTGTGCTAAAGAAATTGCACAATGTCGGTTTTTCACGTGATGCGCTGTATTGGGTATTTAGTTACTTAACAGGTAGCAAACAGTTTGTTCAAATTAGCGAGAAGAAATCTGATGTAGTCGATGTACAGTTTGGAGTGCCACAAGGATCTATCCTGCGGCCATTACTGTTTAATCTTTATGTAAATGATTTAAAAACAGATTCGGGCTGTTCTTGTTTTCAGTATGCGGATGATACTACGTTGTACCGACACAGTGTCCCTACAAAGATACATGAACGCGCGAAAAAGCTACAAGACACGATGACAATACTTGAAGCCTGGGCGGATGAATCAAATCTCTCGTTGAATGGAAAGAAGACCAAACAAATGTTGATAGCAACTTCGCAAATGTCTAGAGTGCACAGACTTGACACTGTCGTTCCTGACATTAGCGTTAAGACACAGACACTGGATCAAGTAGAAGAGTTTAAACTTTTAGGCACATGGATTTAACCTCCTCCTGTTGCTCGGTCCTTTCTACAGTACCTTAAAGAAATTTAAAAACCTAACACCATTTCATGTCAAGCAACTCTGCTAGTTTTGTAACCAACAAATACTGTGGATTAAGTGATGTGTTATCTTTAGGTTATCTCCAGTGCAGGAAAGAACTGAATTTGAGCTGATGCGGTTTGCGCATAAATCTATATGGGATCACCATACTTGAGGTTAGAACTTCACACTCATAGTCGACAACTTCGATCAGGTTGCGCACCATCATTAAAGATACCGTTGGAAACAGGAACGTTCCAGAATTGTTGTGCGAAGGTCTTCAATGAACTTCCTGTATACTTACGCAATGACGTAATCATAAATCATTTTTAAAAACGATGAAAGTTTTGCTTGTCGACAAGGCTCATCAGAGAATTTCATCTTCCTAATTGACTGTTATAATAGTTTTTTTAATTATGATTTATTTATTTTTATTATTTTTAATAATAATTATTTGTAAATAATCCTTCACTACTTATATATTATATACAACTTTTTTGACTATTTATACGTAAACTAAAGAAAACGTGCATGCACTCTCAGTACACTCTCAACATGCATCAACCCACGCACATGGCTATAAACGTTCAAGTTTGCCGCGTTTCCAGGCCCTGTATTATAGGGACTATGGTGCATGGTACTAAAGGTACCATGTCACCAATCAATGCATATTTTAACTTAGCTTTCACAACTTTATACTATTAGGGAAGAGTATAAAATCACTACGAGCCTAAACTATTTGGTTTGCAGTTACTAATAGACCAATTTATTGATTCTAGTTCATCCTTGCAGGTTAATTAGACGGCCTGGGGCCGGTTGTATAAAAAAGTAGTTAAAGTTAACTATAGTTAGTGCGAAAGTTAACCAATCAGAATCGCGAATTTTACAGTTAACAACTATTTAACTACAAAACGGGCAGTTAAAATGTAGTTAAGACTTTTATACAACCTCTTAGCGCGCTGCCTCTTACCTCTGAGTTAAGCCTGTTATACAATAGGTCGAGGACATGGTGGTACTCAGTTGAGTAACCTTAGTGTGCTTGACTAACTCATGTAAGTTGAGATTGGTTGGTTCTCTCCTGTGCTTCGAGGGTTTTTTCCGGGTACTCCTAACCCTTAGGCACTAATCAGTACTAACCATGGTGTTATTACCTAGTAGAGGACTTTGAGTCCTATTGTAATATCACCAGCCTTTGGGCGAATAAAAAATATATATATATAAATATATACACAGTTGCTCATTTACTGATATAGCGCGCGCTCTAAACAAAACTCCCTCCCCCACAATAGAACGCTTGCCACGCAGGCTACATACACGTCGACAATAATGACTTCTGAGAAGGAGTTATTTAACAATAGTTTTATCTAAAAAAGGATAGAAATATATTTTGATTAGAACTAAAAGTTAGTCATGATAATCAATTTGGTGTGATAAATAGAATGACAGGTCAATATAAGGGATATAGCTAAATAGCACAAGAGATAATGCGCTAAAAGTTACGGTTGCTATTGAGTAATTTTAGAAAATACAAAACAGTGGACACTCAAAAAAGGTTAACAAGACTGCAAGATAGTCGAAAAGTTGATTGCGAAATAGTCGAAACGTTAAATATAAATGTTAATCGTGCCAGTGCTTTGTTTTCTAAAATGGTGTGGTAATTACTGTGCTGTAATAGTGCCATAGCTTTCAGTTTGACCCGTGACTCGGGGAATATTCTGTTTCTATATAGATTATAACAAATCGTTTTGTGACAAAAGATACCATTCTCCTTGAATTAGGTTAATATCGAGACATGCACCTCCATTTGTAGTCCGATGTGCCTTAACACCGACGTGAATTTGAAAATATTTCGTGAATCACTGAGACATTTTGATTCATTTCGTACTCCAATATACCTATTTTGCTCACTTTGATGGTTCTGTTCATAGATATTTCACCACAACGTTTGCAAGATTTAGAGATCGTAATTGCGGATCCGCCACATATTTGTAAATGGCTTTATCAACTACCCAAACTAAAGTGGATGCAGTCTACGTTCGCTGGTGTTAATGATATATTTGAACAGTTACCACAAGATAAGCCTCCTCCAACATTTGTTCTCACAAGACTTGGAGGTTGTTTTGGACCATTCATGGCTGAGTATGTTGTTGGTCATATTATTGCACGGGAGAGGAAATTTGCACTTTCTACGAAATATCAACAGGCCAAGACATGGTAAGTTCAAGGACCGTCATGGCGGCAAAAGGAAGCGCGAGGCCGCGGGAACAGTAGCAGCTTATCCGGAAAGCGCAGCACTTTACGCCATGTACGCTATCTAGACAATGAAAATTTCTAGTTCACAAAGACTATAGTATAATGAAGCTTATTTTTATATTGGCCACTAGGATTCAGGGTTGCATATAGCTTTGAATAAGCTACGTATTTTAAGAAAAGAGCGGCATGCGCTTGCTCCCATTGCCCCTAGGGTAATGGCAGAGGGTGGCAACTACCTCCACTGACCGTTGTTATATCTGGGGCAAACTACGACAGGAAATATTGTTACAGATAAAGAAATTTAGAAGTTCGATGTTTCCTTTAATCTTTTCCCGTTTACTCACTTCAGTCTGAGAGTTTCAGTTTGGAAACGAAACTTCCTTCCTGGGAAGGAAAATTTTCCTCCAGCAAATTCAAAAAATAGTTTCCTTTCCAAAGAGAAAGAGAATGGCACTGCATATGGATGGGATCGTTAAAACTTTAAAATGTTATCACTTTGATTGCATAACCTCATAGAATATGTGATATGTCTCAGTCTATAACGATGTTACAGTATTCCTACAAAAGACATTGAAACTCCGTTATATTTACAGGGTTTGGTGGGAGGAATTCACTTCTCGCGCGCTTTCTGAGATAACAATTGGAATTCTCGGTTTCGGTGACATTGGTCAAGAAATCGCTAAATACTGCAAGTCAATGAAGATGACTGTTAACAGTATTCATCGTACAGTTCCTGTTGCCAAATTTTCTTTCGTGGACGAAAGTTTTCCAGTTGAAGATTTACCTAAATGTTTAAGACAATGTGATTATTTATGCAATGTGCTGCCCAGTACACCGAGTACAATAGGACTACTGTCTGGAGATGTTTTGGAAAATTGTAAAGAGAAGAAAACTGTATTAATAAACGTTGGTCGTGGGGATGTGATAAGCAATGATAGCATTTTGAAAGCATTAAATAATCAATGGATCGGTGGCGCCATTTTGGATGTGTTTGAAGAAGAACCACTTTCAAAGGATAGCACATTGTGGACTCATCCTCAGGTCACTATTACTCCTCATATTTCTGGACTGACTACATCAAGCCAGGTAAATATGCATATTAGTGTAATAATTATGGGACACTACTGTAGAAGAAAAGTGGTTCTATAAAATCAAAAAGGAGGTTATCTGGCTTTTTTGGAATAAAATACGTTGAAGCCAAATGTCGGCCGTATTGAAACATCAGTTGTTGCCATAGTAACTATTGATACGTCAGTTTGTGACCAATTACCAAATTTATAAATGCTTTTCAATAACTCACAGAATACGTATTCTCTAACATCTAAAATTTCTTCTGAAAGTTTGATCTATGTCGTAAATTTTCCAAATACATGTTTGATTTATCAATAGGGAGCTACCATTATTCTACAGGATAGGTTTTACAGCGTGAGACTGTCTAAATCGGCAGGGGTGATCATTCAGAGAATTCAGAGATCTGAACTTTCAGAGAATGAATTGAAAATTAATGAAGAATATAACAGCAATTTTCCAAGTTTATATCAGTTCAATTTAACGAGGTTCAGTTTAACGAACAACAGAAAAACAAGCCGGAAGGAAATTAGAAAATTTAGTATAGACCCATTGCACTGACGTCACAAATCCTCAAAGTGTCCTCCAGATGCCCCCTAAATAAAGTTTTACCAAATTTGCTCTGTTTACAAAATTTATATTTAATATGCATAGATAATTGCTAATTTGTCCTCCAGTTGCATACGTCACTGGCGATGTGACGTCATGTGCAATGGGTCTATAGTATCAAAAAATAGATACGCTAAACGCACATGTAACTGCGCAAGCAACCGCAAAGAGATTTTAATCCTTGTTGTGAAAAACTGCATTTACATTTTGTCGTTTCTCCTCAATAATGAAAATAGCACGGGACAGTTGAAATCATTACTTTATAGACAAATTTGGCTAACGCTGTTTACGTCGTTGCTACCCAATTCACAACTTTGGATAACTCGCATGCCTAGTTACTATTGTTCTAGTTTGCGAAAACATTGAATAGAACAAAGGTAACTAAGCATTAGAATGATCTACATGAGTGAATAGCTCTTATACATAATTATAATAATTATGTATAAGAGCTATTCACTCATGTAGATCATTCTAATGCTTAGTTACCTTTGTTCTATTCAATGTTTTCCCAAACTAGAACAATAGTAACTAAGCATGTAAGTTATCCAAAGTTGTGAATTGGGTATAAACAAGCGTTAGCCAAATTTGTCTATTATATGATAACTTATAAGATGTTAAAAGCAAATATAGAACACATTATTAATTAATACACTGTATTAATTAAAGGACCAAATTTATGGGGAAATGACCATTTAATTTCTTACAACGTTAATGTCGGACTTTGCAAATTACTACATAACCTCCACAGAGACAGCATCTCTTGAAAATAATTCATTATAGAGACAGCATCGATCTCTTGAAAATAATTCATTGTCTAAAAGACTGCCATGCAGTTGATCCCATTAGGTATGACCGAGTTTCGACCAGATTATTGTTGTTTATATATTTTACTTTTTGTATTCCTTTTTATCGCAAGAGTGTTACACTCACCAAGTTCCCCTAGTCAGCACAACCTCGGTCACAACAGTTTGGGAAAGAAATGCCCTTACATCAATCAAATGTAGAAAGTGAGCTTGGTATGAGATGATGTTGACTATGAAAAAGTCAAGCAATGACCATGTACTATCGAGTATTGTCGATTTGACCCAAAAAGTGTTAAGAATACATATATATAAATTGGCGAATCTTTTCCACACAGTCACAAGTTATCAAAACATTACCATTAGGCATTACTTACCAAAAATCCTCAACATTCACCATGTTCAAAAAAATACAAAAATAAGAATGTTGTTGCTTTGATGTATAATTCCCATCGTAAAATTATAAAAACATGGTTATGTCTTCAATATCAATCCAGTTGTACATAGAGATCAAAGAGTGACATTACGTCATTTTAACTTTTAAGATAGCTGTCGCTGATTTGCTAAAGGTAACATACGCACCCAGTTACACACACGATGGCAATATATCTGCGCTAGCGCAGTACAAAAAGGCAAAAACGTTGTAAACACCTTCAACAGATACCTGGATGGAATAAAACGAGAAAATTTGAATATATTTTGCACGTATCTGCTAGCGTATGAGCTTTTGACCATTTGTTGTCAAAGGTTTTTGTATATTTTTAAAATATCCGTAAATGAAATAGCAAAAAATATGTGAGCTTGACACGAATAATAAATAGTATTCGAGGAGTTAATAAATCCATATAATAAATATAATAATCCTGGGTTTGTTTGTACTTAAAAATATCAAACATTTTAGTACGAAAATTTGTGAAGGTAATAGCCATAGACCAAGGACAAATCGACTGGATTTTGGTTCAATTTGGATGAAAAAGGCTTGTATTTCTTTCACGGGATGAAAATAATTGAAATGCGTAATGGCATGAATAATTTATGCATGGTTACTTAGTTAATTTGCTGGTGGAGGTATGCAGTCTCTGAGTGCCCACTAGTTTTTAATGTGTCAACAATATTTTGTTCGGTTTAAAAATGCGAGGGGTTGCTGCATGCATGTATTTCTAGTTTTTTAATTTTTTTTAAAAAGTTGACTATGACGTCAATAGCAGAAATGTTTTGTTAAGTATGTAACAAGTAACTAGTAAGCATTTGCATTATAAAGCCCTCTACTAGAAATACATGCATGCAGCAACCCCTCGCATTCAGTTGAAACCGAACGACAATAGTTCCAAAATATTTTCAACCTTATTATATTAAAAAATCCAGGTATCGTATCGTACATCGTCTTTTAATAAGATGAATAATCTTGCGCATGTTTACATGAAGTATTGGTACTTAGCATACCGCTGGGCGCGATATATCGCTCGTGCGAAATTATTTGTCGTCATCTGTGGTCGTCATCATTGTTACACGGAAATTTTTCGCATGCTTTTTTTATATATTTTTTTCTACAAAATGACTTGAAAAAATAATATTTTTAACACAGAATTTTCAAACCCCGAAACATATAATTTAGTTATGTTATTATTCAAAAACCTTTTGAAATGTTTATAGAATTTAACTGCTTCTCGGCTGATACGCTTTCAATAAACTTCGTCTTTGACCTTGATATAAAATATTTGTTTAAATGAACAGTAATTCTTGTCTTCTCGAGGTAATCGGGTAATCTAATAAGCTTAATCTACACTGACATTAAATGGAAAGCAGTGTATAACGACTCATAACCAGCATTTTTAAATCGACAAAGACATATAAAAGAATAAAACAAATTACCTTGTTGTTGGCCTAGTTAAAGTTTCTTGCCGTGATGTGACTTCTTGCATGATATTTAACTATTTCTTTTGAAGTAAACGAGAAAAAGTCCTTCATTGCCAATTTCTTCAAACTATTCTCATATGTTTTTAAATACTCGTTCCACTCCTGACAATCCGCCATACTTTTGAGATCAGTCTGGAACGCTAACTCCAATGAAGTCCTGTGAGTTGAAGAAGCCAATTTGAAGCTAAGAGCGGGAATTGCGCAGGGAAAATCAGACTATTCCCTAGTTCTCTATGCGCGCGTTCTATATTTCCGTGACGTCAGCACTGAGCTATAATATTACTGGCGGAAGTACTAGGCAGAAAAAAGTGTCCGCAAAATATATATTCGCTTTTTGAGTTTTTGCAGTAAATTCTCGTTGTTTTCAATATTTTCCACATATTTTTCGACCTTGGTGCATTTGCGCGAGAAAAGTGCAAGTCGCACAAGTTATTCTCGTCCGCGAAAGCCAACAAGCAGATTGTAAAAACCTCGAAAATGTGGTCAAAGACAATATTTGAAACCAGGTAGTCCTGGTAATTAATATTTTGCAGTTCACATACTATAATGATAATAGTTTATATAATGTTTCATTAAACAATTGGTGGGATAATGTGCAGTATAATGTATTTGATATTTTACCAACGAGGATTTGAAGTTTGGTTGCAAAAAATACGTAAACTTTGTTTTATTTTACTTCGTTGAAATGGTTTACTTTATAAGGGTTGAAAATCCACATCTATAATTTGATACTGTTTTATCAATATTTGATGTTCTGAATAGGTTGTATGTATTTTGCTATTTAGAAAATTATAATTTTCTGTGAGTAGTATGAAGCCATGTATTTTACAAATATAAGAATATCTTGATTCTCTCAAGAATCCTGAGGACTGGTTTTATATATAGACATAAAGCTATATATGTGCTACTATCTTTAAAGTAGGGAGTTAGGATAATATAGAATTAGAGTTTTGTGTTCTGTAACTACCAATTAAGCTAGGGGTGCCGGAAGAAGTTCAGGCTGCTATTGGACACAATTTCTACCTAGCTTTCTGGCCAAAGATGTCTTTAGGTTGAGGATTTAAACTAGGATTGTAGTCCTGAAATGTTTCGTGCCAGTGTATTTAAGCAAGCCTGGCAAGACCTAGTAACTGAACCAGGGCAAATCAGTTGAGCCCTCCCCCACTAACTTGTTCACCCTTCATGCATCATCCCTATGAGTGAAAGGTATCACCGTATCAGGTGTACATGCCCCCAGTGCAGCAAAGGTTTCGGTGTCCCTGGCTTACAATATTTTTTAATAACCTATATCTATTCTTTTATTTCAAAGAATAACTATTAATTAGCAGTAAATATTCTAAAAACTAAACTTTATAATCAAGTTATTATGATTCTTAAAGGGGTTGCTCCATACCAGCACTTGAACTCCTGGTAAAAAGTCATACAAATTTGGGTATGCCCGTATGCATTGGTTGATGCTTACTTTTTCTGAGGGTGGTGAATTGCCTTAACTAGCTACACAGTAAGCAACTCAGTCTGCAGTGGTGCTACAAAAATCAGACAAGACCAGGGGCATAACTAGTGGGGGGGGGGGGTTAGGGGCGAGTAACTTGCAATTTGTATGGCAGATTTTGCCATGTTAGTCGGGCAAAAATACATTCAAATAATGTTGAGTGAGAACAAAAAGCCTTGAAGATCCAGTTTGGCCAATTTTAAAAATTTGCTAATCTAATATAGAACATTTTCTGACCATCAGAATTCTATAAAATCGTCCCCAAAGTACATAAAATGGTGTTTCAGAGCCTCTACATTTCAACATTTTCTGGGGGAGCATGCCCCCATACCGCCTAATGGCCTATTGCTTTCAGCACTCAATACCTGTGCATTCCGACATGAGGTACCCATAACCTTTTTGGTTTTCCCCGGCCCCTTTACATTATGTCTTGACCACACCCTTTCGTCGGGCAAAATGATCTACACCCCCCCAATGTTTAGACCTAAGTTATTCCCCTGGGCAAGACTTGTCTATAATATAAGCCATGGCTTAATATTAATGCCAATAATATTATTATACAAAGGTACAAAACCTATAGTAAGTGTAAGGAAATCAGTTTGCCACCATAAATATGTATAAAACCACAAATATAAATTTATATAAACTGCTGTGACTCTGGCAATAAAAACGTACAGAACATAAAAGCGAGGTCTGAAACTGATAATAAAAGCTTATCTGCACAATTTTTAGTCAATCAGTCAGTTTTGTTCATCGACTGTTGTAGATCCCTTGCTTTGTTTACGTTTTTCTGGCTGCCAAAACTTTGTTAAATCTCCCAAGAGAGCTTTGTTATTGTGATAAATATTCATTGTTGAATCACAATGGAGAACTATATCTTTTGTAAAATCAGAATTTGGCTGCCTAAAAATTATATTCGCGGGAAAGTAAAAAAAATTCACGAATCTTACCTGTGAGGCTGTGACTGTGAGAAGAAAAAATCTTCCTTTATAGTGAATTGTTGCATCCACGAGCGGAATAAAAGGAACTTTGTCCTTGACGTTGTAAGACAAGCAATACAAGTGGGAGAAAACCAGAAAAAAACAAGATTTTTAGCTTTAAAAAAATTAAATATTTGTGCAAAAACCAGGGGGGCAAAGAGCTTTGTTTAAAACTTAAGATCGCGGTTGGCCAGTGGCAATTACCATTGGGAAAAGGAACCAATTGGCGTCAGCAAATGCCAAAATCCGCCATGTTTTTGCGGACACTTTTCTGCCTGGCATACATTAGTGGCACGTCCTCCAGATATATTGTCCTCCTGGACGTCACCGAATGAAATGCGCGCGAGAGCACTAGCACAAAATGTTTTCCAATATGGCGGAATCGTCAGAATTTGTAAACATGGAGGGATATGTCGAATATCTACAAATCAATGTAAGTATTTAAGGATATTATGTCCGTATACAATATAGATAAAACATGAAGTCAAAGGAATTATAATAATTTATTTTAAGAATGACGAAAGTTGAGGGCAACTATTTGGCATATTGTAAACACTGTACTGGACTTTGTTGGACTTTGGACTTTCGATTTTGAAATTATATTCTTAGTACCTATTTTGCATAAACATATATCGAAACAGCGAGAACGAGCTCGTAAGGGACAATTTGTCATCGCGTCTGCGATTTTATAGATTACTTTTGTTTCAAAGTGTTTTGTTTCATGAGATGTTGAAGACCTGAAGAGCAAATATTATAGTATAGGTTGGCTTACCTCAAAGACAAAATCTAAAAGGTTTAGTTAGGGTGCACCCATTAGTGCCAACTCACAAAATATATAATGCTTTGGGGGGAGAGGAGGGGAGTGTTTAAACAAGAGTCACGTATTGTCACACAAGCAGGAGGAAGTATCACATGCAGTGTAATGTGACAGACGCACTGAAATAGAGCAAGACCACGTTTATGCAAATCCATATTCTATTTGAAAACTATATATTATGTACACTAAAGTCAAAAAGCACTTGAATGACAAACTTGTAAATCTGGGTATAGGAATGACTGTGACAGAAGTAAAAAGAAATAATTGTTGTTCCAGCACACACTCTAAATTACTAATTATTTATATCATTGTGAGGGTGTGGAGGTAAGCTGAGAGTCACATAATTTTTGAGTGAGTGTAATGATAGCTGTCACATGGCTCTCTCCTCCGCAGAGGCTATTTATTTAATTTTTTTATGATTCAGAAACGCTAGAGCATAATTGAACATCGAGTAAGCGCTAGAGCGTAATTGAACATCGAGTATGATAACCGCGGGCAGCGAAGGCACAGAATGGCGACTCCGATTTTCAGCGGTTTCCTCATTATATTACCATTCAGCGCGTTTTATTTATTACCATCTAGCGCATTCTTTTATTTATTATCCAATATTAGCGTATCCTTTTATAAATTTTTTTTATCCAAGCCTCTGCGAAGGAGAGAGGTCACATGGTGTCACAAGGGGAGTGGGGTGACAAAAATCACCAAAGAGCATCCTTTTCATAAAAAGATATGCATTCATGTGAGGCTAAAAGTTAATTATTGTAATAACAATACCCCAAGTGTATTTGTTCTGATGAATTTGTTGTTTAAAATCTTAAGTATTCTTATAATTATTTGATGCAGGTTGATGGTAAAGTTTACAAGGCCATTTTTCGGATAATACCGTTGAAGCTAAAGAGAAAACCACCAGGCCAAGTTGCCGCATACATATTGGCCCACAGCAGATGAAAGTTAACTATGAATAAACGGGAAAAACTGTATTATACTCACGACATTCGAATTCTTCATTCCTAAAATGTTTCTCGCTCACATAAACGTTGCCAGCTTCGATTTGTTTGCGAAAATTCTCACCGAGAACGCGACTCTTATAATATAACACTTATCCACTCATCGCGGGTTTGTATGAATTTCTCGTATTTTCCTGACGGAATTCGAAAATTTTCAACGCCAGTATTTCGTCTGCTTAAAAGCGTTCAACACACGACATAAATGGACACTCCAATTTACACTAATTTACCGACAAATTCTCTATTTTTCATAAAGGTGGTACCGCCTCAGGCGCCTCTGCTGGATGTTGTACATAAGAAAATTTAATTTACTAGAAAAAGTATTAAGTTCATAAAATATAATTAAGAGTTCACGTGAGTTCACATTCATGCAATACAATGTATTCTCAATTTAATCTACTAAACGTCCCATGAACACTTTTGAAATTTCTGTCTCTTCAACTCCACAGAAAAAATCGTAGGCAGCTGCCATGCATTCTCCACGACTTATTTCACCATTCCCGTTAGAATCTATGGTGTTGAAGGAATGAATCATCTCCTCTTCAGAAATATCGGAAGCAATGATGAAAGATGGCTGTCTTTGTTGAGGTCCAATGCATCAAAAAAGAGCATTTTGACCAGTATGTAGTTTAGCCTGTCGTTCGTCGTAGGAAAATGTGAAAGCATTATGTCCATTGCCATCTTAGCTGCCTCCTCAATAGGAAATTTGACTCCAGGTTTTAGACCAAGAAAGTCAGCTGTATGATTGAATGTGTTATTCATCAAGTCAACAACGTCATCACTTACTTCACGGTATTCTTGTAATTTTTCTGCTAAGATCTCGAAATCTTCCCGAGATATGTAACCATCCTGATTCACATCAAACCTCTTAAATCGAGTGCGCATTTTTTGCAAGTAGAAAGCTCGCTGTTCTGCTGTAAAATTCGACATAATTCACTTGGTTACTATATACATATAAGCTTTAATTCCTTTTTGCTTTTTTGATCAGTGTGAGAATGACAAATAATTATGTACTAATATAATCCATGCACTTGAAAATAGATTAACCATTACTAGTCAGACTCGTTATAAACATCTTAATTATTACATATTGAAAATCAGCTAGATATATTCGATAGCTGTACATTTCTAGCTAGATATATTCGATAGCTGTACAATTGACGAACTATACATATACATGCAAACATACACTCCAAAATTGTCGCATTTTATGTAGTGCCATTTATGCATGAGAATTTACTTACCTTCCAGTAAACAAAGACTTTCATGGTCTCATGGTTAACATAGAATTTTTCAAATAATTATGCTCGTGTTATTTTAAAACGTTTAATTTTAGATTGGTATGGATATAAAATATTACACGACGTGACGTCATTTTCTAGTGAACTTCTATATAATAACATTCTGACTCCACTTATACGCTGCTAAATGCATATATTGTTCTTTCTGGACGTCATACTGTATACAGTTAGAGAATAAACTATAATTGGACTGTTAAGTCAATGTTTCGTTCTTGTATATATAATCAACGAAACCTTCCTTATGGTAAATTCTCTTTCATATTATGTCCTGCTTTCTATTTTTTCGACAGTGTTTGGAAACATCAGTTGTCTACGTACAAAACAGCGGAGCAAAGTCGAAAGTCTATTTTGCATGCAGATTAAGTTATAATTTTTTTCTCGATATTTTTCTAAATGAAATGACACATTGTACCTACACAAATTTTAACTATAGCAAAATATTGAGGGTGCAGGTGTAGGTTACCAACATTCTTATTCCTAACGTTTTGCAATTTTGCTGCTGCAAATTTTATATTCCTCAACACTTTTTTGTTCAAATTTAATATTTTATTGTAATGATAACTTGTTACAATCAGGTTCTTACTTGGTTCCAGAAAAACCTGATCTCTTTGCAAACCTCCACATGTAACTGAAATTTTGTGTAAAATGCAGTCGATTCAGACGCAATTCGTTTGCCATTTCGATTCATAAAACGACAGTTTACTGTATGCAGTCCTGGAGCTTTTCCCCAGACCCCCTGATTTTCAACAACTCAGTATTTACAATGATAGTCAATTAGAAAATGGTCTATTACAATTATGACGCTTCAGGCATATCAAACTCTTTCCCTATTAAGTTGAACATTTGCTCGGAAACAAACAGCTCAGAAATACCATGATAACATTTACTAACAATTTAGTATTATATTACTTGCTTATGTCGCGATTTTAAGAAGGAATAAGCGTCCAAAAGATGATTTTTGCTCGCGCAGTTGTCGCCAAGGGCACGACTGAGTGAATTAATGAGGTAAATAATGCCAAAATAGAGTAAAAAGTTCCAAAATGCTTAAGATATAGACCCACCAGTCCGACGTCAAATTGCGTTCTATATGTATGAAATTTATATCAAAATGCGCGCCAAAACAAGTAGATTTCAATTCCGAATCTAAGTGAAAGTCATATGCCAAAGTGGAAGCGCTAGAACCTGTTTTCCCGCAACTTCCGCCCTACACGGCGATTTTGGAGCAATATTCTTATATAGCGCGCAACATTCAACCCCCCGAGTCCGACTCCAGAATGCGACGAATCTTTATCAAAATCATTGAAGAATGTGCA
Source organism: Trachythela sp. YZ-2020 (assembly GCA_016169945.1). Classification (NCBI taxonomy): domain Eukaryota; kingdom Metazoa; phylum Cnidaria; class Anthozoa; order Malacalcyonacea; family Clavulariidae; genus Trachythela; species Trachythela sp. YZ-2020. The sequence goes on along the minus strand of JADLSH010000311.1, from coordinate 1,739,366 downwards.
GCATAAATCTAAATTTTATAATCCGTTTCTAAGTGAATTTTACTTTGAATGTCCGAAGCACACGAACAGAAAAAACGCATATTTTGGACGATTTTGTATAGCCCACCGTTGGGGGTATCTTCGCTTGTAACGCGTAAATTTTTAACATTGAAGTTCAAAATTCGGGTAAAATCCTTCGATACAGCCTAGACATTGTCGTCGTAAATCCTTTACAGCATGTTCAGTTAAGACTTTTGTACCCAATGAATATGAACGAAACTGTCCATATTATGATGTCGTCCTAAACCTTGACTCAGTTGAGTGTTGAATGTACTCCGTCTTTGTATATCTTTTGTAGAGGGACGATGTATTGAATGATCATAAACTTCATCTGTAGACTGTAGCTTTCTGATTGGAAAATATAATAAATTATAATAAATCTTAAAGCGAAGACCCAATGGACCCAATCACCTTGCTAGTAGAAGCTAGTAACCGTATAATATTAGGCAATTTAACCAAGGATTAGTTTACTTTTTATAGGTGATGAATGTATTTCTGGAGAATTTTGAGCTCTACAAAGATGGAAAATCGATGAAATATGTCGTGGATTGGAGCAAAGGATATTAAGGGCATTTACAAAATCTTACGATTTTTAATTCATTAGAACGATAAGAAAATTACGAATCTGCAGGTAATCAGTTAGCCTCCTTCGCAGACGTTAGTTGTCTGCTTACCCGAGCAGAACATTTCTTTCCCATTGTTTCATTAACCAATCAGCATTTAGCATACTTCATGACAATTAACCAATAGCGTGCCACAATTTACAGGGAAAACCCGCTCATTGCCTCAATCAATGAGTTGTAATTGCTATTATAAAATACGGCGGTTGACTGTTGTGTAAAACTACCTGAAAAATACAATGAGAACTTCGACGTTTCGAGCGAAGGGCCTTCGCTCGAAACGTCGAAGTTCTCATTGTATTTTTCAGGTAGTTTTACACAACAGTCAACCGCTGTATTTGCTATACTCTACCCACACTGGCACCGCACGTTCGTGCTATTATAAAACACTAATTATAAGAGAGTTTGTTATTGACTTATTGTGAAGCAAGGTCAAAGGTGAGGCTTCCAGATTTTGGGAGCCTAGCTCTGATTGGTTAATGGGTTGGAAAGGAATGTTGTGCTCGGGTCAGCAGCCGGTATAGTTGAGGGGAAAAAATACTACCGGCTGCGAGGGAGACTAGTAATCAGTAGGAAATCGAACGTTTTTATACATATAAATTATATGGGAACTGCATGAATAAATTTTTAGTTGGTGCTTTCCCATGACTCATTAATTGTTATATAACACCTCATTAAATTGTCGTCATTTAATTGGCTGATTATGATCACGTGACGTTGAAAATAAATTTCCATTTTCATGGTCGTGCAATGGAAAGTTCCATTGCACGCTCAGCCGTGGATTTTTGTACTATATGATTTTTTCCATTGCACTGTTTGGTTTTCATTAAATTCCATCCGTCCATTCCATTGAGAAGTTCCATCTTTCACAGAATGAAAATATTTTTACCATTGCACTCATAAACATTCATTATTTGTACACTATATAATATTAACTACTTACTAACCGAGAGTGAGGGCTGTACGGAGGCGACTAGTACAGTTGAAGAGAGTTTAAATTTGTAAAAATTTACCTTTTTTCTATTTAAGCAAACAAACTTGATCATAGAATGCTAACCATGGTTCAATTTCCTATTTTTCCATTCGTGGTTGTTATTTTCTCCGTTTTCGAGTATTTAAAAAGATTTCTTGAGCTCATTTTCTTGTCTAAGATTGCGAGATTCACCAAAACAAGCACTTGCCATATAGTATAATAATTTTGAATATAAAATAATACTACGGTCATTTATACAAGTAAAGCGGAAACAAGCCGAAACCTATAGTGCATGGCTGTTGCCCCAGCGACTAATGATTATCCAGCAGAGTTTTGTATCTATATTCCGTGTACAGCTGGATTTCTTTTGATAAATATCTAATAAGTAGTGATGTGTGGAAAATTCGCCGCCGCTAATAAAAATATTTGCATGCAATGGGCGTGCAATTAGGCATTTCCCGATTGTGCTCCTAAAATCCTAAAAAGTTGCCACCAAAAATGCAAAAACGTTGCTAAAAAATTACCAAAAATTCAAAAAGCTGCTATCTTGAAACTTCAAGTTGCTCCTACTTGCTACCTAAATTTCACGATATATTCACACATACATAATTTAAAGCTTATACTTTTATATTTTGCCGTTCTTTGTAATAGTTGCTGATACTTAGGATTAGTTACTTGAAATTAGAACAAAATGGTAAAAGGTTTTTAATAAACCGTTTCGCATGGCCATGGGCGAATAGGGTTGTCGAGGGTGCAGGTAAAGGCGGGTTGTACAGTGTGTGTGTGTGTGTTGGGGGAGGGGGGGGGGTGTTCAATCCCATTTTCCCGACAAATATTTTGTCTGAATCCTAGTCACCATACTCAATGATTTGCCGAATTGCAAATTTGCTGGTGTAAATCCTCTTCCCAGTGATAAAATAGGAAAATCCCGGCTCCCATTTTACTCCTTCAAGAGCTCGGAAAGGGTCACCTAGGGATTTTTACTGAATTTCACAAATAAATATCCAGAAATAAACATCAGAAAATGGAGAGTTCTTTTTCCACATTTCAATTTTGGCTTAATTAGTTGTTGATTTATACAGTAAACCTGAAATTTGCTAAAAAGTTGCTACGAAAGGCAAAAGTTGCTTGAAGTTGCTATAATTAAAAAAAGTTGTCGAAACGCTAAAAGTTGCCCGAAAGTTGCCGAGCACAATCGGGAAATGCCTATAATACATTATACAATTTCGGATATGTAATCTAAAGAAAAGAAACTGTATATGATAGTTTGGTGTCCTTCTTCCATTGATCGATCAAAAGTTGTAGAATTACCTTTAATAATAATAATTGCACTCCAGTTCGATATCAGTGATTGTACACCCCGTTACAGTGATTGTAATTTTATCTGCACGGGTATATAAACCAATTATATTTAGTGTTTAATATTTGATCTATTTACCCACAGATTTACCGTGTCGGGGAAAATATATGCTTTATGAACAGAATTTCCGTCTTAGGACCTGTTTATATGATCTCGGCTAGCCGGATGCTCGGATGCTTTCATCTCGCCCAACTGGGAACTCGTTTAGGCGGAATGGCGTGTTTACATGGACAAAATTCACTGCTGGGTTAAAGCCAGTATAGCGCTTGACGTTATATTTACGTTATATTAAAGAGATATACGCATAACCAGAATGCAGGTCGGAATAGAGTGTTTATATTGCGAATTTCTCGTCCCGGCCTGGCGAGATCCCACCAACAGATGCCGAGATCCCGTTTAGGCGGGATTGTGGCGGGATCTCGATAGAGTTTATATTACGAGCACTCGATAGAGTTTATATTACGAGCACTCGATAGAGTTTATATTACGAGCACTCGATAGAGTTTATATTACGAGCACTCGATAGAGTTTATATTACGAGCACTCGATAGAGTTTATATTACGAGCACTCGATAGAGTTTATATTACGAGCGGGATCTCGGTAAACGTTCCGTATAGAGTACCGCCCATTTTTTGCATAAATTTGAGGGTGTGTCATCCACCAAGACCCTTCCCTACCCACGCTCGGTAAGTGCCTGTTTGTCTTTTTCTGATTCAAATACAAAAATACTTATTTCAAGCTTATCTACAATCATGCTTTATAGTAATCTAATATTTTATTGATAAGCTATATCTTATTTACAAAATGTCAAAATAACGTCCTACATCTTGTGGTTTCGGCATTTTTTGATGAGAGAGTAAATGAAAGCCGAGAACATTTTTCTATAAATATACATGCATGCATAAAACATGGCGGCGTGCAGGCATGCAAATACCGACATCACAAATCGAACAAACGTACCTGACACGAGCAACAGCATGCAAAGAGCTGTATTTAATTCAATACGTCGAACTTAAGTTCTACAAATGTACAAAATTTTCCACCATTGGTTGAACCTTTTAGCTCAATTTTCAGTGCATGTTCTCAACCTTTTTGACGATTTTTTTCTTTCAAATTATTTTGCTTAAATTCAAATTCAAAGTTTGCTGATTTTTAGCCTAATTTTTAGTGCGTTTTTTCGATACTTGTCTCCTAATTTAAATTAGTGCATCGACGCTTCACCAAATACTGTTACCGTAAATGATCTAATACATGCCCACTCTCTCATAAACGCCTCCTGTCTAATAAACGCCCTGATCAAATCAGCATTATGTGATAAACACCCCGTGATCAAATTATTAGGTGCGAAATGTGATGGGGAGCTATCAAAGTTTAAGAGTTTTGCCTTTGTTTATTCTATTTGTAAGCTGCTGTAAGTAACTGCTAGAAAGTATTGTTTCTCTCTAATGGACGCCTCTTATCAATTAATGGCCTCTCTTTAAAGTGCGACCGGGCGTTTATTAGATCACTTACGGTATGCTATTTGTCAAACATGTGACTTTGGCCCTCCTTAATCCCATTTCCCTATTGAGCTTTTTATAACAATCATCCATGATTACACAGGTGTAGCTGGCATGTTTTTGTCTTGCAACATAGCACAATACGGCTGATTTGGTGGATCCTTCGTCAAGTGACTACAACAACAAAACGTAGTACCAAGTTTACCGAGGTACTTTTTTAACTCCACGATACACAGTCTATATTCTGATGCCATTAGAAGTAGAATAAGCGGGTTTATGGCGCTTCCGTAAACCATCATACATTGAAAAAAGGTAAACAAGATTTCTTGGTGTTCGAACCGCTCGATTTTGTAAAAGAAATGCACCAATGAGTAGAGGACAACAGGCAGGTTACAAATGGCAAATGCCACGACGAGGACGATCAATACTTTGACCAATCGTTTACTACGCAAGATCAACGTCACCGTGTGTTTATTTCCAGCCTCATTGCATCCCTGTAACATAGTTTGACTGCATCTCTTGTAGACATTCTTCAGTGTGATACCTATAGCTATATAACAAAATGTGACGGCAAGGAAAGGTATAAGAATAATAGCGATGCCGAAGCAGACGTGAACCTTCATAAGTTGCACCGATGGGTACTTAAGTCTGCAAGTCCATCCGTCCTGTCCCTCCATAAGCCGCGTCACGAGTAACAATGGCACGCCGTTTACAAGATACGCTGCAATCCAAATGCATATTAAGACCACTTTAGCGACACTCTTGTTTCCCTGATGCTGTAGTGGTCTTGTTATAAGCCAATAGCGTTCCAAACTTAATATCGTGATCGTTACCAAGGAGACGAGTATAAAAACATCCCGTAAAGGCAAAAGCATTTTGCACATAAATTCACCAAGGTTCCATGGGTGTAACAACGGAGCGAGGTTTGTCACCGATGAAACGACCAGCACACACAGATCGGCCAACGCTAAATTGATGATGTAATACCTTGAACCCGTGGTAATGCCTTTCTTCCTGGTTAGCGGCAATCGAAGTCCAGAAATAATAATCACAAGGTTTCCGACTAGGCCAACAGTGACCATGACAAAGGCCAACACAAGAAATACAAGCTGGATATCGACTATATCTTTCTTGGTATGTTGGTTATCACTGGCATTCACAGTGTTCTCCCACGGTGGGGTAAACGTTGAAGTATCGGGCAAATCATCCATTTTAGCTTTCTGAAAAAAAGATAATATATATATAAATGCTGTTAAATGACAGCCAAAAGATATAGATGTTCGAGTGACAAGAGCAATAACTCACGAGTGAACTTCGCGAAGGTGTGATATATCGCTCATTACACAAGAACATAAAATCCATATCTTCGAGCCAACGTGTAATGTTCATTATATGGACACGGGCTACTGTAGGTGTAGGAAATTACAAGTGGGATCCAACAGACATCTTGTCTACCCTGGATGAATTAAATTTATCAATTCCTAAACGTTCAAGTCTTGTGATATTTTTCTACGTTCTCTCAAATTCTAAATTACTTTTACAACCGCGCGGAAATTATATCGATATGTCACTCCCTGGAGGCATTTCGTCCACCCAGTCCGGATGCATGCACGGATTCTACTGAAATATATTCTACGACTTTAAGAGTGCGCTCGTGCATATAAGAGACACTCACTAAATACAACATTTTTATATAACTAACACTTACTAAATCAACGTTGACTATTATAGGTCTTTCCAATGAAAGTTGACACTTTCTGTTAACGCTACAAGACAAAGCCTTTTATAAACAAGACTCGGGGACCTTTGATTTCTTTCAAAAACTCTTCCCACGGACGTTTTGTACAAGGTCAGAATAGTCACGAATCTGCAAAACGGTTCAATTCGCTCTCGAACTAAAATCGTATTTTTTACCAGCGAAGTCTTCATCAAATCCGAACACGGCACCTAAAATTTAAACGAGATTTGATTATTTGAGATTTTTGTAGACATTCCATTAATTCTTCAACAGCAATAATTAACTGGAATCTCCATAAAAACATACGGTTTTTCAATATGCTAACTAATAAGTGTATACGTTCTTCGTAGTCACTGATGTAGATGTATGCGGTGAGATGATATTATAACGTTATACAGATGGGCTTGCATACTTTGGTATATATCGCCTCAGCTTTGTGACAAAAATAACAATTGACGAGAAACTTCTGTTAATTAGATACTTCCTACTAATTTCAGTCTAATCTGCAAGAACGCGCTCTTAAGATGTTTTACTTATATTATATACACTCTTTCTCTCTATACAATTGCTTGGAAATATGTCATTGAAATAGGACAATCATTAAGATTAACAAATAATTGAAGAGCTAATATATATTACGTCAACACGCTGCAATGTTCCTACGGTAATTTGTACATTTATATACAATCATTGATCTACACCTGCGCAAACCTATATATTATATCTATGTTCAAAGTCCAAACTGTATACAGACTCGCAGTACCTATATTACTATGATAGTAACTTTGTTGTATTGACATATGTCATTGAAAAAAGACAATCGTTAAAATTAAACAAATAATTGAAGAGAAATACTTATTGCGTCAACACATTTCATTGTAATTTCTTCGTTTATACACCGACACTGTCGCAAACGTATGCATCTTTCAAACTGTACATGCACGGTAACTAAAGTTATATAAGACTATAACTTCACTGTATTGAGATATGGTTTCAATAGTACCTATTTTTAAAACAAATAGTTCAGAACGAATATGCAGCCATTATTATCCAATAGTCAATATACTCTGCTTTTTATTTAATGCTTTAAAACTAAATTACCAGTTTTGGTTACATTGTAAAATGCTGTTTAGCTAGAAAAGTTAACAATACCGTTTTTCGTAGTGTGCTCAATCCGATCAAAAATCACCCGTATTCTCTGACTCAGCTCTATACGCGGCAGTTCAATATACATTAGTGAGTACTGTGTATATTTTGCTCGCTGTTTGACGCCCTTGTAGAGAATGCTGCAGTGACCGGACAACGGCGCGCTCTCCAGCTGTTAAATCAATCTAAAGCTCACAGCAAGCCGTGCTTAATAAAGAATGAGGAGTTACGCACAACATCAGCAGATCTCTAAAGGAAAGAGCCATGCCGCCCAAGCGTTTTATTGCGGTGTCGGTCAGAGCTGGTCAGAGGCGCGCAAATTATAAACTAATTACAAAACATTTTGACGCCTCCGACTGTCAGCACTGCACTTTTATACATGTATTTTACACCTACACTGTCAATATCTATTAACTTGACACGAATTTATCTTTCGAGGAAAAAGTGGCAGCCCTTTAAATAATGCTTTATAGTATTATATAAAAACATTGATCCAAACACCGATTCTTCGGGCATTGGCCGTTCTTTAGGAGATTTATGTGGTGTCGAAGATTTTTCAGAAACCAACCATATATAATGAGTCAATGAGACCAATCTATAGACGAATCAAAATGCCTTGAATATATATTCGTCACTCAACCTCCCTGCTATCTTCCTAACTGAAGGACTCATGCTCGACTAAACTCGGACTTATTGTTCTCATTAGCTAACATGCAGTTATATTTATTGAAACTCAAATGAGTGACCTCGTTAACAAGATCACTGAATGCCAAGAAGTATAATGCAAAATCATTTGTAAGTGAGCTTTCGTGCGTTTTGAAACTTATGGTTTTTCTTAAACCTCGAAGAAAAACAAATACTAATCTGTTTTCTTCGAGTTTTAAAGAATGAAGGATCTAATCGTATTGTTGGATATATTTCTTAATCTATCGCGATTTTCAAGGCGGTACAAAAATTGTACTAAAAGTATAGTAAAACAATTCTTCGCTTCAGGCTTAATTATTTGGTGAATAATCAGCGATAGTCACTTTACCTTCACGAATAATAGTTATAAATTTCCGATTGTTTAGAACGAGCTCAGCTATAGACCATTTTCAGAATTACTGGAGCGTACGTGGCATTATACCTCGACTTCGTTTTTTGATCTCTTTTGAATTTTATTCTGTCTTACGTAATGTTTGAAGTTTCTGTCTGTTTTCAAAGGACGAAATCGAGGCTATGCTCCAGTAATTCTGTAAATGGTCTTTGTAAAACTCATTAATAATTCATGAAGAAAACACAAAAGAAATCATTAGCGTGAAGGAGTTTGTATATCTGATACAGAATCATGCTGATTTACATAAACTTTAAGTTCAATTTTCTCACCAAATATCATTCATTTATTCAGTTAAATTGTTGAAGAATACGAATGTTCTCATCAAGACGTTTCACAAGCTATTTACAACATTCGCATCCGTGTTGTATCGGAATACAACGCTCGCCTTCGGCTCGAGTTTGTATATCCGATACAACACGGCCGCTCATGTTGTATATATTACATAAAGGCTGTTTTCCACTTCAACCGTTTCGTACCGAAACGTAGCGTATTTCATTGTTTAATGAGCACTCAGGTGGAACTAATGACTTTGACACAAAAGAAAATGCTACCATACGTTACGATACGTTACGATACGTTTGAAGTGGAAAACGGCCTTTAGTCTAGGAGAAAATATATAGGAATTATTTTTTTAAATATTCATTAATTAAGTTAATTAAATATTTTTGTACTCTTACTCTACGTGGCTATATGCCTACAGAATCGGTTTTGCATATTACGCTAATTTTGTATATTTTTTGGTTTTGTATACAATTAAGGGGTTTTCAGTGATTTTTTGACAACTTAAATTTCGTGATTTAATGCATGGGTATCGTTTTCTCCATGTTAAACGACTGATTACAGTCTGTAGACAAATTTAATCAGTCTGTAAATTGGTTGTTTAATTTTCCGGCGTTAGCAGTTGAATTCATCGAATTATGGAGTCTCGCATTCAAGTGCCATGCAGATGAAATATATTAGAAAGGAATCATTGTCCTTAATTACTTAAACACGTCGTTTAATGTATCTCTACCTTCAGCAAGTGATTTGACTACAATTTAAACACTTGTCTGGAAACTATTTATTCTTTCCTGAGGTAACTATAGCAATATTACCACTGGCTGTATCATTCTACATCGTCCCACAATCAGATCAGTTCTGTAAACCGTATGTATTGTAGTTATATACATATGGATTGGATATGTATATAATTGGATGTGTTTTTCAGCTAGTGTCTCAGTCGGATATCCCAATAGTGCAATGGTCGGGGCGCTGGCTAGCGCTGAAGCGCTCTAGCTCAGACTAGAGACCTTCGCTTCGATTTCTGTTGCATTGGGGGCATGTGACTCCCTACTTTTTCCCAAAATGGAAAAAAGTGCCCCTTTTCTGAAATGAAAGTGCCCTCTTTTCTGGTTTGAAAGTGCCCTCTTTCCAATCAATGGGCAAAATCCATGTACTTATAACGCTTAGTTTAGTTATAAAAATGGCCTCAGAATGCAGGAAATGGTGTTGCAGAGACCTTGTTCCTTACATTGTACATTCAGGATATTTTTTATAGTTGCCCCTTTTTGGCGGTGCCCCCCTACTTTTGAGATGCTTTCGCGGCCTTCGCATTCATGCATGGGTATAGGGTCACCCCACAGTCCCGCAAATCGCAATCGGCATATTCGTCACACGCACTCGTCGTATATAAGTAAATTGAATATCCCGCGTTGAGTGTATATAGATAATTTATGATGTTTAATTTCCTAGTGTTTCAATGCGCGGGCATCCCAGTTGTCAGAGCGCTCATGGTACATTAACTCAGTTGATATTTCGATTCATGGTTGAAGAATCAGAGATATTATTTCAACAATGACTGGAAAGTATATGACTTCATTTCAATACCACTATATAGTTAACTCCTGCATTAGGAAAACCAGCCATTCTATATGCTGTATATATTGTTTCAGATACATATAAACATTCGTGCCGAACTATTGAAATAATTTGGGATACACAGATTAGTATATAATTCAATTAAAACTGTGTTATCTTAAATGTTTAAATAAGTATTATATTTTGTAGGTGTCGACAAATAAGCCTCCTGCACTTATTTAATTACTTCGCTGAAAAATACATTACAGCGATATATAATCATTGTTTATTCTGCGTATAGGAGTAAGAGTTCCTAGGTTTAAGCATGTCACAACCCTTTGACGATAGTAGAAAAATTGCGTTTGCGCATGTTGGGCTTGACACCCGCTAGTTAAACCTATATAGAGTAGTTAATCCCGTTATTTTGCTGTAATGTTGTCAAATTTCTATAAATACTTAAGGAATTTTCAGAATCTATTGATATCATATGTGAATGAAGCTTTTGACATCGACAATCCTGAAGAACTCGTGCCTCTAACTAGATCAGCCGTCTTATACTCTAATCCTATTTTTGGACAATGCTTTCCACAATGTGACGCATTGTTATCATTCAGGAAGAAAATAAAAAAGATTAAATAACATTTTTGTAGACATTCCCCATGTATATGCGTTACATTAACGTTATGCATGCACACGTTTACACTAATATAAACACTACTGTAAATTTAACTTTAGAACTGGAAAACCTCAGTAATGCGCTCAGCAGGGTCTATTTGAAACTGAAGCATGCACGCATCTGTGCATGCACTAATAACACCATATTCGAGTAAATTTATACCCTCCCTCCCTCCGTCCGTCCGTCCGCCACTCATCCGCCCGTCCGTATCCGCGTTTTATCCTAACCCCTTGAATGGAAGTCGAAGCGGCTATCTGCCTGGCGGTGTTGCAGCTAGAGGTCCACATCGGACGCGATTTGGTGCTATTGTTAGTTTTTACTAACAAATTACTAAATGGGATGTCTTTCAAAAACTAAAAGAATGGGTTGCGTTAGGGACCCGCAAAAGCTACTCCTCGTGTATTAGAACGCCCAAACAGATGCTTACACGATGGTTTCTCCTGCAGTTTTTTCTTTTTACTATATCGATATTCTATGTTTAATCACGTGGTTTAATATAGTCTAATTTGAAATAAACACAGTTGGTTGGACTGTTCCTGGCTATATATAACTTTCCAAATTCGACGTTTCAAGAACGAATTAATTATAACCATGCAAGGCAAGGGCACATTCTTTTTAATTATTTTATTATTATTAAGTGTATTTCGCGTTGATCTGTTTTAATAAGCGTGCGAAGTTTCACACATATATGTTATATATGTCACGGCAAATTGGTCTTGTATAGAGAGAAAACGTGACTTACCACAGTAACCACACCCAGATGGCAAACAAATGTTTGTTGAAGAATGTTCACGTTTTATATACAATAGTTCTAAAGTGTTTTCCATCGTTCCTCCGGAACGAGTGAGGAGTGATAACAATCTTTCAAACGTATATGAATGGTATATATAGAATATTTTTCTTAGGTTCTTTATTTATAGGACTCACTTTAGTTCTCATATAGTATTATAGGGGAAATAAATACTCTTATAAATATAGTAAGGGAGTGACAGCTTATGAGACCGCAAACATAATTACATAAATATCTACCAAAACGGATACGACAGAGTATATATGGAATTTAAAACAAAATAGAGAAGTTGCTACTATAACACTCACAAGCTGTATTTACAGCCGTTGAAACTCAGGTCGGCACTCGGCAATGCCGACCGGCGACCTAAATGCCGACCTGCAAAACGATATTATAGATTTAGGTCGGCAAAACATTGCGGACCTCCTTTGAAAATCATCTCGGCATTTTTTCTGCGAATGCACTTCTTACATACGCATTAGTACAACATACAAACCTAGCGAACAGTGAACAAAACATGTGCGTATTTTTCCACAAACGTTGTTCCTTCCATTTCCTTGTGTAAAACATTGCAATTTCATTGTTCAAAGGTGACACTTGAAATTTTGAAAAGGAAACAAACGTGCTAAAATCGTCAAGCTTCAAGGTTTAACGCAATTATCCTAATAAAGTACCGTCTGTCACAACATGGACTGTTCGATCGGGGTTCGATTGTTTAATTGATTGTTCCTATGTTTTGTTAGCTGTTTTGCATGTTCGCCATTGATTGCTGTTCATAAATACGTACTTGAAGTAAGCAATAAAATTTTGTCTTGGAAATTGTCTATTTGTTTCGAAAATTTTGCCGACCTAGATTGAGAATTATCGTTCTTAAACTTCGGGAGTTTCAAGGGCTGATTTAGTAAGAAATATTCCTGGTGTCCGTGATAGGAAATGAACCGCGAATGCTATAGCCCTGCAAGACTACAAAGTCAAAGGTCTCAATCTCGTACCTAGAGTATGCCCGTTCACAGGTTATGTGGTGGGCATACTGTGCGAACGAGCATACTTCCGTATGATTTTCACGCAGGAATGCAAAAATAATACAGAACAAACAATTTATCACTGGGAGGGAATACCATTAAAATAATGCATAGGTTTCAGTAGGCGTTACTCGTAGCAGCAGATGGTGCTCAACTGCAGAAGTGATGATACTGGTAGGAACTGGTAGGAGCAAATTAACCTAAATCTTTCTTTTCTATTTAATTGCTACCATGCAAATGCAAGACTGCTACATATAAATAATAAAAATACTTTCTCATTCTGATGCCAGTTGTTTGCCCACTTAATTTTGTAACTGATGATAGTTGATTCTCCAATTGTTTATGTCATGAGAAAGATGTATTCTATCGGGTGTATGCGATCGTATATTCTGCATGAAGATGCAGTCATGCAAATCTATATACTCTATAATGCCTGGCATTAAATGTCGAACTACAGCCTAACAATGAAAAAAAACAGACAATATATGTATTTATAGTTGATCAGTAGCCTTGCGCAAACATGATATGTATTAATTTAAAGTCAGTGCCGAAGGCATGAAATATTTCCTATAATAGTATAGGTTTTGCTCAGGAAACCAGTTGAAGTAAAAGACAGTAAAAACTTATTTCTTTGGTGGAACTGATCGTTGCTCCCTTTTAAATCAATGCAGTTTATTAAAGAAATCCGAAATCGCGTCATATGAAAATTGAAAAACAAAAAGGTATTAAGCATGCATAAGTCATGCTTATTCTTAGTGCTTGATTAGCTACTGAGGCCGGTTAACTGGTTAAGGCACTGAAATACTGCGCGGATTGACGATAGGAATTTAAGCAGCTCACTAAGAAATACTAGGAGAAGTTGCATATAATAACTTTCATAACATACCAAGTTCCATATTTCCACATCAAATGAATTATATCTCGTGGATACGCTATACTCTATAGCCTATATATAGGTTACGACTTAATTCTTCTAACTCAGAGACAGACTTTATATCCAAAGGATGACGGTGGCGATTCTGCTATCTTCCTTATACTATACGCGTTTATATATTGGGCCACGGCTATTTGCTGCATGGGTAACTGATATGAGTGTATATAATTAGTAACGTATAATCTTATTTGTTTAGGCTTCTTCACAAACGTTGATATTATACAATAATGAGGCTTGACCTTTGAGAGGGGAAGTTAATTTCTTGGCCAAAATGGAGCTCTGTTTCGCCTGATAACGCGATAAAAAGTGATATATTGGCACACAATTCCAATCATGAAATACACGTGTCTATTTTTTCCGTTGAAACACGCTTTATTTTGGCAACATTGTATGATACGGTATCATTATCAAATTAATTGTGGACTTTGTGGAAATTATCGACTTTCCAATATACGGTTCCGTGCGATGTGTCATGTTAATTTGAATAATCATTCGATTGTTCTCGCGCTTCCTATAAATACAATTCTAAAAGGGCTTAAATGACGCAATGTATATCTTCAAATTGCACTTTTAAGTGCAATTTATCAAATTCATTAATATGAATTGATGATATAAAGACTCAATCAAACTACAACCTTTGTATATCAACTACAGTGGTAATAAAAATCAACTTCTCGAAAAGTTGACCTTTTACAAAAGTTAAGCCACGTAGCTGAATTTCATCAAAAATTGACAATACTAAATTATTGTAATAAATCATTTGATAAGTACGTCAACTAAAATGTTCGCGTCTGATTTGCCTGGATATAGTGTATAGGATCATGCAGCCGCTTATATTTTAACGTGATTCTGCACATGATTCCAGGAGAGTGAAATAATTGATATGTGAAAACGAGAGTTGGTTTAATTACTCGGCTGCTGTGGCCCTGCAAGATGTGAGAAATTGTAAACCGCACACGTAAAATAGAGTCCGAAGAAACTTAGTCGAAATATCTGTGTGATGGGAACTTGTTGAAAGTACTCTAATCATTTCAATCTTATCACGTATACCACCGTTACAACCGTTTTCGTTCCGCTAAGAGTGGTCGTTCATCATTTTGGACAAAGTGTTCCGAAATTGCCCGCAAGGGATCGTTGATCTTTATCATCGATTTTTTATTGTAAATAGAGCCTGCACGACGTATAGAACTTCTGTAAGAGTTAAAAATCCTGTTAATTCTTCATTTATTTTGTGCTGTATGATGATTTTCATTGTGTGGTGGCCATCGTCATGGCGTTGCCCTCCCTAAGCTTTTTAGTATAGAAGAGCGTGTGGAATATAAACCGTTTGGCTTCCTACTAGTCGAAGGTTCACTAGTCAGATGGTTCACTAATCAGATAGTGAGGTTTTGAGTATTGCCGATCGCATGCAAGCAAGCTTATAGACTGTAATATTTTCTAATGTGTGTTACATTAATTACAAAACGGAAAATGCGATGCAGTACTCTCCTTCATGCAGTCTTGTATGCTGTCAAACAGGCGAATGGCATATATTGGCTTACGTTATTATTCTATTAACTCCAAGGATAAACTTTAATCGTCGATGATTGCGTTTATATGTGCCGGTTGCCATCCAATTCACTCTCATCTGTAATTTGCTTGGTTATACCTTTGTTCTATTGTATGCTTCATTATTACAACAGTGTGAAACAAGGAATAATGCATGTGAATCGGGTGGCAACGGGTATAACATGCGTTCGCCGGGATTAGCCTTTTGGAACTCATTTACCATTGGTTGTACAAAAATAAGATCTCAAATCTGGCACATTCTACTCACTTTTCAAAATGTAGCTCCATATGTTTCACTGACCACTGATCCCTTTGAAGATCATTGCACATAAGTGAACAAATTTAAGTTGCATGAATCCCACCGAACACTTACTTCGAGCAAAAATTCAACCGTACAGGCGAGGTTTAAGGAAAGTCGTCATCTTTCAATGTTTTCCTTGAACACAATATGAAATGACGTCAATGTGATCTAAATTGAAGCATCCGGTAATTTCGTAAATTTCGTAATATAGTAATAAAACTAGTTAACAACTTGAATGTTAAGAAATTTACATAATCTTAAAATTTATATTTCTTAAGGCAACATCGTGATACGTTTATTAGGTTTATATATAAGACTGATGTATTGTGACCAAAGATATTTAACTTTTGGACAGTATCCGGTATCAGTTATTGGTAAAATAGTGTATTAATTTTTCCTAAACCTTAAACAAAGGGTTTTGCGCACTTCAACGTCAGTTACAATACGATTGTTAACCGCTTTGAAGCTTAGAAGGTAGGTTAAACCATGTGTAACTAAATTAATTATATGTTTAACTTTATGAAACCGTTTTTACTTTATGAACGAAATTTTCTTCTTATGTACAGAACTCTCTCAGGTGGAAAAGCATGCATGCATGCATGTTTCTTCTAGCTAGTATACTTCTTCTAGATAGTTCGTCTCGTGTTTACACCAACGGATGATCTTATAAATCGGGTCAAAGAGGAGGGACCTGGAGGGTGCATCAACAAACAGATCATTGGCACTACAACGCAGGTGTAAAAGCGGCCACCTAAGTTCCCGGTCACGCGCGGAAACTTGGTATTCTTGTACTTTATAAAAGCGCCAACAATAATACTACGGGAGCGATCGTCTGTTATGTATATTAATGTTATAAATACTGTTTTAGTTGAGCGACTGGGATAAAGGTTAAACAATAGTTGTTCACTTCTTCGGGTACGTTCTTTGTCATTCAAGCAGTCAGATATACGCATCAATTGTAAAGTCTCGGGTAAAGTGGCTGTGAAGGTATGCGCGCATTGTTCCTGTTTTATATAAATCGTTTTTGGCAGCCCCAATTTAGATTAACGAATGAATGATTGTATTTGATGTATAATCCAGCGTATTTTACAAATTATGTTTCTGATTATTGACCACGCGAAGAAATTACAAGAAACGAGTAAAATTCCGGCAGCATTATTTGAGTGCCAAACCATTCAATGGGGTTTTTATCATGATAATATGAAGATTACGTCATCTAATACACCAAATCATGAAAATACTTTTCGCTTCTCGGAGCCAACCGGGTCTGAAACGTGTAATTCAGAAACGTGTAAACGTGATAACGTATGACATGATTGATATCAACGGGGTAAATGATCACATAGGTCGCAGAAATGTAAGATTATAAACTCTTTTGATGCATGCCTGTGCTGTTTTAAATCTTAATATGTTGGCACTCTTTCCAATTGGCGTAAATTCAATACGCTGGTATGTCGCGAAGAAGGATAATTTTTGGCAACATCGTTGAACCACTTTTGAGATTTAGCGATAACATTCTCAAGTGAATCCTTAGAATCCTTATCTCCTATGTACCACCGACCAACAATTTTTTAAGCAAAACTATTTCTCATCAAACACACTCTATGATTTTGTACGGTATAAATTTATGTTTCAAGCTATTTATGAATCGAGGTGTTAATTGCACCCTGAAGGCAGGCAAAGTGTCATAAAAATTCTACGATAAGCAGATAGTTCGGTTATAATCAATTTCAACTGCTGACAAACTTGTCATAAAATAATCTAGCTCGAATCATAGTTAATATCGAATACTATATTAACAGGGCATTTTCTGCCGAAAATGTTCGGCCAATTGATTCATTTGCAATTCAATAGATTGACCGGAACTGGTTATTTCTAAGTATACTCAAATATGTTAACTCATCTTTCCAGCTTCATTCAGTCACGTTGTGATCGTCATCCAACGCATATCTATTCCAGTTACCACGCAGTTCACTCGCTTATAGAATCTACCATTAATCCATTATCGTAACAGTGGTGACTACGCGTGCGCGTTATCTAAAAATGTGACTTGGGTGGTATTGTGACAAGGGGCATAAACATGCGTTGACTGCGTTAGCCGAATAGATTCATTTCATACGCCATTTTTGAACATATATTTTATGCATACAGTACATAATACAGAACTTCACTATATTGTATTAACTATTTCTCACCTTGGCAACTTGCCTTTTTTGACGCGAACTTCGAATTCGTTTTGAGTTAAATGATTTAAGCTTTTGAGTCCTCCTATTATTCAATGGCAGAGCGCAAATATTGGAAAAAAGTGAAATTAATTCCAGTCTTAGTCTAGCCAATCGATATACGTTGAATTGATGTTGATACATTCAATTAACCCCATATTTGATCTCAGTTGCTTTGACGCACGCATTTTATACTTGTTTGTTCGCCCTCTGTAAAGCGCTGCGGTTGAGGTGTGATAACTTGACTTACTGTATCCATTGTGCGCTCAAATATATAATACCATGACTCGAACCGGTAATAGAAATTACAATTTTCTACACTAATCTCCGTCATTCCAAAGTATCGGCTTTGGATGTTTTTCCAGATTTAATTGCAAATCCGAGTAACTATTTAGAATTTAAATGACCAATTAAAAGATGTTTGACGCACACAGAGACGCATTTCAGTATATCAAATTATCACTTCCAGCACAGTTATTCCAATCATGCGTTTTCCACGTATGCATTTAAATCAAATATGTACTTTTGAATAATCACATGAATAAATCTACAACATACGGTTATCTGAATGATCTAGCATGTATTTGGTAACGTATTTACTAAAAATATAGAACTTGCAAGGATTTGAAGTTATTTGCGCAATGTTTTATTTAAGAAATATCAATAGAGGTTAAGAAGATTTGTGAGCGTCACTGATCTGAAAACAAGGACAGTGCATCTGCTATGCATAAGTGAAGCCAATGGCGGTTGATTGAAAACACTGTTAATTCTGATCGAATTTGATTGACATTGAGTAAAAGTACTTTGCAAGAACCCCAGTAATAATTGAACATCATATAATTGTTTTATTTTGTAGAAAATGCCATGTTTTACTTATTTAGCAAAGAGTTTTGATCCGCCTATTATTGCCATGCAAACGTACAGGAACTAAGAATCCTGTTATAATTATACCCAAGAAAGTTGGCATCAGGAGTTAGGACGGGACCAATGTCAGGGACAGCGCAGCAGGGGTGGCTGGGGGGCATTAGTCCCCCCCAAATATTTTGTCATACAAATTGTGATTTAAGTTAAATATACTATAATTTGATATATTTTTTACAACCATAAAGAAGTTAAACTAAAGAAAACATTTTTATATATATACGCCAGTATATATGTTGTTCGATATCTGGATCAGACTTATAGATAAGCTACAAACCGCGGATGCATATTCTCCGAACGAAATCTAAATAGGATGATAGACGGTTTTCAAAGAAGAAGCCATTTCATGATCATTTCATGATCGGTCGCGTAGGTACGATCGATAGATTTGGTAGTCAGCTGCTTTTTGTTCGACCAAATTTTGCAAATAAGTCTTGTGACAATACTCTTAAATCTTCCCCCAAAGTGCATGAAATGGCATTTTAGAGATTGTAGATTTCAAAATTTTGTGGGGGAGCATGCCCCCATACCCCCATAAAGGTCTCATGCCTTCAACTTTCGGTTCTAGTGCCACTGTACCCTCTAAGATTTTTAGCGGCCTCCCCAATACAAAAAATGCTCCGCTGTCCCTGACCATGGGCCCTTTTCCACGTTTTGCCCCACCACTGAAGAATTCTTAAAAAATGCACTGGCTAACTATAGTCAAGAATTTGACAGATTTAAAAATCAGATCTCATTAAAAATATTCTGGCTTCAAAATTGGCTCATTGAATTCAATAGGATGCTCTATCCAATCCTTGTTTTCAAATCAGTGGTGAGCGTTAACAATATTCTACTGGCTCATTATAGCCTCATACCGCGGAATTTTGCCGGCCTTCACTTATCATTGAACCAATGCTGAAAACAAAATAGAAAAAGAACCACTTAAACCTTACTTTGATAACATCCAAACTCCTCCAAGCCAGTCGTTGGAATTTAGAAATTCCTGACCTTCTTTGGCTCTTCTCTTATCTTTTATAGTGAGTATTCTTTTCTTTTATTATGAACGGTTATAGAACCGTCTATCAAATAATATGTTTGAATTTCCTTCGAATTCGAGCGAGCTATACAAAAACCGGTGAACTGAATGTGTGGTACCGCTAAGAGTTTAGAAATCTAAATAGACCGTTTCTTGATCATTCTTAAAATTTCTTAGTCTTGAAGTCTTGAACTATACCGTTTCTTGATCATTCTTAAAATTTCTTAGTCTTGAAGTCTTGAACTATAGGTCACCAAGTGTGGTAACTATTTTAGCTAAATCCAGGAAATCCGCTCAAGTATGTGAATTCGCATGTCGGATTTGAAGGATTTCGGCTGTAATACGTGCTGCATCGGGAGTTTTTCCAGAAAGGTAAAAAAGTGGACTCACATGAACTAAACTTTGAATTTAAACAAATAGCTTCCTACGGTTAAATGTTTTCTTATACTTGGGAGCTGGTAGTGCCTTTCGAGCATTTTAATTCAGTAGTTGCCGGCGAATTTGACGAGCTTGGAATATCGATCCTTGTATTGTATACAGAATCAGGGCTTGCGGGGCCAGTACGATATACGTTCAAACCTGTATACAAATCTGTATACTAAGTGTTGGGAAGGATGATGAGGGGTACGAGTGTACAATCTTAGGTACAGCATACTTTTACCAGTCTAACAACTGATGCCTCGGACAGCTTGCATGCCGGGTGGTATCACGCGGTATCAATAGTATTGACTATTGTGCTTCATTTTTTCCAAGTACTCAAGATTAATATTAAAAATTCTAATCAATTTCGCCATCTCATAGACCATTTTCAGAATTACTAGAGCGTACCATTATACATGCCGCATAGCCCGGCTCGACTTCATTCTTTTGAAAATGAAAGAAAGTGGACACACATCGGCACTAAACTTTGAATTTTAAACAAAAAACTTCCAACGATAGTGTTTTTGATAGTGCTGTTCGAGCATTTTAATTTTAGTCGCTGGCGAATTTCATGATATTAGGATATCCTTGCATTGTATACAGTGGCATAGCCATGCATGGGGACTTCTTTCGAGGGTATGAGCTACGTTGATTTCCCTACGTTGATTAGGTACAACATACTTTTATCAATCTATGACACGTGGTTGTATCACGCAGTTTCTCTAGTATTGTGCTTCATTTTTCCAAGTAAGCATCCAAGTAAGATTGACATTTAAAATTCTGTTCAATTTCCGGCGCCATCTCTACCATTAATACTGCTTATTCAGAAGTGTAAATATGATTTCTAAAAATTTACCTCGAGCCAGATTGGCTGTGAAACCGAAATTATTGCTAACATATATAATCGATTAATAAATAACCTCTCCCGCATGTTTTGTTACTGTGGTTGATTATTTGAAACTTCGAGAAGTATCCGAATTGTTTAATGGCCAGAAGAAACGATGTTGTAGTTCATTCACCAAATTCCGATTCTATTTTTCTTGCGAGCGAGCATATTTTTTAGTCTCCAAGAACAATGCCTGGTCAATAAATCTACACACCTATGTTTTAAAGTGTAACACCCATATACGAGGAAAAGGAACATGCGCGCGTGTGTCTAATTGATGTTGTCTTATGTTGTCTATACAGTTAATGTGTACAGAAAGTGTAAGCATTCCTGCGCAGCTCTTTTACCATTAATCACAGAATGATTGTCAACGGCGTTTAGCTATACCGTAAACCACTATTAAGCCCATGGCTCTCTCTATAATAGCCTCTCCCCTCCCCCCGTCCTTAAAGGAATAAGTTTATTAATCACCCACTGATTAAGATGTTTTGAGTAACATTTAGTTTTAGATATTACGGGATTATACATTCCAACATTTTTGAAGAGCATGACAAGCTGACCATGAATACATGCAAGCATTATGACAGTAATATTTGAACAGTAAAATTTTCAACTGAAGTGAGACAGAAAAATATAATCTTGCCAGCGCGCGTGTGGTACTGATCTTTTTATTTCTTTCAATTCGTCTTTTAAATATGTCATTCGAGAATAAAACGAATGAAGCATGGTAGATTGCACCAACAAATATTTATTATCAATATTTAAACTAGAAATACATCAATGCAAGAGATTAATTAACTCGGGCGATTGATCCTTTTCACTGCAGTCCCAATATGGTTATTAGGTTAGAAATGCCCAATTATGATTCACTGATGATCTAGTACCAAAGGCCATTCTGCATGATATATAGTGTCAGGGATTCAAGACCAGGGATATCCGGCAACTAGCAGAAATTCATGAAGGCCCTAAATCAATGATCAAGCCGGAATCAATGATCAAGCCGGAATCAATGATCAAGTCCAAGATGTTCCACCAAAAATGGTCATTGCATATAATAAACATTACTGCATGTGCAAAACAAAAATCCATCACGTGCACAGTGAAACTCACAGTACCAATTGAGTGGACTACAATATACTGACAGTACTGTCCCCTCTCATGTTCAACCCCCTCCCTTATGTTGGGGTCGCTTTCCATGCCTCCCTTCCCCCCTTCCTCCCTCATATTTACAGACTTATTTAGAAAGATGATTTCTCTCTTTTATTTTCATAACCTAAATCATATCAGTCGCATCAAATTCTGTTCATATAGTTATGGCTCGGACCATTTTGTTAAGGAAGCACAAGGAAAATAGGACTCAGCTTTTAACGATATTTCTGACATGTATTTAACATAATATGCCAGCACAATGGCACTAAAAGCTCAGTATAGTCTATAGAGTCTCACTATAAATGGATGCAGACAATTGCATATAATCATTACAATTAGCAAAATTGCCAATCAACACCTTTGGCTGATCTTATCTCCTGGCACAACAAGATGGAAGTTCAAGTTCGTTTATTTGATTGGTTAGGAATTTAGTTTCACAAACAGCTAAATCATAGTGTCGGCTGATGATTTCGTAGCTGTCTTTCATCCAATCGTTCGAACCTCTTGACCTTGACGGTTTTAATCAACAATTTTTTTCAAATTTAATTTTTTTCGTCTGGGTAGTTTGTTCCTGTTTTTCAAGAAAGCATTATATATAGGCAACAATGCAGATGAGCGGGTGCGTCTACATGTCCGTTATGCAACTTTTGGTAAATACAGCACAGTACATTCCTCCATTCCTCTTTCACTCCAATCACTCCTCTGATGTCACTCCATTAACCTTTCCAACTACCTTGTAACTTGATATAATTATTGTAAATAGTAATTTACGATTCCCGCCTTGTTCATTACTTGCAAGTACAGTACATTCCAATATATTCAAATTCATGAAGATTCAAGCATCCACACTAGTTTACAACTCTGTTGTAAAAGTGCTTTCTGAGTGCAGTTTCATGTTTTGGCATCCCCCAAAAAACTAACAAGCTACATGGGCATAAAACCAATCGCAGAAGAAGCAAAAATAGTCTATATTTCTTCAAAAAGCAAATGCGAAACAAACTTTCTAAGCCCCTCATGTTTATATGAGCACTACATGAATGGCTATATGGCCCTCCTATAGACCCATTGCACATGACGTCACATCGCCAGTGACGTATGCAACTGGAGGACAAATTAGCAATTATCTATGCATATTAAATATAAATTTTGTAAACAGAACAAATTTGGTAAAACTTTAATGCTTTTTAGTATTTTTTTTTTATTTAATCCAATAATACTTTTTAGTATTATTTTTTATTTATTTAGAGGGCATCTGGAGGACACTTTGAGGATTTGTGACGTCAGTGCAATGGGTCTATAGGCGAGATCCAGCCATATGAGAGGAAGGCCAGCCCTCCTAGGCGAGATCTCGCTCTGACTACCCGAGATCTCGCCTAGTATTCCTGGAAATTTCCCATATAAACGGAACAGGGAGGGCTAGCCCTCATAGTAGGGCTGAGTAAAAAACTTGCCGTATATGTGTCAAACTCCGCTTTTCGAAGTCATTTTCGATTAAATATTTAGCTCTAGAACAATATTCAATTGTCTGCTTGTTTTTATTCACAAATTTGACCGGCAAAATATTATTTTGGACTTCGTAAGAAAATAAATGAGTTGTAGGGAAGCCATTTAATGCTGTAAACACGAGGTGAAAGCCAGCCATACTGAGTACTGGTAAGGCTCGCTCTTCATGTAGGGCTTGTGTAAACAAGGGCTGAGAACTAGCCCTATACTGGCAGGGCTAGCCCTTCATGTTGGGGCCCATGTAAACATGCAGGGGCTACAAGTTGCATGAAATCAATAATATTCATTGTTTTGCATGGACATGACACAACTTGAGTGAGGGTGGTAAAGGGTATTAATTTTCGTGAGCCGTGAATTGGCAATATTTGTTCTCGTGAAATGTGAAATGACGGATTTTTGTGTCGTGAAACGTGATTTATATCCCTATAGCCGTTAGCCGTGATAGCCGGTAATTTTTGTCAGCGAAACAATAATTTATTCAAGGTCGTTAGAACAAAGACTGAACGAGTAGTGACAACGTCAAGAAGGGCAATGCTATGGATTAAATAATTTTTGAAATTGGTTGAAACTACGTATTTTATACGTATTTTACATGTGAAACGTGAAATAACTGTTTTACCTCCACTGCTTATCTCACCTGAAACTTGCACAGATAAATGCACAGTCGAATTGTCACTGATTCACGACCCTTAGCAACTTAGCCAAAACGGCGTGAGAAAATCTGCAGTGTCAATGACTGTGTAAGACTAACACTAGGAAAAAATATATTGTGTGGCATTTGAAAACGAGAAACCTACCTTAAATATCGATAAGATTTACTTCAGAAACTCAGATTTCGGCAAGGTTCAATAGTCACCGTATATTTCTCTGCCAAACTGAAATGTCATAAAATATATATATAAAATTATATACTAGACATTGCAGCTGTTCGTGTACAAGTGAGATATATGGAGCTGTCATGAATATATATCACTTTATTTCCAAACATATTACAAAATGCATGTACGACTGCTCTTATCAGAAGCATAATAATGTATTCAGCATGATTGTCAAGGTTACCCTGCACATATAGATGAAAAATCTCTGTTAATTGACATTCAGATTAATTATTTCCATTTCAGGTACTTGCCAAAACCCTTTAGGTACGGTAGTTTGTTCTGATATATATCTTAATTGTCCAAACATCAAATGCGATTTTTTACCAAACTTCATATGGCCGGAATACTTTCTGTTAGAAGTATTTGCATATTTACATATGTCATTAGGCACGCGCCAAACAGTAATCACTTTTCAACGAACTTTCATTTGTATATCGTCGTCATATATATTGATGGCCAAATTCAGGGCCGCACAGAGACATTTGGGGGCCCGGGGCGAAAAGAGCTTTGGGGCCCTAGCTATTTTCAATCCTCGAAGATATTTGTGCTTGTTTACTGAAAACTGATTTCCATACCTTTGAACTTCTGCATGGATTACATTCGTTTCAAATAACATTCTCAATCTGCATCCAGTACCAAAATAGTTTAAGGAGGTCCGGGGGCATTTCCCCCCGGAAAATGTTGTAAATATAGGGTCTCAGGAATGGCAAATTCCTGCATTCTGAGAGAATATTTACAATGATATATATCCATATTTTACTTCATTTCTATTTGCATGGGGGTCAAATTGCCCCCTTTGTCCCCCCGCCCTCTGGGCGACCCTGACCAAATTAATCTATTGTTTAAATTTGGAATAGTCTTTCTTTCAGTGTACCCAATGCAGAATATTTAACAAACGTTACTACATAAATCTGAGTAGCAACGTTTGGCTTTAGAGCATCAATATATTAAAAGCAAAAACTATGTACTTAAATAAAATTGTTGTGCGTATGTTGTAGTGGCCATATGAACATCTAAAGTCTTTCCCTGACAATAGACACACCCGCAGGTGTGGGTACCTGGGTAGCTTAGAACAAGGAATTTTGCCGATAATTTTAAAGAGCAATCTATGAAATTCCATGTTTTAAGGATTTTTTAGGAATTCAAGACTGATTTGTGTACTTGATGTCTGTCTTAACTGCCCAAATGTGCAGAAAACGAGTTTATGTGACCCCGAATTTTCAAAAATTGTCAAACTCAACCAACCTATAAATGCATTTGGAATATCGATGTTTTCTTTAGATCAATATTAGAATGCAAATATTGTGGAAATATAATGGTGCAATTTTTAATATATTGTTCAATTCTGACATATATATCTTGACTTTT
Organism: Trachythela sp. YZ-2020; assembly: GCA_016169945.1. NCBI lineage: Eukaryota > Metazoa > Cnidaria > Anthozoa > Malacalcyonacea > Clavulariidae > Trachythela > Trachythela sp. YZ-2020. The sequence continues at coordinate 1,713,422 of JADLSH010000311.1, read as the reverse complement.
CAAGCAGAAACCCAGCAGAAATCAGAAAAAAGTGAATGGATGAAGTATTAAATTTAAGAACCTTTTGGAAATCTAGGGAATTTCAGAGCTCATGGCAAGGAGTTCTCGACTTTGGTTGTGAGAGCCCTGAGCTCCATATCTTATATTCTTATTAGTTGTTCAGTACAATACTAAAACTTGGCCAATTGTTGAACTAAATTGATCTAATACAGGGCAAGAACCCAAGGAACCTACGGCAAGGGACCTAACTATAGGAGATCGTAAAGACGTAAACTGAAAGAAACCGAGCTGAAAATTTTCATATTTTTGAGCTCGAGCTTGATTTCCTAGATTTTCAGCCACAAGATTTTGATATTTTCCATCTAGACAGGTTTTTCGTCAGAAGAGTTAGTAAAGACATACTACACCCGAGGTACAATAATCGCAATAGTTTCAGTGCAAAGCACGGCCGTAAACCCGACAATCCACGAATTACATATAATCAGTGTGTTCACGAGTAATAAACACATATATACTTGGACAAACTAGTTGGAGTCCAGCCCGTCCAGCTGTTCCAGAAAACTTTGAGTTTGGCGTCAGCATGCAACAGTGTAGATATAATTAGTACTAGTAGGTACAAGAAACCTAGTATGTTACTATTGACATATATAGAAGATTAAAAATACTTTGACGTTTCGAACGAAGGTCCTTCATCAGTATCGCCATCGGCTTAGTTGGAAGATACAAATCTTTCAGTTATCTGTGTCTTCCTCCAAAACCTCCCGAAGAATTTCGAAGAGTCTTGATTGGAAACGTCCAAGAGTTTAAAGTTGATTATTCGTTCACGACAACGGCCATAATATCAGACATGTTTTCGCTCGTTACTCCCCTCTGGTTTACGAAACTGATGAATGCAATGCCCGGTCGAATTTTACTGATTCACGGCCCTTAGCAATTATACTTAGCAACTTAGCCAAATGGCCGAGAGACGATCTGTACGTGTCAATGACTGTAAGACTTACAGTAGGAAAAATATATTGTATGACATTTGAAAACGACAAACGTACCTTAAATGTCGGTTAGATTGACTTCAGGAACGATTTCATCAAAATTCACTTTACTCACTGTACCTCTCAGCCAAACTGAAATGTCATATACTAGACATTGCATCTGTTCGTGTACAAGTGAGATATATCGAGCTGTCATGAATAAATATCACTTTATTTCCAAATATATTACAAAATGCACGATTGTGCTCTTATCACAAGCATAACAATGTATTCAGTATGATTGTCAAGGTTATCCTGCATATAGATGAAAAATCTTTGTTAATTGACATTCAAATTAATTGAAGTATTGATGGGAAAATGAACTAACTCTTCGCTCAAATCAATCGCATTCACTCCAATCAATTCCGAAATCCTTCAAGTACGACAATTTATTTTGATTTATATTTCAATTGCTCAAACAGCCAATGCGTCTATTGCATGCATTGATTTTATCAAACTTTATATTGCATGATAATTTTTTACAATGGGAAATCATTAATTTTTCAGTTGGAAGTATTTACACTATTTACATAACGTCATTAGCTTCGCGCCAAACAGTGATCACCTGCATGCATGTCATCAAAATTTTCTTAATTTGTATCATATCATGTTGATGACCAAATTAATTTCTTTGACTTTGGAATAATCTTGATTTCAGTGCATCCAATGAAAAATAGTAAAGAAACGTTGCTATACAGAAATTTGAGTCGAAACTGTTGACGTTCGGGATTTGAAGAATTATGTTTCAAAACTTTGACTTTGTCCAAAGATATTTCGTGCATGTCCAATTTTTAATCATCTATGAATGCAACGGTTTTCACATGACAACTTCTAACTCTATCAAAAAGTTCCAGTTCAACATTTATCAGTGTTTTATCAGTGCGACGCCAAAACCATGGACCTTTTTGGCTTGGAAATTCCAAGGGAAGGGGTAAAATAATCCAGGGGATTAAGATACGAAAACGTCGAAAAGCAGTTATTATAAGTTTTATGAACATATAAAAGGTTTTACAAAACGTCTAAGATTGTATATAGCCGTGATGTGTAATAACATACCTACATTAATATATGTTTCGGGGATTGAAAATCCGATAGGCTAAAGTATAAATCTTTTAATGGTTTAAGTCGTTTTGTACAAAAAATATAAACAAAAGCATCGGACGCTATACTGATACACAGATTAAGAATATACTGATATGGAACTTGAGTCGGAATCTTAAGTTTGTTGTTTTTACCCCCACGCTGACGTTAGGTAATGAATACACGCAATATGTTTATATATTTTTCTTATATTTTTGTACAAAATGGTAAAATAATTAAAAGTGTTTTAATTTTAACAGTAGAATTATCAATTGCCCAACTATAATATAATGTAGGTATGTTATTGTAGCCATATTAAGCTTGGATATAATGTAAGATTTAACCGACCTTAGACGTTTCGCAAAGCGTTTACAAATGTGCATAACACTTAAACTATTTTTGCCGATAACTAGCCTACTTTGTTTTCGACTATGAAATATTGTCTTTGAATTTTGAAATCATGTTGTTTTTTATTCTGTAACGTAGCTATTTGAGTCAATATGGTGTAAAAACATCAGATAAATAATAGATATAATATAACAGTAGATATCCAATATCATTATAGCAAAAAAGCGAAGCAGCTCCTTACAAATTTGCCATTTTGCCTTTTTGTTTTTGGCGATGCTTCAAAGAGAGCTGGACTTCATCCATCTGATATTATTCAAATATATTGTTCATTTATCAGATCCCAGATTGAATACACCTCCCCAGTTTGGTCGTCAATACCAAGTTTTTTATCGGATCTCTTGGAGTCAGTGCAAAAGAGCTATGGCCTTAAGGATTGCTTACCCAAGTTTGTCCTATGGAGAAGCATTAGAAATTTCAAAGCTCCAGAAGCTGAGCAGTCGAAGAGAAGAATCGTGCAAGAAGTTTATTCAATCACTGCGACGTGAAGATTCATCCTCCAATCCACTAACTGAAATTGTTAAACTTCGCCCTCGACTTGAACCTCATAATTATAACTTACGTAATGATAGTTCTGATCTTTTACCAATAATGTCTGAACGTTTCAAAAACTTCGTTACTGTTAAATACTACTAGTTTTTATATATAATAATATAGTATAAATTTTTTACTAATTTTAGATTGAATGTTGAATATTGTTAGTTTTACAATAATTTAGTTTAAAAAAGTAGTTAACGATGTAAATTCTAGAACTCCATGTAATTCAGTTTTCAACTGCAAGATGGATTTAATTAAACCAATAATAATAATAAAAAAAGAAGCCAAAGCTAACGATGCTTGAGCAAAAACAAAAGGAAGAGAATGCGCGAATGAAAGAAGACATGCCAAATCACCAAACCTAAACGTGGGTGACATGCAAAGTTGCGCTTAAACAAAGAAAGAGAAATAAGTTTACAACAAAATTTGAACTAGAACCATACACGGTAATTGAGCGCAAAGGAACTAACTTAAAGATAGTAGCTGAAAATCGAAAACACATTGTGACAAGAAATCCATCCTTCTTTAAATGGATAAAGGGTGATGTGAGAGATTCAGATGATGAAGAAAACTGACAAGGAACAAGCAGCAACGAGAACAGAAATAAACAACGAAGTGCAAGCACCAGCGCTAGTACCAGCACTGCGATGATCAAATAGAAAACGCACCCAAAGAGAACAATACGGAAACCCAACAAATCCGGACTATATCATTCATTAGATTATGGGACATACATTTGCGCTATAGACAGTAAAGGACAGTAAAGACATTTGTTGATATTGGACAAGTTGAATTTACGTTTTAAAAGAAGAGAGGGATGTACTGTTGTAGACACACCCCCTTTCATGATTGACATGACATGTGGATTAGGGTTGTGTTATATTCATGGAGTAAACAAACTATATTTTATGTTCATAATTCGACACTAAATAGTAGGGCAACTTTGGTGGCAGTTCGCCTCATTAGATGCAAATGGTGATATAGATTTGGTCTTGTGCAAATAAGTATAATATGCCTTTCCCCAATACTAGCATAAAGAGGGCATTAGATATTTAAATCTTCCTCGGGCAAGGTGGGGACACTATTTCCCCACTCAGTATTTTCCCGTACGCCTATGCTGTTAACTTTTCACCTAATGAACACTGGATGGAAGCTGCAACAAGCATAGTTGTGCGATCAGCAGCAGGATTTTACTCATCAGTCTTCCTACGTGCGTTGTTTTGCATAGATCATAGATCACGTCAAATGGCTTGTAAATATCTTCCTGCCGCTTTTCAACGCCCCCAAACTTCTATAGAAAAGATTATTTGTTCTTATCGCGTTGTGACGTCATACTGTGTAACTGAAAACGGCAAAACGTTATATCTATTTGTTAAGTAGAAAATGGCGAAATATTAAATCTAAAATCAAAATTACTTTCCTTAATCTTTCTCCGCTGCCGGAAAGGTGCGAACCACAAAGATGGATGTATACGGTATACTGTAAATATCATCAAAAACCAAATGTAATACAATCTTATAGCTTTCGTAGTTTAAATTTGTCCAATTCTGTATGGTTTTGGAGGAAAACAAATGCAATCCGATTTTCAAAGCTTTTGTTTGCACGCACGCAATTATAAGTTAAACTTGTATATGTATAAATGAAATTGGAGAAAGGCATGATAATGTAGAACCAACAACTGCAAGACAATTTTAATAATATAGATTTCGCTCATACACCTTTTTAGCGATTTTCAAAAATTAAGCAAATGTATGTCGACGAAGTTGATTTTGAAATGCTTACTTCTGAAAAACTTATCGATTTTGTGTTCACGGAGATGTTTTACCGTCAGATTGAGAAACTTGAAAAAGAAACATGCAAAAAGCAAGATCAAACTGATGGTAGTCAGTGGTCTAAGTATAAAGAACGATTTGAGGTTTTGGATGGAGAAGAACGTTGGATGACATACGCAGAAAAGGCCCTTTCACTACTGAATCACAATAGACAGAAAATTTTTAGATTCGATATTAGCTATGATTTAAATTTGGAAGGGCATTTGCAAATGGGGTACAATAGCAAGACAATTAAGAACTATGGTCCTATTGAGACAGTCTTACCAGAAAAATTACCTTCGACAGAATCAGAAGAACCGAAAATGATTACCCCCGGGTCGGAAACAGTGACAACAAAAGATTAGTACTATTTTTATAATGGAAAGACATTTCGTAAATGTTTCATTATAAAGGAAAGTATGGCCCAGGCAACAGTTCGCGGTGTTGATGAGTACTTGGCAAGTGTCTATTGTGATCCAAAACGTTCTGGCAGTTTTGGAGGTGCAGAGAATTTGTATCGCCATGTTAAAGAAGAAGGAAAAATTTAATTTAACTAGAAACCAAGTACACGAGTTTTTAATGAAGCAGGACACTTATACGTTACATAAACCTGCTCGTCGAAACTTTAAAAGAAACCGTGTTATTGTAGGCGGTATTGACGAACAATGGAAAATGGATTTGGTAGACATGCAATCGTTAAAACAGTTCAATGACGGTTATCGGTATTTGCTTGTCTGTATTGATGTATTCTCAAAGTATGTCTGGATAGGTCCCCTTAAATCGAAAATAGGTCCTGCTTTAGTCGAAGCGTTTAAAGTGATTTTAACTTTTGGTAGGAAGCCTGAAAAGATGATGACTGATCAAGGAACAGAATTTTTTAACAAAAGTCTGTTGAACAGTGAAGATATTCAACTATTTAATACGTTCAACGAAACTAAAGCATCTGTTGTCGAGAGAGTAATTCGAACTTTCAAGACGAAGATGTGGCGTTATTTTACAGCAAAGAAGACCATGAGATACATTGACATGTTGCCTGACTTAGTTTACTCCTATAATCATAGTGTACACCGTAGCATCAAGACAAAGCCTGCTCTTGTCAACGCGGAGAACGAGCATAAAGTATGGCATACATTATACGACTACATGGATGGCGTAAAACCTATAAAATATAAATTTAAGATTGGGGATCAAGTTAGAATTAGTAAAATTAAACGTAAATTTGAAAAGAAATATTTACTGTAAGTAATTTACTCCTGTGTATAAGCTTAAAGATTTTGACGGTGAAGAGCTGAAAGGAACGTTTTATGACAAGGAACTAGTGAATGTTATTAAACATGATGACATATACGAAGTTGAAAATTGCCCCAGACAATTGATCTCGACGGTAACTGGGAAGTTGGTCTGTACTCTGTAAGCTACCCCCATACATGGTATAACCTTCAAAATCGTGAAAATCATATATATTACAGTGACGATGGTTATATTTTTTGACCACGTTTGTTGACTATGGTTATTATGATACGATGACAGACTTGGTCAAAGCAGTTAATAAAAGTTTATTAAAAGACGCAAAAGGAAATATCTCGATGACTTTTAATGCTAGGACTAACAAAGTCACAGTGCATTTAAAAAATAGATATAACTTTGTCATGACAGGCAAAATGTCAATTCTGCTTGGTTTTGGTGGAAAGGAAGTGAAGCTTACTAAAACTACAGAGAGCCCTTCTTTAGTGATATAAATGGTGCAATGACTTCTATCTTCTTGTACTGTGATATTGTGCAGCCATAAATTGTTGGAGATACAAATGCAAAATTGCTTAGAAGTGTTCCTGTGGATGAAAAAGTGGACAAGTTGTAACAAAAACTTTTACCAACATACAATATGTACCTGTCCAAACGAAATCTTTTGAGGATATAGAAATCCTTTTAAGCCACGACACGGGGAAAATATCGCATTTGAACACGGAAAGGTCGTGGCGTCACTACATTTTCGACAGCAACAGTCTCCTTATTTTATGTAAAGATGTCTCATATAAATCGATATGCACGATATTACCTTGATCAGCAGCAAGGTCAGGGGATGTCTTTTTCAGATGTAGTCCTAGACCCCTCGGCAAATTGGTCATGGTCAGATGGGATACGGACTGGGTGGTTTGTTTCGCAGTGTTGCAAGGGCTGTTATGCCAAAGGTAAAAAGTGATGCAAAGTCGTTGGGAAAGGTAGCCTTCAGCACTGGTGCAAATGTTCTGCAATATGTACTCTCGGGAAAAAATGTCAAAGTGTCTGCAAAGTCACGACTAAACGAAGCGGCAAATGATGTTAAAAGGAAAGCTGTCAATAAACTGCAGACCTTAACTCAAACAGGAAATGGAAAACGTAGGAGGAAAACAGCTAAAAAGAGGAAGACACCAGCTTCCACCGTCAGAAGCAGTCAAGCCAAGAGACGGAAAACAGCTCACGTAAAGGACATATTTGGATAACTATGAATTTCGTACATGCCAATTTGCAGGAGTGCACAAAGAGTGAACTGGATCTCTTTTCAATGTCTCCGACTCAAGTAAGCCTTGAAAAAGGACATTGGATCGACCATCAACCAGTTTCAAGTGTATCAGAAGGGGGCCCAATTATCGGCCCCTGTCTTAAGGGCCCCTGTCTTAAGGGCCCCTGTCTTAAGGGCCCCTGTCTTAAGGGCCCCTGTCTTAAGGGCCACTGTCTTAAGGGCCCCTGTCTTAAGGGCCCCTGTCTTAAGGGCCCCTGTCTTAAGGGCCCCTGTCTTGGGGCCCCCCTCTCTTAAGCCCCTGTGTTAGTGCCCCTGTCTCTTAAGGGGCCCCTGTGGAGGGCCCTGTCTTAGGGCCCTGTCTGTCTTGGGACCCCTGTCTTAGCCCTGTCTTAGGGCCCCCTGGGGCCCTGCCCCTGTCCCTGGTCCCTGTCTTAAGTCTTTCCCTCTTAGCCAGCCCCCTCCTTTGGGCCCTGTCTTAAGGGCCCCTGTCTCCTGGCACAGAAGACTACGTTGACTTGTCTAAGACGATTTTCGTGATCCGAGCGAAAGTAACTAAACTTGACGGTACAGATCTTGATGCCAACGAGAAAGTCTCGGTTGTTAATAATTTTCTACACAGTCTGTTCAAGCAAGTGGATGTATTTCTGAAAGGAAAACAGGACACCCAAGCTACGGGGACGTACGCTTATCGTGCTTATCTTCAAACCCTTTTGAACTATGGTCACTCAGCAAAAATGAGTCAACTTACGGCGGCTCTCTACTACGACGACAGTGCGGGTTTCATGGATGAACCCGACCCTACCAAAGCAGACAATGCTGTAAATATTGGTTTAAAGAAGAGATACGAGTTTAGCAAGACAAGTGGAATTATCGAGATGGCCGGTCCTGTATTCTGTGATGTGTTTTTCTCCGAACGACTTTTACTAAGCTTTGCAGATCTTAAAGTTGTTCTGAATCGAAATGGCAATGGGTTTGGTTTAATGTCTTCGGTTGACGACGCAGACTACAAAGTCAAGCTGATTGATGCCTATCTGAAAGTTCGAAAAGGCAAAGTAAACCCAAGTGTCTCACTGGCTCATGAATTGGCATTGAAAAATTGTCCGGCAATTTTCCCTATCAGACGTGTCGAATGTAAGAGTTTTATAATCCCCGCAGGAAATCCGTCTCTGCAGAAAGACAATGTCTTTAGCGGTGTTGTGCCAAGATCGTTTGTCTTTGGCTTGGTAGAAAGTACAGCTTTTAACGGGAGATTTAAGAAAAACCCCTTTAACTTTCAACATTTTAACGTGTCTTCTATTGGGATAACAGTGAATGGAGAAGAAATGCCGTTCAAACCTATGCAACCATCTTTTGGCCCTAACAGCAGATTTGTTGAAGCATTTTGTACACAGTTTTCTGGTACAGGAAAAATGTATTATAATACTGGAAATGGGATTTCTCGTGAAGAATTTTCAAAACGATTTGCAATTTACGCGTTTGATTTGACACCTGATATGTATGGAGCATCTTCACATTTTAACGTGGTCCATACCTGAATTGATCGACAAATATCCGTGTGGTTTCCTGGCAAACACCGACACAAGCAACGAACCTGGAACACGCTGGGTTGCGTTCTACTTTCCATCCATCCGAGCATCAAGGAGAGTTCTTTGACAGTTATGGAAAACCGCCTGATTATTATAACGAATCATTTGAAAACTTTTTAGATAAGCACGCTTATGAATGGGACTTTAACAAGCGTATACTGCAGAGTATCTGGTCGGATGTGTGTGGACAATATTGCATGTTTTATCTAAGTCATAGGGCACGAGGACACAGCATGAATAGAATCGTAAACTTATTTGATAATGTCGTGTCAAACGATGCTAAGGTGTATAAATTTGTCAATAATCATTTTAGTAAGTTGCCAAAAGTGTCAAGTGAAAAGTATAATCAGTCTAGTAAAAAGTTAGTAGAAAAATTAAAAAGGCAATAAGTATACTTGTAATACATGTATCTGTAGCTCTTTTAGAAATAAAACTTTATTTTACAATGCGTTTTTTACTTTGAGTTGCCTCAAGGATTATTTTTTTCCCACGCAAAAATGACAAGAAAAGACTGATAATTAAAAGATACATTTATTAATTACTCATTAAAAGTTTACGTAAAAGATTAAAAATGAAGCCAACGCGATTTCTGAGTTTGTTTTACTTTGACTGTTTTTGCTCTCTTTGACGGGGTCGGTAAAAATAAGGAAGGGCTTCCTCGTTTTGGGCTTGCATATAAAATATCCTCTTCTCCGGATGAACTGTCGATTTGAGATTGTTTCCATCTTTCATCATTTCGCACAAGATCTTTAGGCATATTAATCGAAAAAATTCCTTCGAGCCTTCGGGATTAAATTTGTTTCTACTTCTGACTGCATCACTTAGCAAATCTGATATATTTGAATGAGGAATGTTCACACCCTCAAGTTTGACTTGTCCTGATTTATCCCAAGAAATAATGTCGGGTCGTGTCTTTAGTCGATTTAGAATTGTCGTAGCTCGCTGACGCATAGTTTTTGGTATATTTTCGACAATGACAGAGTCAGGGAAGGTTGCTTCTTCTTGAGGCTGTAAGTTTTCTTGTTCTCTTTCGACAGTGTTTTTCATAGACATCTGAACAATTGGAATTTGGTTGTCCTTTTGTTGTCTTAGATTTAAGTAACGCTCCAAATTGGCGTAGTATAATTTTAGCTTTTGTTCATCACTCATATCCGTACGTTGAAGAATATTTGACATTTCAGTATCTTTGTTAATCATGTTTGTAACGAACGGTGAGGTTTCAAGTTTCTGTTTTTGTTCAAATATTCTAGTAAATACGTCTTCTGGGACCAGTATCATACGTCTTGCGTGTTTCATTTTATCAATAGACTTCCTAATACACTAAGCACCGGTGGCAATAATGCGGTTAACAGGTTTCCACTTTTTTTATTTAAGAGACGTTTCTTCTTTATACAAGAGATTTTCTTGTCTGCCAAAGTGCGGAGACTTCCCTTTTACCGTGACAAACGTCGCTTTTGACTTGATGATAGTGGAATGGCGCCTTTTAACAAGTTAAAACAGCACTCGCAAATACTTATAAGAACATCTGTGGGCCCGTGCTCTATAATAACTTTTCTAATTTTAGTTTTGCATTTTCCGAGAACTTGTAAATACGCCAGATTATGTTTCATTCGCTTAGACATGCTTAATCGAAATGATCTAAACTCATGCACGACTATCGTTTATGTACGCTTGACATACACAATATTTTGATCGTTCGGTAAAATATTTGTTCGCAGTCTCATATTCTCAGGCGTGAGTTGGTGAAGGTCCATTAGCAAGTATCCGTGAGGTTTATTCGTAGCATCTTGAAATGATTCCAAAAGGTAGTTGGTGTGTGACGGATACATTTGACGAGCCAATGTAGAAATACCTAAAGAATCTCTTGGATTTTTAAAAGCAATCCTGTAATGAGAGTTTAAATAAGCATATTGTCCGGGATTGTTTTTCTGGGGGGAAGAGATTCTGTGTAAGATACATGACAGATATGCCTCTATGGCGGGAGCCTTTTGAGAATAAATCCGCTGATTTTGGGAACACTGAGACATTAGGTCATCTAAAATAACTAAAGCGTTGATGCATAACATATCATACAGGTCTTCTGGAAACCCTTCAACAAATGAAATATTGGATATTGTTTGCATCATATCGTCAAAGGCTGACTGGTATTCCCCATAACAATAAACTATTTTTGATGGTACTGGGTCAAAAAGTTCATCAAGATGATGAATCATAGATTTAACCAGATATGATTTTCCACACTGACTTTGACCGCATATGTAGAAATTTGCAGGAGTCTTAAATCGTACATCCATTCTGAGTAATAGTCCACTTTGAACTAAATCAGAAGCACTAGTATGTCAAACTATAAGCACATTTCTCGTTTTGAAAATTTTAATGAAATATAAACATCATTGGTTCATTATATACAATATATTTACATTTTTTATTGCAATTGCTTTCAATACAACATGAGTCTAACTCCACATATTAGTCAAATAGCTAAAGCTGCATTTTATCAACTTCATAATATAAGGAGAATTCGCAAATACCTTTCATTAGATGCAACCAAGGCTTTAGCACACGCTTTTGTTACAAGTAGGATAGACTATTGTAATAGTCTCCTTTAAGGGTTATCTGCTAAGTCGCTGAGTAAGTTACAGCGTGTCCAGAATGCAGCAGCAAGGTTAATAACAAATACACCTAAGTTTTCTCATATCACTCCTGTGCTGCATTCCCTACATTGGTTGCCGGTTAAACAACGAGTACACTTCAAGCTACTAACTCTGACTTTTAAAGCTATGTGTGGCCTTGCGCCTACTTATATATGCAGAGTAAAGAAGAGTTAAGTTTCTTTTACGCAGCTGAAAGAAGATATCCTATCCTGTTTCTTTATTCTTATAAAAAACCAAAAGGGATCTAGTGGCCTTTGCTGTGGCAGTGCCGAAACTTTTTAACGACCTTCCTCGAGAAATCAGACATGAGACGAATTTTAATAAATTTAAGGCGTTACTTAAGACATTCTTGTTTAGAATCGCTTATGCCTAATTTTGCCTAGTAACATTGACTTTATACATTGTGCATATATATTTTAGTATACTGAATCCGTAGTAATTTACTCCTGTAATATAGGTTATATAAATTTATATCTTTTATAATGCGCATTTGATCATATTCGAATGTAAATTTGCGCGCTATAAGTATTAAATTATTATTATTATTATTAATACAATCAAAACTGTTCCATGTTCATTGTTCATTTTGTTCTTAGTAGCAAAATACTTAACGAGAGCAACATTGGTCGTCTGTGGAGATACATTAAAAACTATTATTAAAACGTCTATAAAATGAAGGTTCCCCCTCATCCAACAGCTGTTCATCATTCATAAACTCGATGTCTGATTCGGTTCAGTCATTGTCGGTTTCGTTGTCTGTGTCCATCAAATTGATCTCTCTTTCAACTTCCATAGTCTCGCAATCTTCGTCTGTTTCCATTTGCTCTTCATTTTCTTCCGTCACCATTGGTACAACATCATTACATTCCATCATATCCGCTCCAATGCTCTGATCCCCTCATCATATTCCATCATATCCGCTCCAACATCTGTCGACGATGGATGAATAAGGGTATACAAAAGGTTGTCTGGGACTGCAGATATGGAAGGTTTAACAGTAAGGCCTTTGTAGATGGAATACAGTGATAACCATAAGGTATGGTGTCTTCGCCTTTGCCGAGGACAATCCTTTTGTCATATACGATTTGGTACGACTTCTCCTCACGTTTGTTGACAAGCCGGCGGGTCCACTTTTTTTCGGGTTATCTTGCATTCATTAATAATTGCTAAACTACTTTTTCTTAGCTTTTGTATCTTTTCTCACTGGTCTAACTGGTCTGTTTACATATTTACAAATAATGTCTTTCATTGAATCAAAATTAAGTATTTGACTGTTCTTAAAATTTAAAGTAAACCCTCTTATTTTACAACATTTTTTCCCATTACTTACAACATAAGAATAATTCTTCGGACGCCCGCATGCAAACTGTGTGATGTAGGCCCCAGGACCATGCTTAGGAGTTATTTCATCTATTATATACCCTAGCTAATCTCCTAAGGGTGGCTTAGGACCACCCTGCTTACAAACATAAATACAACTATCCGTATCTACATATAATACATTTTCATCTAATAAGTCCATTAAATTGTAAAGTTCCAACCTTGCCCATGCCGTTGTAAAAATGCCTATAAATATATTAGTTAACTTATTCATGCTTTCGCTTAAAGACAACTTCTACCAAGTCATCATTCAAAATGCAGAGATCATGCATTTCCACATCAGCACCATTAAGACGCTTATAAAAATGCAGAGGATCACTGACAAACTCTGTATTTAATCTATCATCTTTCTGTCAAAATTTTCCCCACAAACTATTTAAACATAATTTGGCAAAAGCCCTCAGCCCTGGATTGTATTTTATCTTATCCATCCTTAAACAAATTCCCTCATACTCATAGTAATCATCCAGATATTTTGCCTGGTCCTCGGGGTTTGAACCCACTCCGGAAATCCCGAGCTTTCCTGTTTTATCTCTAAAAAATAATTCACATATTCACTAAACAAATCAGTCGACGTTTCCTTTTTAAAGGTGATGTAAAGTTCCGATGTAAACAAACCGGCAACGTCCGTTTGTTTACATTTTAAACACGCTATATTTAAAAAATTATGATGTGTTCTGGTTCGCTATGCTTTAAATAAGTACAGATTCGAGTTTCTGATTTAGAAGATGTCGAATTTTAGTCGAAACAACGCGAAATTTGGGCATTGTATACATCGCGGGACCCCCCATAGCACAGGCGCAGAATGGACTTTACATGGTCTTTAAAATTCCAGATCTCTTGAATTTAAAGAATCCTGTACCACTTTTCGATCGCTTTTTCCACCTCGATTGTGGTAAAAGTACCCAAAAACGATCGTTCCTCCTCCGAATGCCGGCATTCTTCAGAGTTATCCATGACACACTGCTTGCACAAAGGGAACGTACTGGAAGAACTGGATGGTACAAATCAGGTGATGCCAAAACCTTACATTTTACAAGTCCGAAATAGTTTGAAATATCCTCAAAATATTCACGAATAATCTCCGGGTGACAAGTCGGGTATTTCCGGGTTTTTTAACAAAGGGGTATAATGACGTAAAATCCGAAAATTGAATGGTTTCCCCTTCTTGGGCATCCCGAAATAACTTAAACCCATTGACTCTACCTCCAAAGAATGCATCACGAGGTTCAAGATCAGTAACAATGTCAAACGTGTCCAAAAACAGTGTCATTTCGTCCGTCTCCTTAAGTCTCCTAAAGTCATGTTCCCAAATTGTCTTTACTTCACACCCTAAGTCCCGTAATCTCTCTTCCCGCCTAATAGTCTCCTTATACACATCGTCCATCTTACTTTCACTGTGAAATGGGTGTTCATTCCTACCGTTAAAACACAAAGGACAACCACGATACACACAACCATAAAATTCAAACAAATTCCCAGTTTCCTCACAAAATCCATCTACATGATACGTTTTCTTTAGTTCATCATCAAAAATTTGCTTTTCACCTCTGTTGACAGCATGCCGAATAACCGAATTTGTTTGAGCCGCGACAAACTCTAACCATTCAATTGAACTCTTAGAAAATGGCTTGTTACTGTCTCGATACATATTTTTGGGAACAATGCCCACAGTATTAATTTTAAGATATTTTGACCGGTAAACAGTCATAACGGATGCGGCGATTGTACAATAAGAAAATGGATCTACTTTGGTTTCAGATAAAAATACATCTCTAAATTGCATGCAACATAAACGTAAAATCGTAACATCCTTAGAACAGTACTGATACATTTCTTTCTGAAAGTCGAAAACATAATTATCCTTTGTTAACTGTTCACTAGCTTAGCACGATCTTTCTCAGATTTTGTGTCTGGACTACAGTATTCAATATCAAGCATAGGACCAACATAATTTTGATTTCCTAAAGTATTAAACTTAAATGGAAAGTCGCCCTTTGAAAACACAGATAGATATAAACCAAACGTCTCGGAAAACTTGGACAGAGGCATTTGCAAAAAGTTAAGAGAGTCAATTAGTCGAATTTATAATCTTTTACCGTAAGCAGCATCACTTTCTGACCAAAATGCACAACATTAATGTCAACGGTGGGCCTGTTTTCTATCAACCATCTCTGAACAAAAACTCCATCAAATGATTTTGAGTTATGAGCTATTACGGTGTAGCCCTTATGCTCGTAGAAAACAAAAAAAAACCCGGTTCAACGCATCATACAATTTAAACACAAATTCCGTCCCATTGGCATATTGCGCCACTGCAAAATTCACAACATGTTCCCCGCTAGAAACGTCTGTCTCAAAGTCATAGAACATTAGTTTATCGTTGGGTTTCTTTGGTTGTTCAGGTTGCATGCAACAGAAATGGTTTGACAACACATACTCTTTACAAATATGACACACATATTCTCCACATCTATGTTCGTTCTGTCGGCCTTTGTCTACAACACGTTTGACACCGAAATTACTTGTCACATTTGGAAGGCATGTCAACCCCTTTAGACTTTTGAGTCTTTTTATGGTGATTAAAGCATGCAACCGATCGACACATTTTGAAACAGTCAGGACAGGCTTGTTTTTCAGCCGAAATCTGAAGACACCCTTCACTTACGCAAACAAGTGAGACATGGATCAGGGCACGGATGATTGAAGTAGTTCGAAAAGAAAGTAAAAACGTTTCCCGTGGAAAGCTGGGAGTTTCTTCGGGTTAATAACATTATTAATGATCGTCGTTCTTGTATAAAACGATTTTTTTATCTCCCCGGGGACCTTCATAAATACTAGTATTACGAGCATGAAAATCAATTACTATAATTTGATAGTGAGGAAGGACCCCCATGAAATTTACTTATCTCGCGAAGACCGCGAAGACCAGGTGAAATATTTGCTCTTATAAAGTTCTAGTGCTAATCTTTTCTGTATAGGCCTACCATTTCTTATATTTTTCAAGCTGGGATAACAGGGATGTCCATTTGTTAACGCCATTCCCACAGCTATTGCACGGCCACAACATAAATTATCTTTATTTTTTATTGTTATTATAGATCTCTTAGCTTAGCTAAACTATCTTTTGTATCATCTAATACCTTAATAGCATTAGCGTTTTTGTGTTTTTGTGTTTTCCGGACCCTGTTGGCTGTCGAACTGCGACCATGTCAATGGTAAACGACTCGTCCAAAGGTATGTTCTCATTGCTTTGAAGTACCTTAGTAATCTCGGCAAGGACTTTGTTTGAATTCATTTGTATCACGGGGATCAGCTTTGTACTGATAGGGGACTTAAGAGCATTGGAACGGACCATCACACGCATTTTATCTTCAACAGGCATTTTCAGATCACACTGCTCTTTCACGTAGAAAGATAATCATGTAACATTCAAAACTCAATTACACTAGCCATACTAATTTATATACAAAACTATATCATTTTACCTGTTCAATAGCGTCTGTGAAAAGAGTAGAAAGCTGAACTAAAATGTCCCTAACCAAGACAGACGATCCTGGAGTCTCTGCCTTTTGCATGATGGCAAACTTCTTGACATGACGCTCCGAGACTTTGTCAAGGTTAAATGTGATCCCTATAGGCTTGTCTTCTTTAACTAAAGCGTCACGCTCGTCCATGTAACAAAGCCCCATGTCTACATACTTGGACGATTTTTCTTGCCATCGCTATACTTTTGACATATCTGGGTTTCGTCTACGTACTTCTCGCTCAATCTTTTTAAGCAGACGAGCTGATTTTTTATTACTTCTCAACGCCTTAATCAACAGGCGCTGGCGATGGGCTTCGGCGCGGCTTGATGAATCCATTTGCCCTGGGTTGTCGTTGGACTGCGAGACCCACAAAGTAGCACGTTCGTTGCAGTGGAAAAATGGAAAGTTGTTTGGCGAAAATCTTCTATATACACGTGTCTCGAAAGCATCCATAAGAGATGTGTATTTTCCTTCCGGAGCAAAAAGACCACATTTTTCATCTTTACATTTTAAGAAGCCTTTCTCTGCTTTTGATTCAAATCGCTTCAACCCCGCACCACAAAAGCATGGATATTTCTCTAGAGATACAATTTTTTTAACTTTACATGTCAAACTGAACAAAAAACGCGCCAATCTAACTTTTTATTAAATCTGGTGGAATGGAATGGAATCTTTATTTCACGAGGGTTACACAAAATAGCCGAAAGCTAATAAACTAGTGGCCCTCAAATTATCTAGATAGAATTATTTACATGATATAAAAACTACTGTAGTTAAAACACTATGTAGATATTTAAAAATTTATGAAACGTTTGGAAGTATATTGTTCAGTAAAAACTTGTTTCCACAAAATTCGTCTAAATGACTTAATCGATTGTACTTTCTTAAAATGTAAAGGTAACTTATTCCAGAGCTTACTACACAGAACACTAAAAGTTCTTCCTCCCTCAGTTTCCATATTATATTTCGGACAAATGACATTCAAATTACAATATCTTGTATTACGCGAGTGTCTCTGGCTATTTACAGTAAATAAATCAGCTAAATATGAAGGTAAGTTATCATTCAATCTTCGGAAAACATACGAACATCTTGCAATATTTGCCTCCTCATAAAAAGGAATCCACTCCAGTTCATTAAAAAGTTGAATGGAGGATGAACGATCACTTGCTGCTCTTTTCTGAAGTTTCAGAACTCTTCCCAAACATTCTTTATTGCAAGAAGTCCATATAACATTCACATAGTTAATTACTGGACGTATAATCGAATTGTAATATAATTTTCTTTGTCGTAATGGCAAGCAGTGTCTAATTTTCTTCAACACTGCAATACGTTGAGATAATTTTTTACATATTTTGGCCACATGAACATCAAAAACCAGCTTCTCGTCCAAATTTAAACCTAACAATAAAGCACAACGTCTGTCTATTTTCTTGCCCAAGCGTTTGCCGATAATTGTCATCACCTTAGTTTGCCTTCATTCAAAGGTAACTTGTTCATTATTGCCCAGTTCCCAATGTCTTCGGTACATTCACAACAGTTGTATCATCAGCATATAAATCTGTTTTGACTTCTGAGGTGATGTGTAATGGCAGATCATTTATAAATATTATGAACATTAAAGGCCCCAAAATAGATCCTTGTTGAAGGCCATGCTTCATGATTGTTTCAGTGGATTCATAACGTTAACTGTCTAAAGATATCAATTGTTTCCGGTGTTGTAAATAAGACTGAAACCATCCATTAACCAATGAGTTACTTGTCACGCCATAAGCCTTTAACTTTATCATAAGAAGCCTATGATCAATCATATCAAAAGCTTTACGAAAGTCCACCAATAACAATGAATTTACCCTGTTATTATCCAAGTTTGTTAGCAATTTATCAACAAGGTTAATGAGTGCTGTTTCAGTGCTGTGACTTTTCCTAAAACCAGACTGTCTCGAGTAAATTAGGCCGTGTTCTGAGAGGTATCCATATAAAGAGCATCATGAACATGTCTTTCGATCACTTGGATAAGGCAGGCAGTATCGATATTGGTCGAAAACATGAAAGGTCGTCGGCAGAACTACCTTTAAACAAAGGTAGAACCTTAGCAACTTTCCAATGATCAGGAAAAGTTCCACAGGATATAGAGTAGTTTATAATTTTAGCGATACTCGAGGAAATAACAGGCGCTGCTATACGTAAAAATCTTGCACTTATTTTGTCAACACTAGTAGGTTTATTAGGATTTAGTTGACTAAGAATATTCTCCACTACCTGTGGTTTTATGAGTGGAATGGTAAAACCCACACTGGGATCCTTCTTAGATTGAATAAATGTAATATCAAAATATCAAAACAAACTTCAGGTAACAATCCTCTTAATTGATTTGCAACTCCTGCAAAATAGTTATTTAATTCTTGTACAATGGACTGTTTATCATCTATGACAGTATCACCAACTCTCAAACTATTAATCATCGAGTGTTTTTTACTTGTACCGGTTAACGACTTTATAGATTTCCAAACTGATTTAGAGTTCTTGTCTTCAAATATACCGCTGTAATACTCTCGCTTAAATTTTCTTATCAGTTCAACAGCATGATTTCTGGCCTTTCAATATTTATCCCAATCATCACTATTATTCGAACGTTTCGCCGTTTTCAAAAGGCTATCACGAAGATGTAAATGCTTAAGTACTTTATCACTCATCCATGGTGGTTGAACGTCATGCTTTATTCGTTTTTCCCGCCAAGGGCAATGCGAGTCTAAAACGTTATTAAAGAGTAATTCCCACGAGTTCAATATATCATTAATATCATCAAAAGCAAATGCTGTATCCCAAGGCACTTGACTTAGATCATCCATAAAATTATTTTCATTAAACTCTTTTGTTGACCTATACCTGATTGTTTTCCTTTGGTGGAATTAACATAACAATTAGTACCTATACAATTAAACTCAATTCATCGCTTGTGTATACATTAATGATATCGTACATATGTAAGAGACCAAATTTCACACAAATGTAAACTAAACTTGTTCAATTATCAGTTCGTAATTAAACCACGTCTACCTCGGGACCAAATATGGGCGATACAAATGTAAGCCATTTCTAATTATCCGTTTCTCAGGATCGACATTGGTAAATTAATAAAGTGGGGGTCTCGCGGCTAATATATAATTCCTCTTTGCTGAAATCATACCTCGGGACCAAATATGAGCGATACAAATGTAAGCCATTTCTAATTATCCGTTTCTCAGGATTGACGTTGGTAAATTAATAAAGTGGGGGTCTCGCGGCTAATATATAATTCCTCTTTGCTTAAATTATGCCTACCAATATAGAGCATCCCACATTTACTGCATGAAATACAGTAGATGAGATGAGAGGAGGTGCACGTGAAATGGTGCTTAATGGTGTACTTAGATTTTGGTGCCAAAATTGTGGTGGAAGAATCTATATACTTACAGGTTTTACACAGCTTCACACCACAAGGAAACGTGCCATTAGGTGACGACGAGTCCTGTGGTAGAGAGCTGTGGACTAGGGTTTCACACTTCACAGATATTTTTACTATGTCGAAACGAGGCTAAGGGATTATTGGTGAAAATAGAAGATGTTTCAGGGTCGTTTTTCATGACATCCCTTAACATTAGACACATGGTCTCTAAGGGTTTCAGATCGGGGAATATTGGAGGCCTTCGAAAAAGCTGTATCTAAGAGAGGGGTAGGATAACCGCGTTGGACAAAAAAGTTTCTCATTTCCTGACTTTTGGTATGGAAGTTCTCATCTTCACTGCAAATGCGGCGAAGGCGAAGGAACTGAGAGAAGGGAATGGACCTTTTAGTGTGGTTGGGGTGGGAAGAAGTAAAGAGAGGATAGCTATGAGAGTCAGTCGGCTTGTAGAACACAGAAGTAACAAGTCTATTGCCATTGATAGATACAAGTATATCTAAGAACGATACACTGGGCTCACTGATCTCCTACGTAAGCTGGAGTGCTGGGTGGAAGTTATTAACAAAGTTAATAAACTTCTCCAACTTTCCGCGAGAACAGGATGCTGTGCCGAGACAATCATCAATGTATCTACCAAGGTAATCAGGTATGGGATCAGTGTATTGCTCGAAGATCAGCTTTTCCACAAAACCAACGAATAAATTGGCATAGTTGGGACCCATTTTGGTTCCCATGGCTACACCATTTACTTCTTGGTAATGCTCACCATCAAATGAAAAATTGTTGAGGGTGAGCACTAATTCAGCCAGACGGATCAAAACAGTGGTAGACGGTTCCTGGTTGGGGAGCTTATCTAAGAAGAATTTGAGTGCTCTCAAACCATCATGATGGGGAATGACAGTGTGCAAGGATTTGCCATCCATGGTGAAAATGAATTTATGAGTGTTATGAAATTGAATGTTATGAAAGATTTGGAGAGCATGTTTGGTGCCTTGATATAGGATGGTAAGTCCTTAACCAAGGGCGCCATGACACGATCGAGGTAGCTAGAGATAAGCTCGGTGGAACAACTGCAAGCAGAGACAATGGGTCTACCTGGGTTGTCGGGTTTGTGGATTTTGGGTAAGAAGTACATGACGGGTGTGCGAGGTGTGGTGGTTATGAGATGCTTGGCAGTTTCAGGCAGATCACCAGAGGCAATGAAATTCTTGATGGTGGTGGAAATGGTGGTTTGATTGGTAGAAGTCAAATCATCGTTAATTTTGCTGTAAAAGGTGCTGTCACTCAATTGTCGACGAGCTTCATTGCGATATAAGTCAGCTCTCCAAACAACCAAGGCACCGCCCTTATCAGCAGGTTTGATAACAATGTCTTCCACAGCTCTCTACCACAGGACTCGTCGTCACCTAATGGCACGTTTCCTTGTGGTGTGAAGCTGTGTAAAACCTGTAAGTATATAGATTCTTCCACTACAATTTCGGCACCAAAATCTAAGTACACCATTAAGCACCATTTCACGTGCACCTCCTCATCTCATCTACTGTATTTCATGCAGTAAATGTGGGATGCTCTATATTGGTGAAACTGGTAGATATTTAAGGATAAGGTTTGGTGAGCATCGTCGTGCTGTCGTAAACAATGATGCTAAACAACCTGTTGCCAGACATTTCAACACTGGCAATCACAGTGTTTCAGATATGAAAATTCGAGCTCTGTGTCCCATTTCTGGTAGTAATGATAGCCGCAAAAGCCAAGAAATGCGTCTCATTTCCCAACTTGGCACCATTCATCCTCTCGGCGTTAATGAGCGCCTCTCTTACATTTAATTCCTATCTATTTATGCCTGCCATCAGCAGATACTCTACATCTCACCTTATCTAATATTTCGTTCCTTGTTTTCTGTCTTTCTTGCTTTGTTATCTTTGTTCGCTGCTCCTTATATGCTAATATATTTTGTGATGTGATTTCCATATTTTGTTTATAGTTTGTTTTGATTAAATCCATCTGATTGGTTTATTTTTTATCACGTGATCGCTTTTGTATTCACTATAACAGCACAAGTTTTCCCCCGACCCATTCTACTAACTTCCAGACGAAGGGCCTTCGCTCGAAACGTCGAAGTTCTCATTGTATTTTTCAGGTAGTTTTACACAACAGTCAACCGCCGTATTTGCTATACTCTACCCACACTGGCACCGCACGCTCGAGACATTCTCTAATTAATAATATCTTAAAGTCAACTCAAGAAAGACAAACACTGTCGATGTTACTTCTCTTAACAACTCGTAAAAGCCAATTACACACTAAATTAATTCCAGTTAAGCCATTTCCTCCTGACGTTGTGCGCTCATAATTGAACCCAACATTCCATAAAACAAAACCGTAGAGATTTGACATAAAGCATTTACCCACAAAAGCTGATGCGGAAACATGTCGTCAACAGCAATAAGTAAGTTTATGGTACATTATGTCATTACATTCAACATTTTTATATGTATGTCTCTCTTCATTACAACTATGATGCTTCACACATTTTCTCGTCATATTTTTTAGGCAAAAAACCGTACTCTTCCTGCGGGGAAGAAGTTTATAAACTTCAATGTCGACAGTGGGCACACCTGTCCTCACTACATGTATTCAAAAACATGTTCTGTTGCCCCATATGCTAGTATGCGCTATAAAATAAATAATCTACAAATCACCATTTCAACAACATTCACTTTCTTAAATACTAACTTCTTCCTCCAAATACTTGAAAATTCGCTCGTGTACGGTTTTAAATATTTAGTAACAACTAGTTATCTCTCTCTATTTTTATAGAAAGCATGATCCTGTACTGGACAGGTACCTTTGCCAAACGCCCAAATGGGCTGAAGAAAAAGCGGAAAAGTATGCGTACGTAAGTGAAGACTTGAAGTATTACTTATCCGTATTTTTCCCTGCTTACTAAATCTATAGCACATGTTTAAAATCACTTCTCAATCAATTTAATAAACTACTCTCTCTTTTAGTCTGTAGGCTATACAGACTAGCCTTAGGTAAGCTAACACTAAAATTACTTTGTCATTACACACCAATGCTATATATTCGTCCCGACTTTGTTCAAATCGTCATGACCACCCCATTTAATTTCATTATACATGTCTATTCATATATTCACTGTTAAATTTATCTCGTTTCAGATTCAAATTCAACGAATATATCTACCGCATAACTTTGTAAAAAAATCTAAATTGAATGTTTAAAAAAAAGAAGCTATTGTCTCGTATTAATTTAACTATGGACGCATTGGCGCCAAAAATAAATAACGTTTGTCTGACCAACACTATAGCCAAAACCGGTTTCAAACATGTTTTACATGTTTCCTGTCAACATGCGCGCGCACTGGTTCACACGGCCGACCTGGAAACTAACTCACAGGGGTCAGAGCTCCATGAAATTGGGGGGCCATACCTGCACCCTATCTACTAACAGGATAGCTGCTAGACTCGTAGATCGTCTCGACCGGTATCCAAACTGACACTTTGATAGCAGATCTTCATTCCCAAGGAAATGTATTAGCTGCTGATGTATTGCTTTCTCTAATATCTTAGATAGAACCGGCAACACTGATATTGGTCAATAATTCTCTGGTCGATCGTATGAACCTGATTTGTGTATTGGCACTACCTTAGCTACTTTCCATAACGCTGGAATACTGGCCGTCTTGATTGATAAATTAAGGATATGAAGGGTTGCGAAATAAGCTCTCGACAATTTCTCGACAACCTTTAACATTCCCGATGGTAAATTATTCGCTTTACTTTGATCTTCATTAGCATTGGTATTTATTGATATCCCTTTTGTCTTGGGAATATGCTTTTAATTGTATTCCAGAATTTCTTGGGATTAGTCGCATTCTGTTGAATTAAGTCTTTCTGAAATGCACTCTTGGCATACCTTAACTTGTTATTACAAGAATTTCTCAGTTTTCTGTATGAGCTCCAGTGTCCTTCGTCTTTAGTTTTACGTGCCTTTCTTAGCATGCGGTCGCGGTCTGTCATGCATTTCCTAATATCGGAGTTCTACCAAGGGCATGGTTTACCCTTCATCTTCAGTTTTTGACGATCTGTGGCCAGCGTGATGCATGGTCATCATGCATGCATCACCTTTCACACTATCGTTGAAAAGCTTTAGCGCTATATTTACCTTTCTTGTGACGACGTGACGTATACTGGCTGCCAGTTTATTTTTGTGAAATCATCTATCATGGCATTTGGGTCATACGAAGGATAATTCCGGCAAATAACAATCCTGGGGGAATACTTGGTATGATTCAATTTTCGTATGCAGCCAACCATGTCATGGTCACTTAAGCTGGACGGGTAAAAACGTGCTTTGATATTAAATTAATATGGAATTAAATTAATCAGTAAATAATTTCATAATTTCCTCATAATTTCCGTACGCTCTAGCGCATACTGCAATAAAGCCAATATGCTCTCGCCAAATTATCGCTGTATTTTAAACCTGCCGAGGCCAAAGAAAGCCTCTGCAGAGGAGAGAGTCATATTACCATGTTTACTTCCATCACAGCAAAAAACTGAATTCATCGCGAATCAAAAAGGTTTTGTCTATCCAAGAAACTATGTCTATCCAAGAAAGAATCTGCAGTGTAAACAGCTAAATATAAAAACATTCCTGAAGTGTCAAACACATTTAAAAATATCCCTTCTCTACTGTACCTGACCCATGTGTAAACAGGGTCTCACCTTTCAGTGCTTTTATACACTGCTCTTACTTGTTATGCCATGGTGTAAACTAAAATTTCACTATATTAACGTCGAAACATACAATTTCGTATATACTGTAAACAGTCATACTAGACAAAAATACTTATCATACTACAAGTCATGATATCTGTCTTTTAAAAGCAGTTTATTGCCCGAAAAACTTAATTGTTAGAATTAACAAATTATTACGCGAACCACTGAGTATAAAATACAAAACAACGGTAACTCCGAAAATGAATATTTTCCAAAACATGGTTCTATAAAACATTAACTAAAACATTGTCGAAAACTAGAAAATATTTAAATGTTCTTTTCACCGCGTTGTTTTGTATTTTATAAAAGAACAGAATAAATCGGTGCGTTATCGATTTAATATCGTTTATTTATACAGCAATTATACAGCAGATATCGTAGCCATAATATTTCCCACTTTGATAAACAAAGTTCCTCCAATTTTCCTCTCTTTGTCGGAAAATTCCCGAAAAGTTCCCGGAAAATGACCCGCTCCTTTTTTAATTACCCGCTCCTTTTACCCGCGACCAGCTCCCCGCTCCAAATAGACTATCCCCTCTAGTATAGACCAGCATTTTCCCTTGCTAAAATGAGCACAATGTATTTGTTGAATACTAAACGAATTTTTACTATTCAGACTGTGTGAATGCGTGCAGATTGTAAGAGTAAACTTTCGTTATAGAATATAGATAAACTCATGTGCATGTGCCACGAAATTTCGTGTCCTAATTTTTCCCGCCAGCTCGGAATTAATGAAACGCATGTGGAGGAGGTAGGGATTCAGGGGTCTCATTTGACTCATGGCCATGGGGCTGACAAATACGAAAATTTGCTTTTACGAGTAACGATCGAATTAATGTAGATATTCATATGTAGGATACTGAATTGCATGGTTCACATCCGTCCCATTAGCTCTGGTAACAAAGAATACCTATAGGCTATACTTAAGAATGCAGCAACCGATTGCCGCGCAAACATTAAATTAAAGATATTAATACAAAACATAGTCATAATGTTATCAATATATATATACCACCTGTCGGCTTTGCTTATACATATGTAATATCTGCATTAAAACTATCAAATGACATGACGTTGTTCTGTTGTCCTTTTAATTTAGTTTACGTTAATTCAAATATTGTTACAGTATTTTATTATGTTCGATCGTATATTTTGAAATTTCCTGTGAAACTCTATCAACGCCAAAAACGGGAAGAAAATATATACAGACAATGCCGGCATGCGTCTTCTTTTACTATCGTTATCGGCATATCGTTTACGTTTTATACAGTATGCAAATTAACACTTGTCAGTTTGAAAGCATGCAAGGAAAGTCGCTGATAAACGCTATATTGACGTCCAATTAACATATAACTGTTTATAACTTCTCAACGGGAAGCTTCTTGTCAACCTTTGAAGAATACAATTTGATAAAAGGATGGTCTAATCTCAAGTAAATCCACGTATTGTTAACTAATTGAAAGTATGTATCTACATTACTGCTGTGTATATTTAAATGTTTTATAGCAGTATAGTATTCAGTTATTTCAACAATTAGAATTTTGTAACGTGGAAGCGTTTATAGGCGCTCAGTTAGAATTATATCGCGAAACAGCAGCTGCACAAACTCAAGTCGAGAAATTTATAAGGCACATTTATTCTTTAATTTGTCCTTTTGGTTGGCCAGGAAGGACACGTTGATAGTTATTCAATAAATTATTCTAGTTAAAAGAAGGCATAAGAACTATCACAGAGATTATAATCATATACTCCCGTTTTAAGGTCTTTAAGGCTAAAAAATTTTAACAATTCTTGTTAAAATACGTTGGGAATTGGAAAACGTCAGTCACTCCTACACACATATGAAAGAGCAACATTTATCATTTATAGACCTGGAGCGAGGGGAATTCGGCGAAATATTACCCGAAGTGATGATATTTCCCGAGGGGCTTTGCCCCGAGGGAAATATCATCACTGAGGGTAATATTTTGCCGAATCCCCCGAGCGGAGGGTCTATAAATGATATATTATACCGAAAGTTAAAGAACCCACTAAGTTGAGAATAAACTTGCTGAATAACTAAGCGAATACAATGTTTAATTTCTTATTTTTACCTGAGTTTCTGACGTTTTCCCTTTAATATATTTGAGCTTGTATCCTTTGGATCATTGAAGGTAACATACCTCTTGAAAATCGTCATTTAAATGAATAAATCTTTTACGAAATTACAAACAAATTACGAACGCCATATTGTTTTCCCGCCATTTTCACACATTGAGTCGTGCGTGTTGTCTCGCGTGGTCTACGCGAATAATGTTCCACCCCATGTTCCCCGGGGAACATTGGGTGGAACATTGTCAAAAGGAACGCAGGCTCGCTAAGTGATGACGTAAGGCGTGATATCGCGATTAATTTCATGCTCACGTGGCACAAACTGAGCTTTCTGATTGGACAATTTGAAGTTGAGGTATAATTATGGCGTTCCGATGCGGCCAAAACTACTTATAAGTACAAATCACATATAAAACACCATGGCAGTATGTTATAACTCGTTAATTATATTTGAAGCACACAAACGAAAGTTGTATTCACAAAATAATTAAATGAAACGACGCGTAATAGAAACGAAACTCGCAAAAACTTTTCGAATCGCACTCTCCGTACCGTCACACAAAATCAATTCGATTATTATCACCTAGCAACCGTACCGACACACAAAAATAATTCGAAAATTGTAAAACGGAAGTAAACTGGAGGATCATCTAACAGGAAACGGAAGTAACAACGATCGAAATAACAAAAATGGCGGCAAAAATAGCCAACCTAGCTTTGCACATCAGTGGTTTTGTATAAATGCAATGATGGCGGAAAATACGAATAATCGGGTGAATAATAATGATTTTACTCAGCTTGTTCGATCAGTTGTATATTCATTGCAAAATTTGCCTGCAACAAGTTCCCAAGCAACAGGGGGTTCGAGCAGCAATAGCAATGCAGACAATGCAAACAGGAATAGTATTAAATGTAGTAATTAGAGGAGGCAATGGTCGCTTTGAGCCCTACACTACTGCAGCCAAGGCCCAAGGCCAGTAAAAGTAAAGTAAAAGCGGAGATTATCATTAAAACATGTCTGTTTGTTGCCATCGAGACGTTGGGAAGAGGTTCGCAGACGGCATATTAAACAAGAATTGATTAACAGAAACTTATTTATTGACACCTGGTCATTAGACAAGTCTTGGTCTGTGCAGCAATTGCGATCGGAACTCTTTAAAGGCCATCTATCTGAAACAACAGAGTAAGGGCCTGTTCATATGAGCCAGGCTGGCCCGCTTTACCGGGCTGACTCGCAAGGGGCGAGATCCCACCTCGTATACTATTTTTATATGTTTTTGAGATTTGATTCACATGGGAACCGGGCCAGCCCGGTTTGCCGGGCTACCGCTTGAGCGAGATCCCGCCTTCCCGGGCCCATATGAACGCACTTAGCGGGCCAGCCCGGCAAATGGGCTTGCAGCGCATGCTTTATTCTGCCTAAAAATCGTCTAAAAAGTAAAAACAAGTAAGAAATTAACGAAATTAAGTCTCCTGAAGTAGTTGCCGAAAATAAAAATAGTGTTTTTTGAAATAAAAATACATTTCGCTAGCCCACCTCATGTGTTGGGGTTAGTTTGTATAAAACTTTAAATTTGTACAAATCATGCTGAAAGCCTGTTCGCGGTTCGCAGCGACGCCATATTGCAGGGGGTGCAAAAACAATATGCATGAGTGATACATAAAATTTTTACAAATGTAAATATACAAACCCCCACAATGGTCTTGACTAACTCTGTTGTTTCAGATAGGTGGCCTTTAAAGAGATTGAAGAGTTCCGATCGCAATTGCTGCACAGACCAAGACTTGTCTAATGACCAGGTGTCAATAAATCAGTTTCTGTTAATCAATTCTTGTTTAATATGCCGTCTGGGAACCTCTTCCCAACGTCGCGACTCGCGATGGCAACAAACAGACATCTTTAATGATAATCTCTGCTTTTACTTTACTTTTACTGGCCTTGGTTGCAGTAGTGTAGGCAGGGCCGTCCTCAGAAAATTTATCAGGGGGGGTGTAAGGTCCTTTCAACCGACTGACTAACGAACTTGTACCGACTACATTATTAACAATTATTGGATGAGGCGGAGCAGGATATCGATAATTTTTCAGACCAAGGTCAACGTTATCTGCCGATGCATCAATTATTAGTCATCAATGAATCAATTGTTAGTCAACAAAAATATTTTGGTCTGCCGACTAAAATAGCACTTCTGCCGACTGAAACTCCAAATAGAATTTCTGGGGGGGTGTGACACCCCCCAAACCCCCCCGTAGGTCCGGCCCTGAGTGTAGGGCACAAAGCGACCATTGCCTCCTCTAGGTAATGGTCTTGCTGAACTCTTAATACTATTCCTGTTTGCATTGTCTGCATTGCTATTGCTGCTCGAACCCCCTGTTGCTTGGGAACTTGTTGCAGGCAAATTTTGCAATGAATATACAACTGATCGAACAAGCTGAGTAAAATCATTATTATTCACCCGATTATTCGTATTTTCCGCCATCATTGCATTTATACAAAACCACTGATGTGCAAAGCTAGGTTGGCTATTTTTGCCGCCATTTTTGTTATTTCGATCGTTGTTACTTCCGTTTCCTGTTAGATGATCCTCCAGTTTACTTCCGTTTTACAATTTTCGAATTATTTTTGTGTGTCGGTACGGTTGCTAGGTGATAATAATCGATTACATGTGACAGACATTCTCATATTCAGTCGATTCATGCACATGTATATACAATATTTATGTTTATAGCATATTTACATATCATTAATTTAAAATGTTCAAAATTTATTTTCCACGCAAATGACGTAATATTAATGAAATACTTCATGTTACCATGCTACGTTCATCTAAGGAATTTTACGGATATCTGGGGAAATTTTGCGAATTTTTTTGAGCAATCTAAGGAATTCTTAAATTCAGTTGTGAGAGCACTGGCAATTCGTTTCATTTAATTATTTTGTGAATACAACTTTCGTTTGTGTGCTTCAAATATAATTAACGAGTTATAACATACTGCCATAGTGTTTTATATGTGATTTGTACTTATAAGTAGTTTTGGCCGCATCGGAACGCCATATATAATATTAAGTAATATTTAAGACACGAGCAATTGCAGGAGTGTTTTATCTGATAAAACACGTTCTGCGAGTGTTTTGAATAGCTTAAAAAACGATCCGACCATTTGGTAAGTTCGTTGGCGTAATAATTTTGATAAATAACGTTGTCTAAGCCGAGAAAGTCGAAGCTAAAGTTTATGTAAATCAGGAGGATTTTTATCACATATAAAACCACGATACGATCATGATTTTTCTTTGCGTTCTCCTCATGAATTATTAATGAGTTTTAATTACATTTATTTCTGAGACTTCGCCACGTTTCGAGCGAAGGATCGTATATATAGTTTATATAGTGACAATTAAGCAGTTATAGCTACTATAGTATAGTGGCCGGCGGTAATGTTTTTAAATGTTATCATTCTATACAGTTTTACGTACTCAAAAAAACGCTTAAAAAACGACCCATCTTATGAGTTCATTGGCGAAGTAATTTTAAAAATAAACATTGTCTAAGCCGAGAAAATCAAAGCTAAAGTTTATGTAAATTAACATGATTTTTTATCACATATAAAACCACTGACACAGTAGTGATCGTCTTGTTTGTCTTTTCCTCATGAATTATTAATGAGTTTTTTAATTTATTTGCAGTTATTGTAAAGTCTTTGGGTGCATGTGAACAGGAACTAACTATACTGTATACGGTATACTGGCAGCTATTTCAATTAAGGTTGTTACGTGCAATAGTCAAATGTACAACTAAACGCGAACAGCAAGATGGGTATACCTAATTTTGATATTTTTAGCCTATGACTTAGTTTTAGGCTTTTAGCTTATTTTTGTTTTTGTAATACCCAGAGGCAGACATGCATACTTTTCTGGGTTTGCATTTAATTTGTCGGTGACAATGTCAATGCGTACAGAAATTTACAAATGAAGTTCGCAAGTAAGAAGATGCTTCTTACACTTCCAGTCCTATTATTTCTGTCAAGAAAATAGTTCTGCATCGTAAGTTATGTGTGTAGGCCTATATATATGTCATATTCTTGCTATATCAAGCGACTGATTGAAAGAACTGTATTACTTCTACATATGCAAGTATGATAAATGCTCACCACTTACTAATTATCCACTTCAGGATTGTCAAGTACATTTGACTATTGCATGCACGACAACCATTGAAATAGCTGTATAGATTGAATACGATGTCCTAACGAATAATAACGATTGGATAATTAACATTCAGTCTAGATTGTCAGTGCAGACGCATGTGCATGCCATATATAATATTTCAATTTAATTTGACTTACATTTATTTGCTAGCTGTATATAGGCCGAGTATTGATAGTCTGTATATACATACTGGCATTAACTAATAATGCCATAGCATATCATGTGGAACTTTAGTTTAGAACTTATATGTTTGAAAGGGGCATTTGGTTTAACGGTTGTATTCCTAGGAAACATCTATTCCTTATAATTGTCTTTAAATTTATAAACTATTAAATTAAGGCGCTTCAACTAACCCTAATATTAACCCCCAACCTAACCCTAATAATACCTAACGCCTATTTCGGTTGCTCATATATCGAGAAAGAGCCCTATAAAATCACGGTTAATAGAAATAAGATGGTTAGGCTAGCCGGACTACGTGACAAATATGTTATTGTTCACAGATATTTTCGGTCACTTGATGAGAAGCCTATATCCGTTCTGCTGGGCGCTATACAATTATATAGTATTCGATCAGTCTCCGTCGAAAAATATTGAATTTCTTATCATATGCCGGGCGAAAAATGTGCTTTTTACGGCTGTGGGATCAACAGAAAGCACAAATTTTATCTTTTTTAAATACCTGCCCCTGGCGATTCGGATGGAGAACACACGAAGAATTTAAAGCAAAAAGCTCGACAGGAATGGCTTCGTTTGAAGGGAGGAAGGGAGATGACGGCCGACTTGAAGTAAATAATCGAAGCGAACAGATTGTTCATTTGTGAGCGGCATTTCAAGAAAGAATGCATCTTGAATGGTAAGTAAACTTTACATAACTTGCGCGTGTATTATAATTCATTTGATCAAAGGGTTCATTTGATGAATTATGCATTGCATTATACAATTTGCGTGGGTGAGTTTAGAACTAAATAAACTGTGCGCTTCTTTTAGGCCGTACACGACAGATATTGATAACTGGTAGCGTGACCACGGAGAATTTGCCGGTAAAGAGCCACGATTTTGCCAAACTAGAACGCCGTGTTCTTGTCAGGGCTGAAAGTATTGATGAGCCGTCCACTTCATCGAGTGAATTGAAACCAGCTGTGCCAAAGATAACTAGTATCGAATGTCTTTTGAATGAGGTTGATGGATTGGAAATAGATCTCTGGCAACGTGACAAATCCCACCAAGGAGAAATTAGATTTGTATTATATGACAACGTTCACTGTGTCCCCTAGTACTGCATTGTTGTTGATTCTGTGCTGCAATTCTCTGTGTTAGTATACAACTGGCAATCCCGAAGGATCATGTTGTATACCATGAACGTTCCTTAAAGTACAATAACATTGTAGAACTCTTGAGTTTTTTTGCGAACTCCAATATTTGTGAAGGATTGGAGGAAGATATGGAAGTTAAAACAGTGGCTGTTGGACCAACCCAAAGTCCACCAGCATGCTGAAGATCAATAATTCTACGCCATTCAATTCCTAAGCCAACCCGAAGGCATCACTTGCTGCGGGTAGTGCTGAAAAGTTGCGATCTACTGTAGTTGCAACAAGATTGCAATGCAAGCAGCTGAAAGGTCGTCTTCAGCAACTTCAAGAAAGCATTGAAGAAAATGGAATTGGCATAAGTGAAGGTTTTGAGAAGGACCTTCTTACTATAATGGGATGGCAAAATTTGGAGGCAACATCTCACATGAAATTTTTCTGGGCGGAGCAAATGAAGTTTCTGAAAAGTAAGAAAATGGGAAGACGATATCATCCCCAAGTAATTCGGGTTGCCTTGTCCCTCCATGGTAAGTCCCCATCAGCCTACCGAGAATTAAGGGACAGTGGTGCTCTTGTTCTTCCAAGCGAAAGAGTGCTTCGGGACTACAAGAACTATTTCAAACCTAAAGCTGGTATTACGCAAGATAATGTTGATACTTTGAAAGAAAAGGTTTCTTCATTTTCTCCTGTGCAACGGTATGTAGCAGTCGTGATGGACGAAATGAAGATCCAGTCAAACCTGGTGTTTGACAAATTTTCTGGAGACCTCATTGGATTCATAGACCTAGGAGACCCAATGACCAACTTTGCCAACATAGCTGAAGAAGATCCTGTTGCAACGCATGCCCTAGCATTTCTTGTGAGGGGATTATGCACTGACCTTAAACAAGTCATTGCATATTTCTTCACAGAAAATGTTACATCGTTTCAACTAATGCCAATATGTTGGAGAATTGTATCTGTTTTGGAGCTAACTGTGGATCTCTGGGTTGCGCTGCAGTAAATGATGGGGCATCTCCAAATCGAAAGTTATTTCACCTTCATTTAAACCTGGCTACTGGCGTAGACTGTGACGTATTGTATAAAACAGCAAATATTTTGCAATGGATCGTTTTCACAGATTCTTCGCAGATTCTCCACATCTTATGAAGACGGCACGGAACTGCCTATATAACTCTGGATCGGGTTCTTCCAGTCGTTATATGTGGAATAATGGTCACTACTTGTTATTTCGACATATAGCAGCTTTGTTTTATAGTGACCAGGAGGTTGGTCTGCATGTGTTGCCCAAGTTGACCATGGAGCACGTTGTGCTTACTTCATATAGTGAAATGAAAGTTAAGCTAGCTACTCAAGTGCTGAGTAAGTCGGTGGCTGTAGCGTTGAGAGAAAGTGGAAAGCCAGAAGTCCTCGGAACAGCCCAGTTTTGTGAGTTGATGAATGATTTTTTTGACTGTACAAATGTGAGGTCAAAGACTGAGCATGTACGGAAGAGAAATGAGTTCATCAAACCATACACCACTGTGGATGATGAAAGATTAACGTGGCTTAAAGATGTATTTGTGAAATACCTCGAAGATTGGCGAACGAGCACTCTAACCCGTGAAGGTGAATACACCCCTGACAACCGTGGAAAAATGTTCCTCTCCCCAAACGTTCGAGGGATTCAAGATCTCTGCTTTCTCGCACATAGAAGTAGTTCGGTTCCTACTGCGTGAAGGCTTCCAATACGTGCTTACAGAGCGGTTCATGCAAGATGTCGTTGAAGATTATTTTGGCCAACAAAAGGAGCAAGGTGAGAGATCGGATAACCCAACTGCGCAACAATTGGGTACAACGACTTGACCATTGCATCGCAACGAGACATTGCTCCAGTGATCAGGGGGAATGTAGGAGGTCACTACGAGAAGAGGAAGTGGCATCAAGTAAGTGATCAGCCAGTGAAAAAGAGACCGAAGGAAAAAAAGAAATAGACATTTGCATGTTTTAAAGAATTTGTTTCAATTAACTAATCAAGGTGCAAGGGCACAGCCTCACATATTGCATGTTAATCAGTTAACATTAAGTCAAGTGTCCATGGTTAATGTCAGTTTTGGGGGATAAAATTAACTAAAATAATCTAAGGTCCTTGATGATCTAATGACATCTGTACAATTGTATACAAGTAAAGGAAAGTCTAGGACCAAGTTTAATCACTCATTTGGACAGAGTATACAACATAATTTCCTATGTGTTAAATCAATTTTGTGAAATCAGTCAGTGCAAATCACAGAATATGAATATGGAGAGTCACTTGTCACTAAACCTGCAGTTGGGGATATGTGCATGAACAGAACACCAATTGAATA
Source organism: Trachythela sp. YZ-2020 (assembly GCA_016169945.1). Classification (NCBI taxonomy): domain Eukaryota; kingdom Metazoa; phylum Cnidaria; class Anthozoa; order Malacalcyonacea; family Clavulariidae; genus Trachythela; species Trachythela sp. YZ-2020. The sequence goes on along the minus strand of JADLSH010000311.1, from coordinate 1,678,705 downwards.
TGACCATATATAACATCAGACCATTCAGATTCCCCTAACCACAATCTGCATTTTTACTGACTGATGTAAAAGTATAGAGACTAGTAAACTAAAGTAGTGTGAAATGACTTGATGGAACATTTATCTCATAAGAATAGTCGATTCCGAATCACAATAGGCTCATAGAACAAGAACATTTTAATAAAGTAATATGTTACAATAGACAAGTAGGGGTATTAACCTTAACATTGCCACTTCAATCAATCTATTTACACTATTTACAACTAGAGTTTAATGTTTATACCTCTGAACTTTGTTTCATGTCTTTCCTTAGTGCTTTTTTCTTTAGTTGTTTCTCTTTGATTTTGTATTTTGTAATATAGTCTCTAGCATAAGAGAAAGAACAAACTTTTAAGTAAAGTTTAACAATGTTTTCTAGATACAGTTTTTGTTTGGTACACGACTTATCAACGCCAGATGAGAGAAGAATGTAAGAATGTTCTCCCACAATGACTTAACTGTCGGAGAGTTCATTGTTGAGTTGCAAATGTTCTCAATGGGAATATTTCTTGTAGCCTCATTACTGTTTATATTAATGAAATCCTTGCGAAACATCATTTCAGCATTCTCCAAAATGCCCACCAAGTCTTCATACGGAGTGACAAGGCCTCCTCTTGTGCGCGCAGATATAAAGGTATTATGACCTTCTGACTTGAGTTCTTCGTTACGACTTTCTTTCTTTCTCCTTGATTTGGTTCTTTTCACTCTGTAAGAATGCGAAACCAGTTACTTTTTCAAGTTATATTTCTATATATCAATATTCAACTATTATAACAATTGGCGTCTCTATCTCTTTAAATGTATATAATTCTTAATTAAATCAAAATAAATCTGATCTGTTCACAACTCTCTAAAACTCGACAATTCTTTTATTTCTTGACTTTTCTTTTTTCTTTATTTATTCAATATCTTCTTTTGTTATATATATTCTTCTTATCTAGCAGTGATGCGGTTCAGGCTAACTAATTATGAATAATGCCTAGATTAATGCCTTGTGTGCCTACTTTTATACGTTTTTTTAGGAAGAAACTACAAAACTATGACTTATTACCCCTACGCATTTTTAGTACACGAATAAGCAAAAGCATGTTCAGTTCAGCAAATCAAATCGACCAACGCCAAGCCAAGCTACCGTACGTTAGTTTGTGGGATGAGGCGTTTTCCTTTTCCTGTTTTTTTTTTAAATCTCTAAAACTATTTGCTTACTCATGCATGTAAGGTTAGTTAAGGTCTCTGCTATATAGATATAATATATAGGAAACATTACATGATTATGCTATCATGTAACACTCCAGCTAACTTTAGCCGAAGACGTAGCTTCTGAGGTCTCCGCATGGCTGCTTCTCTCAAGCATAAGCTATTAAAGACGAAGCAAAAAACAAAGAAATTTCTTCCCGTTCTTTTTCATGGCGCAGAAGTATAAATATTTCTTTATTTGTATATTCCAGCTTACTCTTAATCTTATCTTGATCGCGCTTGAAGTGGCGTGCTGGCAGGTTGGACAAGGGGGTCAATTTCCCCCCTCCCCTCCCAGGGATTTTAGGGGGCGCAAAAGCTTCGAGAAGAGGCGCCAAAACTATATGAAATGAAACAAAAATTTCCTTAATCGAAGGGAGAAGTGTTGAAAAGAGTATCGCTTGTAGAATATCAGATACAGTAAACTCTTTCAGGTTCTCTGTTTGAGGTACATATCGCGCTTAATTAGCTAGGTGATGTGGAAAACTTTATAAAGACGTTTTCAATAAAGTGCGTCAGGCTCAAATTGCTCATACACTTATGGACTTTTCCACGCTGAGAAGAATATGTTAATCGTTATACCTTTCGTATACAAAGCTTAGTTATTATTTATGAAATTGCCAATGGTCTAATATCACTTTTCTTTCTCTTAATTAGGGTCAGACAAGTCTTACATATTTCATTGATTCATTTAATACTAACCAATAATGACAGCTCAATTAGTCAAAGTTTGTCGAGATTTTTGTGCAAATCTAAAATCTTTTAGGGGAGGTCCCCCCCCCCCCCCAGTAACTACCTTTAAAATGCGATCACTTATTAAATTACTATAGGGGACGCCACATTCCAAGGTGGCCTCCTCTGACGAATAGGAGCCAGCACGCCACTGCCGGCGCGTGCGAGCTAGACTTAAGGTGGTTCCCTAGAGTTTTATTTCCGGTGGTTACGTTCTTCCTATATGTGGCGGGAACTTTAGATATCGCGTGTAACTCGCGGGACTTCAAAATATAAACAAATATAGCGTTTCTTTTCCAAAAAACTCCTCAAACAAATGCGAAGCATAAAAAAGAAGCATAGAAACAATTCTAAAATCCACAACGATATCTGGAAGTGACATGGGAGAAAACAATGGTGTGAATTTGCTTTTGCAAGCGTCATCGTTGGCCGTTTTTTTACCACCGTACGCGAGGGTCGTATCGCGAACAGTGGGATATAAAGTTTCTGCACGTATTTGCAGTATTTCAAGCTCCATTGACCAGTACTTCTGACAGTAAAGAGAATTCAAATAATGAAGAAAACTCTCCCTCTATGCATGAAACGGGCAGGATCGAAACTCGTACGACGACCGCTTTGCGAAAACATCGGACGCCGGTAAAGTGATTGAACCGATGATGAATAGCTTAGCTGTTAGAAGAAAGCTGTAACAAGTCATAAGCAGTAAATACCCAACATTTTCGTCGATCTTACATGCAATAATCCACACTTAGTTGGCCATAATCCACACTTAGTTGGCTCATTAATCCCAAAAGTATCTTATGAGTAAAGAATGTCTGATATTAGCGAGGATACATTTACCTCAAATATATCAGATTTGGGAGAGATTTCAGTAGATTTCATGACCTTAAATTAAATAAAAAAGCTTAAAGTACCTGAAAAAATTGACTGTGTTCACTTGGCCTACATGACTCGGGCTTGAAAGGCGATCTTGTTTAAAGAACGCACTCATATTGTAAATCTAAAGCCCTACAGGCGACTTTACAAGAAGAACAAGACTCGAATGGGAAAGAAGCTGCCGAGGCTGAGCCTATGAAGACAGCAAGAGCGAATGGGAAGTAGCGCATCTCGCGATCAGATTACGAAATTCATGAAAAATACAAATGACAAAATCGAAGCTCTTAGTGCGGAGGTTTACAAGCTAAAGGAAAATAACACCAAAATAACGTCTGCTGCAGAAGAAGTACATGCACAAGAGAATGTTATACACGAATTAAGGAAAGAAAAAGCAAAACTTGGGCAAGAAAATTGTGAGCTGCGGGAAAGGAACTTAAACATTTCATTAATTATGTCTGATTTGAATACCAAGGTAAAACAACTAGAGCAAGAGAAAGACAGTCTCGTTACGGTTTTGACCCTTCAACAAAAGATTCATCACCACTCAGCAACCTAGCAGAGGGTTTCATTGCAGTTAAGCGGAAAAGAAGATTAAAATATAAACAATTCTTCCTTTCCAGTATCGCGGAAACCGTTAACAAAGATATCAAATTTATTCTTACCTTGCTACTAAAGATGTAACCCCAAATATCAACATTTCTACTTTAATTTCGAAGTAAACGTAGAGGTACGATCTCGGCCAAGATTTCTATACCTTATGGCTTTTAGCTCAGTCGTATTTCTGGCCAAACCAAATACCAGTACGAATAACATCTAGAAAGAGTAAAGTTATGCGTTCAAAACCTTATGGACGCTGTGCTCGACAATTAATTTCGATTCCTACGGCCTCTCATTCGAAATTATCGTATTCGTTCCCAAAACTTATTTTTAGTAACACGAGATCTATGGTGAACAAACTTGACGAAATTCAGGGAGTCGCACTAACCAACAAATGTGATATATTAGTAATAACCGAATCATGGCTCACATCTAAAATCACCGATGATCTTATTACTATTCCAGGCTATGTCCACGTCCGTAAGATCGCCCTGATGATCATCGTGGCGGTGACTTATGTACCTATTTGGCAAATAATATTAGTTTTTCCCACTTGCAAGAGTTTAATTATCCTAACTTTGAAACCCAATGGGTTTTTACTTAACTCAATCGCCTTCCCAGAGGAATTAACTCCATAATTATGGCTACGATCTATCACCCTCCAGGAATCCAAACTCGGCAATTATCTTGCTCGGAGATTTTAATCAATTCAAGCCTGGCAGTTTGCATACATCATTTAAATTGAATAAATTAGTTCATCTCCCAACACGTGGGTCCAACACACTTGATCAGGTTTTCTCATCTCTCGCCAACTTTTACAACAAAGCTATAATCCTTCTCCCAATAGGCAAATCTGACCATGCTTGTATCATGCTTGAACCATCTGTTAAAAACCCAGAAAGCGTTCCACGCACCAGAACCTTAAAACGATCATGTCGTCCATCAGAAAGACAATCATTTGCGGTATCACTATCAAAAGTGAACTGGGCACCATTATACCATTCCAACACAGCTGAAGAAAAACTTGGGGTTTTTATGAATGAAGTCTCTAAAAATATGAACAAGGATCTCCCATTAAGATATACTAAAAGCTACTCTATGGACAAACCTTGGCTAACCCCTGCCAGTAAAGATGCTATAAAGAGACGACAACGTGCTTGGGTTAACGGTAACGTTTCTGACTATTCTCTCCATCGTAGAAAGGTCAATAAACTGTGTAAGCGAGCTCGCCGATCATTTTATTCATCTACCGTGAAGAATTTTCAGAAGTGTAACCCTATAAAATGGTGGTATAATATTAAGCGTTTGTCTGGGTTATCAAATAAACAGCAACTTACTAGCATCCATTATAATGATCAGATCTTGATGGACAGTGAATTGACTGAACATGTTGCCAACTCGTTTTGCAGTGTTGCGAAAGATATCCCACAACTGAATTTCACTCCTGTTGTAGTCACTTCATTTCCAGAAGCATATATAATTTCACCAGGTTACGTTTATTATGCACTAATAAGTATCAAGGTCCGGAAAGCTCCAGGCCCAGATCAAATACCTAATTGGCTGCTCAAATCTAATGCGGATATGCTTTGCCCCCCCAATAGCATCAATATTCAACGCTTCGATGTGTGAAGGTAAAGTTCCCCCACTGTGGAAGTCGGCTGATGTTCTACCAATATTAAAGAAAAACAACATTCAAGCTACAGATGATGATCTTCGCCCAATTTCTTTAACTCCTACAATCAGTAAGATCCTCGAAGGCTTTGTCTTCAAGTGGTTGTTTGAACAGATTTCACATTATATTGATCATTAATTATCAATACGGAAACATAAAGAAGTGCTCAACCACTCTTGCTCTTATTCATATGATCCATCACTGGCTGGCAGCTACTGATTCCTCTGGCTCTGTAATATGCACTTGTATGATAGATTTTTCAAAAGCGTTTGATAGGATCGATCATGATAACATACTTATCAAAAAACTACAAGCTCTTAATGTCCATCCCTGCCTGATAAATTGGTGTGCTGACTTTATCTCATTGGTACCGCTGTCGATATCTAAGAGTTAAAGTAGGAGCAAACAAATCGTCTTGGAAACTAGTGCATGCAGGAGTTCCTCAAGGTACCAAACTTGGTCCCCTGTTATTTTTGGTTATGATTAATGACCTGAAGATACACTTTCCCTTATATAAATACGTTGACGACTGCACCCTCTACGAAGTCGTTTTAAAACCGTATATAAGCGAAATGCAAAAGGATATCGACGAGCTACAAAGTTGGACAGCTAACAACAATATGCGTTTAAACGTCAAGAAAACAAAGAGCTCCGGATAACATTTTTGAACGAAGAACCCCAACTTACAGCCAGCAATAATACAGTGGAAACGGTGCCGTGGTTTAAACTTCTCGGCCTCATTATCTCTTCAGACCTATCCTGGGATCTACATGTCAACTATATTTGCTCAAAGGCGAGCAAAAGATAATTGTAAGCCATCAGAAAATTTCAGGCCATCAGAACAATCAGGCGTCTCAATTCCTGACGTAACACGCATCTTTTGTTCATTTGTACGGCCCATTCTGGAATACGTATGTCAAGTTTGGCACTTTTCTCTTACCGAAAAGCTGTCCAACCAAATTGAACAAATTCAGAAAAGAGCAGTTAGAATTATTCTACCTGCTCAGACATCGTACGACACAAGTTTGGCAACACTAAACCTAAAACCGTTAGCAGAACGCAGACATAAACTTTGTTATGAATTATATCGGTCGATTGTTCGGGACGAAGACAACAAATTGCATGATCTGTTACCTGAACCCAAAGAACACTCCTACTCGTTGAGAAATCCAAAACACCCACGCGAGAAACGAGATTTCCGACTATTGTATGACGTCAGAGCTGCAAAAAAACTCAAAATGTAGCTCAAATTTCTCCCGTTTTCTTCGGTGAATTTTTCTATAACTTTGTACATTTAATAATATCGGCTTAATAGATGTAATGTCAATTTTTCTTAAAATGACTGGAAGAAGACAAAAAGTAAGGTTTATTCTAAGTACGCTGTTGCCATGGTAACGGACTTTCAACACAAAGGTAGTACACCAATTAATCTTCAGGAGAGAATTCTCGATGTTTAATTTGAATTTCGTCCTTGTATCATGCAAGATGAAGAAACAGGAGCCTCTTTAATGCAATTGTGCACTATAATGCAAAACCCCTAGGGAGCCACCTCATGTATGACCATCGCCCATTTAGATAAATTTAGACACTAGTTCTCTTCGGCTAACACCTATACACTACAACTGACTGCCAGACATCTTATCGATGATCTGTTATTGTGTGATATTACGATATATTTATGATTGCGAATTGCAATATTTTGAGCTTGCATTGAATCACATCACCTTTGCAACCAATCGTATTTGGACATAAGCCAAACAACCAAATTTATTTATAGACTACAGCTAGCCGATCAATTTTAGGATGTGATGAGTTTATGAGTGGGCGAGAATCTAGACTGCATGTACCCTGCATAAAAAAATATGAAGGCTTTCCAAACCATAATCGATATATACAAAATAATAATAAGGAATGTAGAAAAAATATTAACGCAGGTGTGTGGTTTGCAGACAAACCTTGATTAAATGCCATTTCCGGTTTAAAAAATTATATAATGGTTAAAAAATACAATGGTTATTGACCCTCGTGCAGTTTTGGTCTGGACTTAGAATGTTTCCAAAATCATTTCGCGGGGTCGTACGGATTTTTATTTATAATGCATGGTACAAAACACGGGTGCCGGATAGACGGATACCGGATAGACGGATTTCGGATAGACGGATACCGGATAGACGGATACCGAATAGAAAAAACTTAAACGATATAATTTGATGTGTTAAGTTTTAAAATTCGCGATACAGTAATAGAATGTTCGTGAAATAAACGAAATTATTTCGCAAACAAAGCGAAAAAATCTAAACATTTTGAAGATTACTCGTCAAAATCAAGTAAACACGGCTTTCCATGTACTATTTTCAATTGATTAACAACTTTGTATGCACTACGGTACTGGTTTTTAACGTTTAAACTTGTACGCACCCGCTTGCCAATTTCTGTCCACATTACGGTGCTGTTCAACGTCAATGGACGGAGTTATTTTTATGACTTTTTGCAATGGATTTTGGAGTGTGAATTGAATTAAACAAGACGCTCTATTAAGCATAAAGGCGCTGAGCCCATTGAAATTGAGTAAATATCGCTAAATATAATTTGTCTATCTACTATAAAATAGAAAGTTCGGTATACGGCAGCTGGAATACATGTTTATAGCGAATGAGACTTTATTCAGAAGATAATGTAAATAATAGGATACAAAAGACAGGAACACACAATAGCTGATACACGCTGAAGTAGCAACTATCACACACTTTCTATTCCACAATACACATTGCATTTATTATGAAAGTCCGATCAGAAGTTGTCCAACAATCACGGTGAATATTTCAAAGTGTAGATCTTCAGTTGTGCTGAGTGCCACCTTATCTTGTTCTTGGTAGTGCGTTTTAGTACTGTTCCTCTGGCGATAATATTGCATGAACTTTATCTCAACGACAATGCCAATGCTGGTTTTTGTCAATTTACGCATATTTAGCCAAAATGGATAAGACAAATTCAACAAAAAACCTAGTATCTAGCAATACAAGAAAAAACGTTGCTAAAATCCAGATATATTACTCTTTTTTTTCAAATTATGAATTATTTGAGTTTGGCGCTGCAATTGCAGAGCCAATATTGGAGTTTGGCACTGCAATTGCAGAGCCAAGATTGCAATTTGGCACTGCAATTGCAGAGCAAAGACTGGAATTTGGCACTGCAATTACAGAGCCAAGATAGGAGTTTGGCACTGCAATTGCAGAACCAAGACTGGGGTTTGGCACTGCAATTGCAGAGCCAAGACTGGAATTTGGCACTGCAATTGCAGAGCCAAGATAGGAGTTTGGCACTGCAATTGCAGAGCCAAGGCTGGAGTTTGGCACTGCAATTGCAGAGCCGAGATTAGAGTTTGGCACTGCAATTGCAGAACCAAGACTGGAGTTTGGAACTGCAATTGCAGAGCCAAGACTGGAGTTTGGCACTGCAGTTGCAGAGCCAAGATAGGAGTTTGGCACTGCAATTGCAGAACCAAGACTGCAGTTTTGCACTGCAATTGCAGAGCCAAGACTGGAGTTTGGCACTGCAATTGCAGAGCCGAGATTGGAGTTTGGCACAGCAATTGCAGAACTAAGACTGGAGTTTGGCACTGCAATTGCAGAGACAAGATCGGAGTTTGGCACTGCAATTGCAGAACCAAGACTGGGGTTTGGCACTGCAATTGCAGAGCCAAGACTGGAATTTGGCACTGCAATTGCAGAGCCAAGATAGGAGTTTGGCACTGCAATTGCAGAACCAAGACTGCAGTTTGGCACTGCAATTGCAGAGCTAAGACTGGAGTTTGGCGCTGCAATTGCAGAGCCGAGATTGGAGTTTGGCACTGCAATTGCAGAACCAAGACTGGAGTTTGGCACTGCAATTGCAGAGCCAAGATCGGAGTTTGGAACTGCAATTGCAGAGCCAAGACTGGAGTTTGGCACTGCAGTTGCAGAGCCAAGATTGGAGTCTGGCACTGCAATGCTGTATCAATTTGTAGAATATAGCAATTCTCATCTCATCTCATCAAAGATCTCATCTCATCTTACCTTACCTTACCTTACCTTACCTTACCTTACCTTACCTTACCTTACCTTACCTTACCTTACCTTACCTTACCTTACCTTACCTTACCTTGCCTTGCCTTGCCTTGCCTTGCCTTGCCTTGCCTTGCCTTGCCTTGCCTTGCCTTGCCTTGCCTTGCCTTGCCTTGCCTTGCCTTGCCTTGCCTTACCTTGCCTTACCTTGCCTTGCCTTACCTTGCCTTGCCTTACCTTGCCTTACCTTACCTTGCCTTACCTTGCCTTACCTTACCTTGCCTTACCTTGCCTTGCCTTGCCTTGCCTTGCCTTGCCTTGCCTTGCCTTGCCTTGCCTTGCCTTGCCTTGCCTTGCCTTGCCTTGCCTTGCCTTGCCTTGCCTTGCCTTGCCTTGCCTTGCCTTGCCTTGCCTTGCCTTGCCTTGCCTTGCCTTGCCTTGCCTTGCCTTGCCTTATCTTATATTAATGTCCTGTTCGCCAAATTTCCTGTAGCTGCTACGGCCGTCCCTGTTAATTACATTCAGAACAAACTTGACAGTTGAGAAACGCCTTTTGAAAAGCAATTTTGAAATTGAGATTTCTAATCGTTGACTATCGAAATGACAATTCGATTTGACGATTTTGACCCAAATAGTGTTGAGAATAAATATTGCATTATTTTAACACTTTTATGAGTGAACTTGGTCGAAATAGAAGCTCGAATAATGCAGGATATTCGTACAATAGTTAAAAAGGCTTACCTTGTTTCCTGATTCAAATGATATTGAAATTTATATATAGCAGGTCAAGTCAAGTCAATACTTTGTGTAAATTGGCGAATCATTTCCACAGCGTAAAATGTTATCAAACCACTTCCAATACTTACTAAAAATACTCCCTCGACTCGTGCCATGTTCAAAATAGTACAGAAAATTAAAAATATCGTAGGTTTGATGGATAATTTTCATTGTAAAATTTAAAATTTTACTCATGTTTGCAATCCTCGCCCAGAGGAGGAATGAGGGTCTTCCCGAAATGCAACGCGCACTGGGGCGGTTTATCATATATAATCAATTTCTCGGCCTGCTCCGTCATTGTTCGATTGTTGCTCGCTGCGTTCACAACTCAGAGATTAAAAGTAAAATCTTTTAAAATGGCGAGTTTTCGCAGTATTACTGGGATGAAATCTTCTGAATTAGATGGGCATGAACTTCTTTATGTTTATTGTGTGTCGAAAAGCCCTGTGGATATGATCACAGATGGATTACCGTGCGTTCAACTAGAATGCTGCGAGGTTCATATAAGGTTTATGGATAGTTTGGACATTCGACGAACAGCCCTTATTCCATCAGTTGTTAAAGTCATAAAAATCGAAGAAATGTTCGCTAATTGTAGTAGCCCTGCATTGATAGAAGTGCACACCAGTTGCGTTTTCAAGGTGAGATGATTTAAACGCATGCTTTTAATACTGTATATATATACATAATTTTGATTGAAATACATTTTGTATATTTCCAAAAATAGAAACTTTAAAAACAGATAAGATAGATAAGAAATACATACAATGTGTTTACAGTACATAAATATCTTTGAATAAGAAATGATTTAATCAGTAAAAATGGAGTGAAAATTGATTATAATATGTAAATATATTTGATATAATTATTTTTTATTTGTTTTTTTTATATTAATATTAAACACGTCATTGTTAGACTGATATTTAAGTCCTTTACCTTGACTTTGTTGTTATGTTCCTACTCAATGTGTTTCTTACTTCCATGTGCAGTTCCACAATCCCATTGCAATCAGGGATGGATGTGGCCGGCTATGTAATATTGTCATGTTGTGGGAGTTTGATATTTTGCCATCACCAACATCCCAAGCACTCCCTCCAGGTCACCCGGATATTCAAAATGATGAGCTGGATAATGTACTTCCACCAATACCTTTAGACAATCCAACTGAATGTAATTGTTTTAAACAACTACTAAATCCTGTTTGTTTGGCAAATATTGATACACACCGAGTGGTAGAGAACGAAGACCTGTCTAGTGGTGCTAGTTCTATTTTTTTCTCAGAAAAATGATATATTCCATACTTGTTTCGAGTGTAATTTATCATTTCAATTCAATAACAAAAATATAGAAAAACTAAATGAATTGAAGTTTAACCCTTTCCAGATAAATAATGATGTGGCATTCAGCCAACATAACGCAAATATTGATAAATGTTTCAACATTAACGAAATAGACTGCAACTATTATTTACCAACGGAGTTTTTAACAAAATCTAACAAACATTTCAACTCAAATAATGTATTTTCTATAATGCATCTAAATATAAGAAGTATAAGAAACAAGTTTGACAGTTTTAAATATTTAACTGAATCACTAACCAAAAATATAACTATAATAGGCTTAACTGAAACATGGCTAAGCAATAATGACTGTGAACAATATTACAGACTGGAAGGATATGACTTTGTAGGAACAAATAGGGAAAATAAAAAAGGAGGGGGAGTTGGAATATATATTAAAGAGCAATTAAACCAGAAAAAACGCGAGGACCTAACCACAAATATTGAAGATATCATTGAAAGTGTTTTTATCGAAATATGCACAACCGTAGGAAAAAATATTATTATTGGAGTAATTTACAGACCACCAAATAGCAAAATTGAAATATTTGAAAATGCAATGAATGAATTATTGAATAAAATTGATCGAGAAAACAAAATATGTTATCTTATGGGAGATTTCAATATAGATTTACTTCAATCAGATAACTGTGATATTGCTAATAGGTTTAGTGAGCAACTTTTTACCTCCTCTTTTTACCCAATTATAACCAAACCAACCAGAATCACTGAACATACTGCTACTCTAATTGATAATATTTTCACTAATAATATAGAAAAAATAGACTCAAGTATAAATGGAATTATTTTCAGTGATATCTCAGACCATTTGCCCATATTGCATATGTGTGACCTCAATACAAACCATTCAGATAAATGTAACACAAAAATAATAAATACTAGAGACTTTAACAATGTAAATATAAATGTTTTCAAGCAAACTGTTAATGAAATATCTTGGCCAAATGTCTTTTCTGATAACTCAAATCCAGAACTAAGTTTTTCTGAATTCACAGAAACATTCTTAAATGCCTATAATACAAGTTTCCCAATTAGAAAAAAAGTCATTAAAAACGCTGTTGATAAAAGTAAAAGTCCTTGGATGACAAAAAGTGTTTTGAAATCAGTGAGAACAAAAAACAAGCTATATAAGGCTTACCTACTGAATGGTAGTAAGAAAAATCAAAATTCATACAAAAAATATAAAAATAAGCTGAACCACGTAATCAAAGCAGCAAAGAAAATGCATTATGAAGAACAATTCATAAAATATAAACATGATACTAAAATGATTTGGAAAACATTAAATAATATTTTGAACAAAAAAGCAAAGAAAATAAATTTACAAAGCAGTTTGCTGATAATACATCATCTAGCATTATAGATGATCCAATACAAATCGCAAACAAATTTAATGAATATTTTGTGAATGTAGGACCAAATCTAGCTAAGAAAATTAATAACAATAATACAACATTTGATAAATACCTTACAGATAGTATCCCTAACAGCTTATTTCTGGATCCAGTTACAGAACATGAAGTAAGAAATGAAATAGAAAAACTAAACACAACTAAAAGTCCTGGATATGATGGTCTTAGTGCAAAAATAATAAAACTTGTGGCAAATGAAATCTCTAAGCCAATTACACAAATATTTAACCAAACATTCTTAACTGGCAATATCCCCCAATAACTTAAAATTGCGTTAGTAACACCAATTTATAAGTCAAATGAAGATAACAGATTTGAAAACTACAGACCAATTTCAGGTATAACTTGTTTTGCAAAAATACTAGAGAAAATTATGTATAAACGTCTCATCCATTTTGTTGAAAAAAATAATATTCTCTCAGAGCACCAGTACGGGTTTCGTAAGAATAGATCAACTGAACTCGCTATAATTGAGTTTATTGATAAAATAACAAAATCAATAGACAAAGGAGAATATACAATTGGTATTTTCCTTGACTTGTCAAAAGCATTTGATACTATTGATCATAGTATTCTGCTTAAAAAATTGGAATACTATGGAATAAGAGGTATTACACTTAAATGGTTTGAGAACTATCTTGCCAATAGAAAACAAATTGTAAAATATAATGACATTAAGTCTGAAGCAATGACAATAACTAGTGGTGTCCCTCAAGGGTCGATATTGGGGCCACTTTTATTTTTATTATACATAAATGATATCCAAAATTGCAGCACACTAGTTTCCAAAATATTGTTTGCAGATGACACAAATATTTTTCACAGTCATTCTTGTTTAGAAGAATTAAATTTAATCATGCAAAATGAAATAAATAAAATAGCTGATTGGATTAGCAGCAACAAATTATCACTGAATGCATCTAAAACAAAATTTATTTTATTTAAATCATCAAATAAAAAGGTTAAACACAATATAACAATATCTATAAATGGACAACCAATTAAGCAAGTTAAAAATACAACATTCCTTAGTGTTATTATTGATGAACACTTAACTTGGAATGATCATATTGAATTAATTACGAAGAAAGTTATAAAATCTACGGGAATAATATCCAAAATTCGACATTTCACAAATTTTAATACTCTCAAGCTAGTCTATTATGCTTTAGTTTATCCTTATTTAATATATGGAAATTTAATTTGGGGAAATACATATAAGAAACGATTACAAAAATTAATAAACATCCAAAAGAAAATAATACGATTAATGATGTTCAAATCATATTCTGAGCACTCTGAACCACTATTTAATAAATCAAACATTCTGAACATTGAAAAAATTAATGATTTTCTAACTAGTTTATTCATGTTTCGATATCACTATCTGGATAATCTACCAAAATATTTTACAAATTACTATGTTACTAACAGCGAAATACATAAACACAATACAAGGAACGCATCTAAACTTCATAAATCATACTCAAGAACTAATTTTGTCAAACATTCACTTTACAATAAAGGTGTAAATATCTGGAATGAGTTAAAGTCTGAATTAAAAATTATAAAATCCTATCACATATTCAAGAAAAAATCAAAAAATTATTTCTTGCTGTTGCATTCGGAAACATAGATTTGATATATCCCTCATCTAGTCATCTATCTCTTATATGTAAATTATATAATTATGTCTTCTCAAGGAATAAAGTTTCTAATTTGTATATATCCTTGTTATTATTTGAAATATTGTAAAATATCTCAAACTCATCTTCTTCTTTATATTTTTCTATTAATAATTTTACTTTAAGTTCTGATCATCAATGTAAATAATTGTAAATAATTAAACTAGGAGTCTTAAGCAAAAGCCTTTAGCGGTTTCTAGTAGACTTCTAGCCCTAGTAACTGTAATCTATGTGTTATTTTTATTTTAAACTATGTATGTATGTATGGCCGAAACTTTAATAAACTAAACTAAACTAAAACTTTAATAAACTAGTGTTGGTGAAACTGAGGCAGTGAATGTAGACGAAGTTGAGGAAATTCAACAATTGACAGAAATTTTGGATGTGGAAGATGCCGTTGGTGACAGTGTGGATGATGAAATGTCTGATGATGAGGACAATAGTTCGGATGTTATATCTATGTATTCTGAAAAGTTTGTTGTTGTTGTTGGATCTTGGCAAGAGAACAGATACCAAGCGGCGCTCACAAGGTGCATGTGGAGAAGGTCATCAAACCTAGAGTTGACATTCAAAGTGGAACATGAACCAGACAATGTTCGAGACACAAATGCATTGAAATTTTTAGTGTTTCACATTTTTAGTGTTGCATTGCATTGCATTACATTGCATTATATTATATTATGTTATATTATATTATATTATATTGGGTGGCATTCTTGGTGGTGGTGCATGGGAGTGGTATTCTTGGTGGTGGTAGGAGTATTGCTATTGTCTGACTACTTCTCTCAGACTCCTTGGTGGGTTTAGACTTACCAGAATTCGTATCATTAATCACAAGTTCTGCTAGACTGTCAGATAACGTCAAACCATAGTGGACTTCTGCATCTTCAAATGTTGCAAACGTTTTCCTGTATACAACATTTACTCTTCCTCGCAGACAGCAATCTATATACAAGGTATGAAATAATGGAATAAAGCATTAATTTAGTTCCAGTATTACAAAGATGTGAAGCTGAAACATAAATAAAACTGATTCACAAGTCACAACAACTATTCTCTATAAGGTACAAGTATAATTTTAAATAGGATTGATCTGCAAACTGGAATAAAATTTCGCTCCATATCATAATTAATATTGTCACGGAGCAATAAAAAACCCCATATTTGTAAAGAAATAAATTGCGCTTAAAGATGGACATTCATTCAACATTCGAACGTCATAAATCTTTCTGATAGATTATTGTCTGGTGTTAAGGACAGTACAATACTTAAGTAGGCAACTTCTCAGGGAGTTACATATAGTTTTAAGTAGAAGT
Organism: Trachythela sp. YZ-2020; assembly: GCA_016169945.1. NCBI lineage: Eukaryota > Metazoa > Cnidaria > Anthozoa > Malacalcyonacea > Clavulariidae > Trachythela > Trachythela sp. YZ-2020. The sequence continues at coordinate 1,662,959 of JADLSH010000311.1, read as the reverse complement.
TTAGTAACTTACTTGACAGGAGGATGTTACAAGAAGTACTGCATTGAATATGTCGGGCAGCATCATCCGATCCCAGAAATTGTTGTTATAACTAAATGATGACCACTCTTGAACAGCATAACGTTGTCCATATTTTGGATCTCTTTTCGCAATTGATCCTCCAATTGATTTTCCTCAAAGGTCCACTTATGATGTTTTACTGGGGAATTCTTTGTAGGAGTCAGCCTAATCTTTCTGCTAGGAAACTTTATAAAACAAAAAAATATTAAATGCTTAAATAGTTCTTAGAACCACTCGGCATAATTATTACAGTCAAACCAGATGTTCTCTATCTTGCGAGCAACATTGCAATATCGTCGCACAATATTGCAATTTTGACTGGGAGGAGATTGCTCTGAGCAATTGCTTGCAAACGATTATCATGTACAGGTCATTGATGCAAACCCTCAGGTGGAGGTTAATAGACATTGCTGCTGACAGAGTAGCACTGGGGCACAAGTAAAAATTCTTGTAATTCTCTGCCAATCCCATATAGTCCTGATTTTGGGATATTGGCGGTTTACATTAACTGACCAGTGCGTAATTTTATTTGGCAAGACAGAAAACGTCAGAATATGAACCATGACTGCAAGTACTGTGCAGCTATTGATGTAATTTTCTTGATTATTACATGCTCAAAGAGATCTGTTATGATACTTGCATATAATTGAATATACAAATTACAATTTATATCTTTGTCTTTGGTGATGTAGTGGAACTCTTAAACAAAGATCGACTGGTTGTTGAATCTTGCTTACGAGAAAGTCTTCTTGTTTTTCGATCTGGTTTCCCTGGTGTATCACCAATAGAAGTATATACACGCTTAGCAGTTTCATTTTCTTCCTCACTAATGACAGCATCGCTATTATTAGTTGCCATTATTATAATACTGCAAAATGTACTCTATAAATGAAAAAATACAATAAAATTTACTCAAATATAACTAAACCTAACCATAAAGATAACGATTAAATAAAATAAGTAGCAACACATGTGTATTTTCAAAATTATCATAGAAAATATGATAAAACGTCGCGCCAAAACCACCTCCACGCGGTATATTCCCACAATCCCACCATCAGGGTTAGAATATAGCAAAATAGCTCATTTTCAAACCGCGATAACTCTTCGCTTTTATGGAGTAAATTCATGTTTTAAAGTATCACTATAAAGAGTAAACATTCCTGAATTCACTGATATGATTTTATTTTAGTCTCCTTGTAAAAATTAGTATAATTTACTCATGAATATTTCAATGCCACTTTAAGGTCATGTTCACTGACCCGAAACATGCATAAATACAATGGCAATTTAACATAACCAAAATGCGATATATATACAAAATTATTCCAAAATTATTTTATTAAATTACTAAACAAAAAACTGGTTACCAAAACATACCTTTGTAAAACGAGATCTTCACAGCAAAAATCGCAATATATTTCAACAGTTTTTAATCGAACAGCGCGTTGAGAATAAAGATTTTGAATAATAATGAGCCGCATTGAAGCGCGTTGCATTTCGGGAAGACCCTCATTCCTCCTCTGATTCCCGCCTATGTTCCCGCCCTTCAGTAGTCCGCCATCTTGACATAATCAATATCAATCCAGTTGTACACAGAGATCAAAGAGTAACATTATAATTACGTCATTTTAATCTAGGCTGTCGCTGATTGGCTACAAGCACGGTTAACAAGGCGATAGCAATATATCTGCATTCGCAGATACAAACATCGCGCAGATATACGTTCTTTTGAATATCAAAAAGTAGAGGCGAACGAACAATTGGCAATGGGGCATATGGAGTCGTATGGTTATATCATATCGTGTTGCCATATATTGTATTTTAGTGAAATCAAATTTTGATCTATATATATCAACTTAAATATGAATACCAATGGCCAGCAAGAATGTTTCTTTTAAAATTGCGTTTTCCACCTGGTATCTCTATATATCTCAACCTTAGCGCTTAGCGTGTACTTATCCGGTATCTGTCTATCCGGTATCCGTCTATCCGGTACCAGTGTTTTCTATCATGCCGATTTTTAATCACACGAAATTGCACTCCACTTAGTTCAATAACCATTATTAAAGTTCATTGATTACAGTTGTCTGCCTTAATCACAAATAATTACCTTTAATCTGCCATGAAAATTAACGCTTTCATCTTTCCTTCCTAGCAATCATGAACACAACGTTGGTCCCAAACGTCTCTTCGCCAAGTCTCCAAGTCACAGAAACGACAAACACCTCAGAAAATACAACGCTAAGGATTTGTGTTACCGTTATTTTAGTAATCATCATCGTGCTGACAATCCTAGGCAACGGGCTTGTTTGTTTGGCTTCTTATCGTCGACCGCAGTTAAGAGGTGTTTCCTATTATCCCATTCTTAGCCTGGCACTGGCCGATATTTTGTGCGGTGTCTGTGCAATGCCAGCGTACATTGCAAAGAAGCACACTGCTGGTGGTGATAAAGAAAGCATTACATGTGATGTCTTTCGTTTTACCTACTTCTTTTCCGTGTATGCTTCCATATTGAGTTTAACCGCAGTCAGCGTCGAGAGATTCTTAGCAATCAAAATGCCTGTCAGGCACAGAACATTACTAACTAAACGCAAGATGATCACTGTGCTTCTGCTTTTCTGGTTAGATGCCGCACTAGTGTCCATGCTCCCGTTTGTTTGGCGTCGAGAAGATACCAACGAGCTATGTACCTACAGACCTTCAAAGGAATGGAGCATAATGGTCATTTTGCTAAACGTGTGCTTGCCATTTCTTATTATGTTTGCCTGCCACTTCTACACAGTTTACTTCGCCATTCGATTTTCCCGCGCAAAATATCGAGCAAACACTACAACGGTTGTTACCATAAGACGAAATACAAGCGAGCGAATTTCAGAAGAGAATAGAGAGGCCATTTTGGTAAAACGAGAGCGAGATATTACGCGTACAATGGCAATGGTTTTGGGAGCTTTTATCCTGTGTTGGGCACCTTCAAGTTTTTATTACTTTCTCCAAATGGTTTGTTCCCAGTGTTACCGACCGTCGTTTAAACAGGCTGAACCTGTTGTCAATGCAGTTGTGAAATTACTAACATTCGTCAATTCCTGTTTAAACCCGTTTATCTACTGTTGGTCGAATCGACATTTCAGACAAGCTTTCCATTTGTCGCTTTTGGAAAAGTCAGAGGCAAGAAAGAGAAAGTTTATACAGATACATAGAGTGAATTGCAAGACCGAGACTTCACCTGAACTTTAATTGAATTGTAATTGTTACTTGCTATCTTAACTGTTTCTAATAGACAGCTAAAGCGGTGTAATTAGGTAGGGTGGAATCAGATCCACGGTTATACACTAGTTTGTAATTTCGACTGCACATGCAAATAGCGCACTCACTGATATAGCTATTTTTCGCGTTCCTTTTTGAGACGGGGACGGGGTGGGGTGGATGAGGGGGATCCGGCATTAATATCAAGTAACAAATATTTGAGGGTGCGTAAAAGTAACGTCATTAAAAATTCAGTGTGAGCATGTGTCATTAAAAAGATAAACAATCGCATGTCTGTTTCTCTTCGCTCCTTCGCCTGCGTTCCAAATTTCAGCGGCTAACTTCATGGCGCGTACCTTCTAGCGCAATGGAGGATTTAATTCACTGATCTTAATTGCCTTTAAAAGCCCTCCAAACAACGGACAGCAAGCATCGATCCCAAGGTCTCCGTTATATGGAGGTTCCACTGTTCATGCAATACAGTAATCTTTCTTACTACATTGACATATTTACATATTTATTAATTGACATTCCCAGTAACGCCTAAGATTAAATATAAATACTATTTACAAGTGAGATATTTACGAGTTATATATAGTCAGGCGGTCGAATTGTGCGTTTTGTGATAAAAGCACCATATTCGCAGGAAGTATATACTTTGATATGAGAATAAATTTTAGATATGGGGCATCTGAAAAATTGATGTGACCGGCCTAAAAGTTGGGTTATTTTTCATTTTCCTCATTAAACTCCAATATTGTCAAAAAACATAAAATTTCAAGTTCACTAGCTTATAGCAAAAATGATTACATCATTAGAAAGCATACAGAAAGTTATATATGGGATATTTAATTGGTTACCATGATTTTTCATATCCTTCTTGAGTTACAAGCTGTTAAAAACGCATTTTCCGGCTAGTACCCAGGCTTTTCGCGAGATTTTGTGGCATTTTTCCCATTTTGGAACAGCAATAACTCGAAATGGGCTTGGAAAATGAAGGTGACCGCCTAAATGACCTATATATAGTTTCTTGTAAGCTTTCCAATGATGCAAGTACAGCCATTATTGCGTTACATGAACTTGAAATTTCACGTACAGCAGTTTAATTGGAAAATGGAAGCAGTTTAATATTCCATATCAAATATTCATTGTCATATTAAAATTCACACTTTCTATGAATATGGTGCTTTTATCACAAAATGCATGCACAATTCTTACACCCAACCGCCTAACTAACAGACAATCTAATGATTTAAAATAGTCTTACAATTTAAGATAAATGTTTCTTTAGAAGGTCTGATGTTAGTTCAGTTTTAAAAACACCTAGATCACTTATTGATTTGTGTGTCCAGCGCGTTCCATATTTTAGTTCCTCTATAAATTAAAACATCTTTGGCCACTCGATGTCCGATACTTCGGGATATATAGTGACACTATCAGATCATGAATTTGATTTCTCTGCTCAAACTTGTGACAAAGGTATAAAGGTGCTTGAATGATCACTGATTCATGCATTTGTAGGTTAATACAGCATCTCTTTACAGCAAACCAACCAAGTGTCTCTAAAGCCGGATATATATGATCGTATTTGGAGATCCCTGTGATTAGTCTATCTGCACAGTTCAGTCTGGATTAATTGGTCTTTTTTATGTTAACATTCGACGTATTGGACCATACAGTGATGAGCAATAATTAATTTTACTCATAACTAATATAAGTTTCAATAATCGTGATTGGTGTTGACTGGTCGAAAATGTGTTTTAGTCGACTAATTTTACCCAATTTAGAGATACACGACGTAGATAACTCCTGTATGTATATGCTTATTGTACGTTATAGGTGAAAGTCAAGACTAAAATACCCCCAGATCTTTGACTGACTTCTGTCACAGGTTTAAGACTTTTGCACATAAAATTGAGGTTAGGAAACGTCTCCAGTTGTTGTCATGAACCCACCACCAGCATTCTGGTTTATCTGGATTTATCAAAAAGCTGTTGTTACAGCATAATTCGAATACTTCTATTTCTGATAAATAGCAGTCCATACACGATAAAGAAAAAGATAGAAATGTTTTTGAGTCATCCACGTACCGATTTTAGGCAGCAGGATTTAGAGTGGGTCTATGATCGTCTGTAAGAGTGGGTCTAAGATCATCTCAAGGGAGTTTTTGACGCATTGGATACCGATTTTGTCGGGGCCCGGAGCTTTATTTGACGGAGTTTTTATGATTATTTTTCGAATTTCATCACGAGTAACTGGACGTTTCAGCATTAGTCACATGTGGCGGAGGAGAAGTTATCGGGATACCGTTATCCTTTGCTGAGTTTCTTTACTTTGTCCGCTGTTGTGATGTTATCTTTCCCACAGAAGTGAAATAGGTATTAAATTCAGTGTATGTTGTGAAAATTTATTCGCCCGAGAATGGCCAATCTACAGTAATTACGATGTGTAACATATATAGACAAAAATGTCGATTCATTAGAAAAATATATCTTAAATCAATCACCGGTGCTTTGCCGGACCACCTGCTATATACAGTTAATTAAATTAAGGCTGCCATTTGAAATTTCGAAGCCACAAAACTTCGACCTGTATGCGCGAAAAGCACAATGGACTTAATGACTTATATATGTATTCAAGTATGAATGGGGGGAATGGGGTGATGGAGTTAAGTGGTGTCATGCTAAATTCAACGATCAAATAGAGGCATAAAAAGAGACAAACACACGGCCATTGTGCTTTTCGCGCTTTGAGGTCAACGTTTTGCGGTTCCTAGTTTTGACCTTCGAAACTTAATTAGCCTTTCTCACGAAGGCCTAAATCTGCCATTTTGGGTACTATTTTTCTAAACAACGTGAAAAATCTAAGCGATTTCAAAATAATTTTTCAAATATTTAACTGTAAACCGATTTATAATGATTTACACGTACAAGTTTGTTATGGTAGAAAATTTCACTTCTTACTATTCCTGTTCTAAAAATGGTTGCCACCCAAAAATGGCGGCGTGAGAAAGGCTAATTGAACTAGCTGTTTATATTTCTTCTTTCGTCATTGGCATTGCAAATCACTTTACGAAATTATATGGAATTCGCATTTGTTTTAGGTTCTACGAATATCTTTATTTATAACAGGCCTAGAAGCCCAAATTATGTACAGCACGTGCCTATTTGCTCAAAACGCGTATTGTCAACGACATAAATTGACCAATATTTTTCACTGGTACATTAATATTTTACGATTAGCCTAATCGTGATGCGTGTTTACACCCGTTATTTTTCAATTTGCAACTATTGAAAAAAAATATAATTCGTCGAAATTTGGTGCCCGTGTATCATGAACCCGTCTCATTTTCGCCTTCAAATAAAGCTAGCACGAACTGGGATAGACTAAATACGAGTAAGCTATACTGATGTGGGGTTCTTGTGCATGAAATCTTCAGTGGCGTAGCCAGCCCGCCGATTTGGTCCCGCTATGCAAATTTCAAATCATTATCATTATTCATTTCTTTAGAAGTTGATTGTTTTCACCGTCAATGAACACGAACAAATTTGCATAGCGGGACTAAATCGGCGGGCTGGCTACCCTACTGGAAATCTTGCCATGGTACAATTGAAACGGTATCGAGTAAGTTAAATGAAAGGAGGGCCTGCCGGTCCCTATGCAACTTTGCAAGGCTTATTCACAACAGTACTTGACTCGTCCCCAATCGCTCATACCGCCTGCGAGTGAGCATACTCTCCCCATTCAAAAGCATAGCGAGGGACTGTGGAAGAGTCAGCGACAGTACCACACAAGAGGAGGTATCGTCAATATACCGTGATGCATTGCGGTTTCGCACATATTAATACATATTATCAATTCGCCGTTCATTCTTCGGTTGGTTGTCGCAGTGACAACGTCACTATGTATTATTAATAATAATTATAATAACAGGTATTAAGTGAAAATAAAAGTGCAGGACATGATGACATGAGCGCGAAAATGATAAAGATGATCTCTCAAGAAACAATTAAACGTCTAACATTATAATTTATCATTTGAAACTGGAAAAATAACAAATTTTCTGAAAATAGCTTTAGTTACTCCTATTTTCAAAGCGAAGGAAAATAATCTATTTGGAAACTATCGACCTATATCGGTATTAACTTGTTTTTCAAAACTACTTGAAAAACTTATGCACAAACGACTAATTAACTATGGTGAAAAACATCGCATACTTTCAGAACATCAATTTGGTTTTAGAAAAAATAGATCAACTGAGCACTGATGCCATTCTTGAACTAACCGATAAGATATCCAAAGCAATAGATGAAGGTAAATATACTGTAGGTATTTTCCTTGATCTCTCTAAAGCCTTTGACACTGTCCGATCATGAAATTCTTATAAAAAAACTTCAACACTATGGAATTAGAGGAATATGTCTACAATGGTTTATAAATTATTTATAGGAAAGAACTCAAATGGTCAAATATAAACAACATAGGTCAACTGAAATGAGTGTTACGACTGGAGTCCCACAGGGTTCAATTCTTGGACCACTACTATTTCTAATATACATCTATGACATTGAAAACTGCAGTAACATTCTTTCTTTTGTCTTATATGCCGATGATACAAATGGCTTTTATTCAAATTCGTGCTTAAAAACTTTAGCTAGTACTATACAAAATGAAATGAATGAAGTAGTACTGATGGCTTAATGACAATAAATTATCAATCAACTCATTCAAAACAAATTTTTTTATTTTTAAATCAAAAAATAAATCGCAGGATCAAGAAATCACTGTAAAAATAAATAATGATATAGTTGAACAAGTACCTTGTATAAAGTTCCGAGGTGTATTAATTGATCAAGAGTTGACATGGAAGAACCACATCAGCTCAGTTCTGAAAACATAATTAAATCTGCGGGTCTGATTGCAAAACTAAGACATTTTACGAATAAAACCACTTCGAAATTAATTTATTATGTATTGGTTAATCCATACCTCACGTACACGTGTACGGAAATCTAGTTTAGGAAAATACATTCCCAACAAGGTTACAAAAGTTACTAAATGTGCAAAAGAAAATTGCTCGACTAATACGGGTCATTATACGGATCATTCAGAACCATTATTTTTACATTTGAAAATCTTGAATATCTATAGAATTAATGATTACCTATGTAGTTTATTCATGTATCGCTTCAATTATTGTCAAAATTTGCCGGGCTTTTATAATGATTACTTCAAACAAAATAACGAACTACACAACTATAATACGCGAAATTCTACCAAGTTACATGTGAGCTATACAAGAGAACAAACACTGTATTAATTAACAAAGGAGTTTCTATATGGAATTGTCGTGATGAAGAAATTAAAAATATTAAATCACATTTTTCTTTTAAGAAAACTGCAAAATCCCATTACTTGATGTTTAGTTGATGTAAATATTTTGGGCCAATACTAATGACAGTATTAATTCAGTAATGTACTAAATATTCCTTAGACTTTTCCCCTAATTCCATTTGTTTGTAAGTAGTTTGTGTTTTTCATTGCAAATTGTTCTTATGTACATAGTCTATTTCTATCTACATAGTCAATGCAACACACTAGGTCCTCTGGCAGGAATTGAACCCACGGCCCTGCGATTCCGGTGCAGCGCTCTAACCAGCTGAGCTACAGAGGCCAGTTGCTGAGCTGTGACCGTAAGTTCTGTATATATTAGGTTATCGGGTGTGCGGGTTGTGATAAGGTAAACTTCAAAGATTTTTTTGCACTTCACTTGGTTGAACTAGAATACTGGGTTTGGTGGATAATCCAAGTGAGTAGATATATATACACAATTTAAGACCTAACCAGGAACGGTTGCGAAAAATGCAACACTAGGTCCTCTGGCAGGAATTGAACCCACGCCCCTGCGATTCCGGTGCAGCGCTCTAACCAACTGAGCTACAGAGGCCAGTTGCTGAGCTGTGACCGTAAGTTCTGTATATATAGGTTATCGGGTGTGCGGGTTGTGATAAGGTAAACTTCAAAGATTTTTTTGCACTTCACTTGGTTGAACTAGAATACTGGGTTTGGTGGATAATCCAAGTGAGTAGATATATACACAATTTTAAGACCTAACCAGGAACGGTTGCGAAAAATGCAACACTAGGTCCTCTGGCAGGAATTGAACCCACGGCCCTGCGATTCCGGTGCAGCGCTCTAGCCAACTGAGCTACAGAGGCCAGTTGCTGAGCTGTGACCGTAAGTTCTGTATATATAGGTTATCGGGTGTGCGGGTTGTGATAAGGTAAACTTCAAAGATTTTTTTGCACTTCACTTGGTTGAACTAGAATACTGGGTTTGGTGGATAATCCAAGTGAGTAGATATATACACAATTTAAGACCTAACCAGGAACGGTTGTGAAAAATGCAACACTAGGTCCTCTGGCAGGAATTGAACCCACGGCCCTGCGATTCCGGTATAGCGCTCTAACCAACTGAGCTACAGAGGCCAGTTGCTGAGCTGTGACCGTAAGTTCTGTATATATAGGTTATCGGGTGTGCGGGTTGTGATAAGGTAAACTTCAAATATTTTTTTGCACTTCACTTGGTTGAACTAGAATTCTGGGTTTAAAGATGAAATCTCATCCCTCATAATTATACAACATAAACTTTTAAATATACAATAAAATGGGTGGGTTTTAACTAAGTGTATTATATTGTGCTAAATGCTAATGTGGTGGTCAATTTCAGATGTACGAGAGCAAGCTATCGGAACTGATGTCTAACATCTACTGTACATTACATTTAAGGTTTATAGTATCTTTGAGATGGACTAATATATAAGGTTCAGGGTATTGGACAATAATCTAAGGAGTTGTGGATATTAATGTTTTTACCGTTGAAGCAAAACAAATTTGTTGATAGAGGGCCAATTTTCATGTAAACACCCCTATACTATAGAACCAGATTGCATTCTATGTGCACGGGCGGACTGGCCAGTCGGGCTCACCTGGGAAAAGCCCAGTGGGTCCATGCTTGTAAGGCACATTTGGGCCTAATTCCGCTGGGATATTTACACCCGGGTATGTGAAAACATAGAGGAATGCAAAGTTGTCCGCCATTATCTTTTGTCATGGACGGGTTTTTTAAGTTATGCGCATGCGCGAGTTCAGACCGAGAGAAGACTGCCATTTTGCAAACTTTTCAAAAATAGTTTTGCACTCATTTTATAATACTCAGGAGTCAGGACATAATAAATACAATCAAAAAGTATCCGAAACAAGATAAAGTATTCAGAGGACAAATCCACAAGAAGATAAAAAGTCGAAAAACCGAAAAAGGAGCGTTTTAATCGGGTGTCTATTTTGTATACTTGCTTTGCCGATTTATAGCTTACAGTATAGTTTGTGAATTTGAAAATGCGTAGATCATTCTGTGTGGTCAATATAACATTGATTGATCTTGAAAGTATTTAGTATACGTTATAGAAAAATAAAAAACATTAAATCTCAAAAACTTCATTTCAAAAGCAAGTACCGAAGTATAAAAAATATACTGCTCGATGAGCAGTTGAAGTTTTATGAAAATTTCGAAACGTTTTCTGAACGTCTATAAGGTTGAATGTTACAGTAAATCAAAGCTAAAAGAGTACATAATAGCATACCCACTTTATATAGTTGGGCAATTGATAAACGATAATTTTATAGTTAAAAGTACAAAATATCAATATTTTTTACAAATTAAAATAAAAGAAAATACAGTGTTGCGTGTTACCATGGTTACAGTGGTCGATTCAGTACTTCATGCTACAATAACCTTTGGGAAGTAAATTGTCTGGTTCAAATGGGCGAGGGGGTTCTGCATGCATGTATTTGGCCCGGTTTTTTAAATTAATTTTTACCATTCTGAAAGATTTGTAATGAAAAAACCTTTGAATAATCCTTAGTTTTATGTGACAAATGCGGATAATTTAGCATGCGGATAATTTGTGCGGATAATTAGCATGTTAAATGCTGTCGTCATGTTGCCATGGCAACACTGACATTGTCAAAATCGAGTTCCAAATATTCCATAGCTGTTGAATATTGCTGCCGAGTAGAAAATAATGCCCGATTTGCATGAATAGAGCTTTATTCTAGAGATGTTGGGAAAGTAGGCCCAACTGTAGGGAGCCACCTTAAGTACCTTATAAAATTCTGCCAGAAATTCTATGTTTATGCTATTCTTTGCTATTCTTACTTGTTGAAGCATATTGTTTGAGAGATTAAAGCCCATAGATTCCAGAAAAATGGGCAGTTTTGAAATCATGTGAATATCTTGCTCTTTCTCTCTAATATTATAAATAGTAAATTAGTAATTCCAGGTGTGAAAATCAGCACAGTGAAATGAGAAAGAAGTAAAATATTTCAAAATTCTCAAAACCAAATACGGTTTAAAATACTTCTAATAGCATATACTTTATATTGGGGAACAATTTTTGTACATCAAAATTCGCGCTAGTACGTAAGAATTTTGGGGATTTTCCGTACAATTCCGCGGAGAGATCTGTTCCGATACGTAAACATGATTCTTTTTGCATTTTTCTTAATTTAAAAAAGCTACTTTTTCTTTGATTGTACCCTAAATCAGTCAACGTATTAAATATTTTCGATTGGTAGAAAAAAATAGGCCAAAATCTGTAAAATTCGCTCGGAAATTCAATAGCCGAATGTACTCTCCCCAGATCTCATATCTAATAACCGCGCGAATTCTAACGCATGCTCAGACAAAATTCCCACCTGTTGCTGCCACTATGGAGCCAACTGGCTCATCTCGTCCTTTGATCCTGGCTGTTGGCCAAAAGGATCGCAGGCTCGGGGAACGAGATTGCGTTACCAGCTGAAACACATCTTGATTTATTTGTCTGTGGGAACTGTCTAGTTCGCTCTACATTCGCATGACGCATCACGCATGTGTTCTGTTTTATGTTTTAAAATTCAATTCAAAGTGTTTACACGGAGTGTATTATGAATACAACTGTTTCTCCACGGGCCTACTGCGATATGCAAGGAAAAAGACAACAGTTTAGTTATACTGTAAAGTGATGTGTAGGCTAAGTGTAGGCGTCAAATCTGTTGATTGAAAACTATCTCAGTGGCACGGCGAGATTTTGATCAACATTCACAATCTCCCAGATAACAATCATTTTGATGAAAACTGCCTTCTTGTTGATACGCTCATTTTCCCCCCAAACACTTGAGTAAAATATGCAGGACGAGCGATAAAGCAAAACCATTTACGGATAAGGATCGCTTAATGCAACCCAAAACTAATTTGCTTCAAATAATTTGTGGTATACACATGGCGCTTATGTTAAACGTGTAATTCCGTTCCGGATATCCGTGAATTTCCTCAGGTTGCCCGGATTATAAGGAATCTTAACGCGTGGCAGTTTAGCAAGCACAGGCCTCTTGTCAAGAATCGGTTATCTCTTCCTCGCAGCCAGCGCGATTAACCAATCAGCGTGCGTCACTCATAAACACAGGAAGCGGAGGATTGTAAAATAACCAAGCAACTGCGAGCAATATAATCTTGTACGTCAGCACGCTAATCTCAGGAGCAATCTTATTCGCGCAATGCAATGCGAAGCAAACACTTTGTGAAGACAAACATCGAACGTTTAGCAGTATAAAAACATTAACGTTACTCGATTGATAACCCGCTGTTGCGAAGAAAGAACTCCTGCCGAATTTTCGAATAAACATCACACAAAGAGCGAGATTAATCAAGCAGCTGAAACCAAAGCTGTTGTCTCGAGGTACTGATTTGGCATGTTATGAGCAGAAGGAAGCGGTCACTATATGTCATTCACTTCTGATCATTCAGTGTTTACTGCAGCAGATTTAAGAGGATTAACTTGTAGTGAGGTAAGTGCTTCCTTGTCTTCTTCATTCTTGTCAGTTTTGCCTTAAGTGTTTGTCCCCATTTCTCAGCGCTTTGTCCTTATAATACGTATTATCAAAGCTCACAGTCAGTTGACACATGCATTGAAGAGCTACTTCCATTGGGGGATCGTCGATAAGTCTGACAGGTCAAGCTTCTAGCTCTTGAGTCTTGCCCTTTCAAGATTTCCTGTCGTAAATACAGAAGGAAAAGTGTACTTGAACTGCTCGAATACTGGCGCATAACGCAGGAATTATAAACCAATTAGCACTCGGTTGAGGATTACAGCTGCTCGATAATCTATGCTGTTACCTTAATTTGATAAGAAAGCAAAAGAGACCGTTCTCATTTTAGACATAAGCATGTTAACTTGCTAATGTGAAGAGCTTTGACAATCGCCGTTAGATATACCCAAGGTAGTACATAAAGTAAATAGAATTCTATCTAAACAACAAAATGTATTTCAGTGAATTGCTATCAAAGATGAACTTTACAACGCCAAACCCGAATACAAATGAAATTATGATTTCTCGGGAGCAATCGGGATCTGTTGTACTTCAGATGTGTTTGTTCTGTCTCATCGCAGTCGTTGGTTTCGTTGCAAACGTCCTGGTTCTTATGGCCGCCTCACAACTTCGTAAACATCGGACACACCGTAGTACAAGAAGTACGTACTATATCATAAACTTGGCAATCGCAGATTTGGCAATTATCCTACTTGCGCTACCAACGGATATGGTAAGACATTTCACGTCCTGGCCGTTCGGGGAATTTTCATGCAAGTTTTTATACCCGCTCCGAGATGTGTTCGTGTTTGTCGCTATAATGACAGTGACTGGACTCAGTATTGAACGTTATTGGGTCATCACCGGGCCATTTAAGACGAAGCAAAAGCCAAAACACGCGCGTGTCATCATTCTTAGCATATGGGTCGTTGGCTACTTAGTCGCCGGCCTACCGATGGTTTTTGTTATGAAGCTGATCAGCGAGTCGGGTGATGGTCGTCTTATTATGTGTATCCCAAGTTGGAGCAGTAAAACGGAGGAAAAGATCCATGTCCTTTTGAGCATAGCATGCATCGTTCTGCCTGCGGGTATTATAACGTTCTGTTATATACGTATCGCAAAGTCACTACAACGTTTACAAGCACGTCGTACGAGTTTCGTGAGCGACGAAGGCAAGCCTACGACCTCGGTAATTTCTCTGGTGGAACAGAGCAAGAAAGTTGCTAGGATGTTGGTCATTATTGTCCTTGCATTTTGTTGTTGTGCTCTACCCTTTACAACATTCGCTGTGGCTGCGCAGTTTGGTAATCTTGTAGGGGACAATTTCCTCATCTACGCGCTGCTTATTTCGCTGTTCTTCGCACACAGCGCTGTGAATCCTATCATTCTGATTATCATGAGCAAGGAGTATCGTTTGGAAGTCGTGAAAATTGGGCGCGCCTTGCGAGACGTCTGCTGGAAGGCTGAGGCAGTTCGCACGTACTTCACACATCTCAAGGCGCAAAACGACTATTGCCAGCACCGGAAAGAAAGTGATAATCGTGCTCAATTAGTTGACACTCCGGCTATAGACGGTGAACAGCAAAGAAGTACGGAACTGTAAACACGCAATTGGATAAGGCCTATTGTGGTTCTGTTTGCAACTCTATGCATGATACATTGCACACAATGACATTGTAACTCTAATTTCAAGCACTTTTGTTTACCACCGGGCGCACTGGCATTAAGGCGACTTTATAAACTGTATAGCTCTATAAAACGACAATGAGATATTTCAAAAAGTTACATTATATTTTCAAGCAAGTGGTCAATAGCCGTTCTATAAAAAGGCATGTGTAATGCACTCATTTCTAATCACATCCTAAAAAAGTTCATTCTCTGTGGCTATGCGCGAGTAATTGATTGAGAAATTGAGTGAATTATCCGTTTAAACCGTATTTGGTTTTGTTAAATTAGTGGCTCCATTGAGATATTTAATAAGAGTGTAGCATATTTTAGAGCCAGTACGTACGTGTGATAACGTTATAACGTTATGAATTTATTTTAAATATAAACTCTTCTGGACGTTAACATATATATATATATATATATAGACAGAAATGTTTTGCGAGTTTAAGATCCAAGTAAACTTCTTCGACTTCAATAATACAATCGAATTGGTCAAGACTCACATTTTATATGAGATTCCTCCGCAAAATCTAGTATTTCCTCAAAAATCAATGCGATTTGCCAATTTCAAATATATGTTTCACCGCAGGTTTTGCAACAATGAATAATTGTTCATCAATTTTAAATTCGGTTTATTTTGGAATTGAATAAGTCAATTCGACGCTTGTTGTTTCAATACATGTTCAAATTGAGAGTGATAACATTGCGTATAACAGTCACAGAAAGCCGTTGTCTTGGCATGTCTTTTGTCACTTTTCCGATATATGACGTCTATATTTTCAAAACACCCCAAATCTGTGTGCCTGTAACTTTATTCTGTAACTTTATTCAATTTATAGGGAAAATTTGAAAACAGAAAGTTAATTTTCTTCAATTGCGGTTTCTCATGAAATATTACTCAATTAAGGGTTCAGATGACATATATGACAACGGCATTTATTATTGTACAATAAAATTGTGCAAATTTAATCGCGATTTCTTTTATATACCAATATATGCAGTAAAACGCAATTTAACCGCAAAATAGTGAGATTGATAAAACATAAGTGGAAACACATTGCGTCAAAAGTTCGCGCTATGCCTATGGCCACGAAATAACAGGGAAAATGCATCGTCAACTCCGTGGAGGCAAAATCGACAAATCAGGCATGTCATTATGTAAAGTTACATGTTTCATAAATGGGTATATTGCATAAGACATATCATGGGACTGCCCAGATGACAAGATAATAATTGGCACTGTCTTCACAAATACACGCCAACTAATTCGCTTTATTAAATTGCAAAAGCGCTTAGCACTGCATGACTGCAAGCTGTTCAGTACAGTACAAATGTATATATTTGTATTATATGCCATATGGAAATAATATATTTTAAAACGTGCGGGTTTGGCCGTTGATACGTTGTGTAGATATAAGAAACATTGGATGCAGTTGATATACTCTTTGGCTTGAAAAAGATTAAAAAGACCTCAATGCCCTTACAATATTTTCACATAATTATGTGATATGATTTCACATGTCAAAACGGCTTTTTACATGTGAACTGTTCCAATTCCATATATGAAATAGTAATTTCACATGTAAAATAAATTTTCATGCACATATGCATATATGAACCTTTACTTTCATATGTGAAAGACTATGTGAAACTCAAATTTCATATGTTAAAATTCTGAATTTCATATTATGGAATGTGCATTTTCACATGTGAAATAAGGCACTTTGAGCAAAGGCACTTCGTCGAAGGTTTTTAATACTTTTCAGCCTGAACGAGAGTATCAACATCCAGGGTTTCTGGGAAACAATATAATTGTTAAAAGTACCAACAGAAAAGTTGAATAGGAGCGTTTCATGCTCCGAATATAAGTCTAGGACGAATTAATTCAAGATCCTCATCAAACATACTCAATGTTGAGCGAACTTTTGCCATAAAGATTTAGCCTCGAATCTGTATATACTAAGCCAACCATTGTTATTGACAGGGTGTGTAAAGAGAAAAGCTTCCGTTTTGTAAATATATTCTGCATTCTATAAATTATAGCTCAAATACAAGTAATTCTATTAAAGACACTGTATAATACGAATGAAACTAATATTTCCTGAGAGATTAATTTTCGCGATTTTACTAATAATTGGATTAAACACAAAAATTCAAAATGCACCTGCTAAGGCATATTAGAGATATATCCCTCTACCAATTGTTTGATAGTTGCCGTGGTAAACCAGAATTTGATAAATAAAACATCCCAACTCGTTGACAACGACGATATGAGTTTTTCGAATGTCGTTTTGAATTCCTTTTAAGCGCGAGAGACACTTGCGAGGTTTCCCGCCAAAGGACAAACAAGCTAGGTCAAGCCAGATCTAGTTTCGACTGCGCATCCAAAGGACGCGTTTTTCATAATATGTAGCTGAGACTGGGAGATTTAATTATGCCTATCAATTACAAGTATTCAACAATTATCAATTTTTTGTTTTACATATATAGCCACAAAAGAACTGAAATTGATCAGTTTTTCACACTACAACTATCACATTTTTTCTCTATTTCATTTAACGCATCGTGCATAACAAAGGTGCACTCAAACGAAATAGCACGTCAACCTTGCAAAAATTAGTTGTTCTTGATGGAACAACTTTTTATACATATTCAAATCGAATTGCAGAATTATGATGCTGATTGATCAGTTGAATAGTTTGATACGCATATTTTATGATATTTTAAATCTCCCAGTCCTATCTACATTTCGACTCACGGAACGCGTCATTTCGATGCGCAATCGAAACTGGCCTATTGGATTTAACAGTAATAGAACTAGTAGTTACTAGCGCAAGTGAAGTGCTGCGCCTGTACAGTAGGACTTGAATTAAATCTTCCTACATAAGCAGCATCCTAACATTGTACTCAATTGAAACAATTTTTCAGTTTTAATTATAGCAAGTTAATATATGCATTGTAGCTCAGTTCGACAATACACCTGCTGTGTCATATTCCTCTATTGAGCATTATTCTTATACAAAAACCCAAAAAGTTGTCGAAACGCCCACTGTTTGTTAAAATCACTTTGTTCGCTTTCCGTACCGCCTTGATTCATTTGTTATTCGTTTGTGTTTGATAAGTCATGCTGTTTTTGGCAATATTATCGGAGAATCGTGGTGTTTCTAGCGATTTGTTTGAACCGACTTGTTGACATAGCTAGCTTAAAGATTGTATCAAATATATAATATAAACATTTATGCCTTATGGCTAATGCGGCTTCCTTTAACACGTTCCGCATTCAATCAAATAAGGAAATTGTGCATCTGTTTACATGATATTTTGCTTTTCTGCGGGACAGAATGACGCTAAGGATGAAAAGTGTCTATCGCATATATAAAACAAAAGACTGAAACCGAAGGCAAAAATAATCTTATCTCAAAATCTCAGCCGAAAACTAGATCAATCATGTTAAAACGGTTATATTTGAATTTCGGAGCAGGCTACTGCGAAAAATGCAACTATAGCCCGTATAGGCCCTCTGGCCTACATTTTGGGCATCTTGCTCGATAGAACTGAATGTTGAAGCTGTTGTATAGATGGCGGAAATTTTATATACTCAGTTTCTATCGAGCGAGATGCCCAAAATTTAGAACAGTGTCCTAGTATATATACATGAACTTGTGGTTAGAGCTCGACAACTGAACTCTGTATATATAGCTCAGTTGGTTAGAGCGCTACACCGGAATCGCACTATCGCAGGGCCGCAGATTCAATTCCTGCCAGGGACCTATAGTTGCATTTTTCGCAGCTGTTCCTGGTTAGGTCTAATAAATGTATATAATTTACACTCAATAATTTTCCATCTACAAAACCCTTCAGTTAAATATATGCTTGAGCCGTTGAGGATTTGACTACCTGAAATACTATAACAAGATCTTCGAGAAATCGAGCGAAGACCGCCGGCATATGTGATATGGTAATGGTTTATATTATGTTTTCAAACATTTCCACTTCAGACTACGACGTTCACACGAGACCGGACGAATTTGGAACCGTATGGCGTTCACACTGCAGTCATGTGCGTCCTATTTGAACTCGAAGGCGGAATTGTTCAAATTTAATTAAGTACAGCTTCGAATTCATCCCGTCCGACCGTGTGAATGGAACCTCAAATTATCGGCTGGTCGTGCCCCTGGGCTTTGAACTACCGCATGGCATGTATTATATATTAATGAAAGTTGAGCGACGTTGAAGGCAAGGAACATGTTGTTGACTAGATTTTGAAGTTCCAATTAGGTTTATAAGTTTTATATGCACAAGCCATTCGTTGAAGAGGCACAGCTTCTTGTAACGTACTAATAGTCCCAAACGAAACTGTAACATTTAAGGATTAGCTATATAAAAAAAATTTTAATCCCGTTACTTTGTAAACTAGCACGAAAATGTCGAAATGTTCCTGTTGGTGTTTTCACGCCAGTTCACGTTTTTTCATAGACGTATATAGTTGTGCTAAAAAATTGATATTAATAACAGCTGATGATACGATGGGAATCAAGGTCAGGGAACTAATTATTCATGTGCTTTTTACCTTTGATATGACAAGATCAATTTTAATGTCAATGGACAATGACAATGACGAATATTGTTTTCTTCATTAAATATGAAATTTGTTTTTATTTCTGTAGTAACTTTTCCATGGAATCGCTATTATCTGGTTGTAATAAGACAAGTTAGAAATATCAACAATAATTATATGCTTTTTAAATATATAAAGGAAAGTGGCTTTTGCATGTTTGACGGAAAGCACAACTTTATCGCGGTGCTTCGCATTGTTTTTCCAAAACATGATTACCATATTATATCTTAATTCTTAAAAATATAATTCTCTGCCTCTGATTTACATCATTACATGACAACTGGTATATTCACATGACCGGGTAAGATTGGGTTAATACTGCTCTCATTGTTATATATAGTTCCGTAATTTTAACATTTTTATAATGATTACTATACTATAGTAAATTAGTAATGGTCAGAGGCATATGCATGACAGAGCTTTTGGTAATTGAAATTTGCTTCTGTAGTTCTGTGTTCAGAACAGTATAGGCCTATGTAAGTATAAAATTACTAAATTCTTTACTCTTTAGAAAATACTCGTCATTCAAAGGAGGGCACCTGCATGAGCAGCTCATATACCATGACTGTATATTTTTCTTTGGGTTTTGCTAATGAATAGTTTGAATGCTTGATATACTGATACCTCGACTTCCTAGACTAGTACATTCGACAACTAAAATTTGCAAACATATGTCATCATGAGTGATTATAGATCTATACCAGATCAACTACCAAGGTCACAAGGTTGGTTTCTGTACTGCAAGATCGATAGGTTTTCTGTTTTCGAGTGGCACAATAGTTTTGGAGTTCAATCACTTCAATGTCGCCAACTAAATTGATGTCTGCATGATGGCCCATGCCATGCCCCATGGTTTAAACTATAGAATATCCGTCCATTTTGAAACCTTACACCCAATAAACACTTGAAAGCATTACTAAATATGCTCAAAATATGTCATTTATCGACTTCCTCGTTCTTCAAAACATCTTGATTTTAAATATGATCAAAAATAATATATTCTTTTAAATTCTTCAAAACTTTGTTTTAAAATATATGATTTCCGTGCTTCAAACGAACTACGAGTGGCCGAGTATTTGAGCATGGTTTTCCTCAGAAATGTTGACACAATTTACGTCAGAACAGTAAAAAAAGTAATACGCAAGATGCCAAGATGCAGTCTACTGATTGAAGTATTATAGTTGTCAAGTTGACAATAACCCTTACATTAATTGCATGGATATTAAAGTACCGTCTGTACACTGACGTATGTGTTAATCAAAGGTTCACACGATTCTTAATTCCCTATATACATAGGGTTTTATATTTTGGGTTCAAGTATTAAATGTGTTCTTGTATAACGTGAAGACAAATTGAAAAATATAGACTAATTTCAGTCCCACAATGCCGAGCTCGGAGCAGAGCTGTATGGGACAAAACGTCATGTTTGGTTGAAACCTTATTGAGACCTTTTAGGTGATTTTTTCTGGACATTTTGTGATATTATGCCTTTTGTTTTCTATTTTTTGACGCAGTAAAAGCAATTTAGATGTTTAGAAACTTCGTTAAAACCTACCCCTTAAGTTAAGAAATAGTTATAATTCATAAGTAAGCTTCTTGAAGAAATTCAGAAAATGAATTTTATAAAATGAAATTCAAATTAGTTTGGTTAGAAATTCCCACTAATAGGACTCATGCATTCTAAACAAATGATTAAAATAATGTTAAATAACTGAACCACCCAGCTCTACTTTATATGATGCATACAGTATCCATGTTTTGGTCTTTTGGTAAGGCAGACACATGTACCCTGTGCGGACCTATTTTTTCTGACTTTTTGTCCCATAATATATACAGATCACTGCGATGTTAACAAGAGTCGATGCACGAGTTAATTAAATCTGAAATCTGGGCAACAATACTAATACAATATCGTACCGCGGCTTTTTATATTTGTTCGATGTTAATTGAATCGTATACGACAAAAACATTAAGTGTAATTTATCACGGTTCCTGTCTTTGACTTTGATTTTTAAGCGCTAAAATATCCTGTGTTTAATTGCACAAATATCCTGGTTTTGCAGCGAGATAATGTAATATAATCTAAGACAAACATTTAAAAAATGTTGTTGTGAACTGAAAATTATATTGGAAAAAAACCCTCTAAAATAAAATTTCTCACCAATCGGTCATTTCTACCTGCTAACTATATTTCCGTGAATTTTAGTACTTCTATATAAACACGTAGTGACTCCACATTACGCATACACTGGTTGTGAATCGGTGTTGGGATGTCAGCCCCTCACTCGTCCTGAAAAATAAAGTTGAGGGAAACGGCTGATGTACCCAAGCAAAAGAGTATCAACTATTATACTTTTCAGGCAACCATGCATAAAAATATACAGTTTCAGGGATTGATTGTATCTGTGCAAAAAAGGTTGTGGTCTATACTATGTTACAACGGCGTTTTTTAGGTTTCCTGATTAAAGAGATCTTAATTTCAAAAACATGATTGGCACCGGCCTCTATATCCAGAGATTTTGGCGATCCAGGCAGCAAATTAAATATGATCAACGTGAAAAATGTTGTTTATATATATGTGCTTCTACTATAAACCTTCAATATAATGTGCAATAGGCGACATAATAAATTCTCTGAAAATCTCCGAATTCTATCTTTTTCCACACTCCTCGGTTTTTGACTTATAGTTATGTAAATTGTGATGTTAGATTCACAGAATACTCAGTTATTTTCGTAAATTAAAACGCCAATTTTTTTTATAATACTTTATAATTGTACTGAAAATTAAGAAAACAAGTAAAAAATCATATGGATTGTGGGCGCCAATAGACTTTTTTCATAATGACGTCAAACGGGGATAAACACTTCTGCTCCAGCTTTCCCGTAAAGGCGATGTTACTAACATGGAACAACAACTATTCGCAACTCAAATCGTTGCCGAACCAATAATATTTCATATAACATCACTGATTTGCATTGCGAATTGTCGCTAAATTATCCCGTGATACAGCGCATTAAGTGTTTATCCGCGTTTGATGTCATTATGAAAAAGGTCTATTGATGTGTTCCTTCAATACGAACTGAGTGCGCGCAGCTTTAAGTACAGTATAATAAATTAAGTTCCATTTATTCGCATATAATTATAATAAGCAAGCCTACACAAAGTGCGTTTCTGCGCAGCCGAATTAAAACCCTGATCAAACGAGGATGAGAGTTAATGAGAGTTAGCAAGCGAGAGTTAGCATGAGAGTTTCATCAACTCTCGTGGCCCGGTCAAACGAGAACAACAGTAAGTTGCATGAGAGTTAACTGGATATGATACGAGTACATGCAGGTCAAACGTGCAAAAACTCTCTTCAACACTCATTAAAATTGATGAAAGAGTTGATGAAAGTTGGCGGTCAAACGCAAGCGAGAGTTGCAACTCTCATCGACTCTCATCCTCGCGAAACGTTAACACAAAGTTTTCTTTCAATATAGCCCCCCCAGCCCTCCCCTCCCCCCCCTCCTCGACTCCTCCGCTTCTCAGTTCAAGTAAATCTTTTCATATCTTGCTACTGCATGATGTGCTATAGTTGAATTGTTAGCTAGGAAAAACTTTCATTTTTATTTTAAACTCGGCCAACAACCAGATAATAAACCGCAGTGATGTGATGAAAAAGCGTGGTAATCATATAATCTTAACTCCTGCTGTTATTTTAATTGCATCAATGGCAGCGGATATTTCGTGAAACAACATATATTTATAGGACTAATGTGTCACTTATCAATAATAGATTTACAGCAATAAGCTCATTTCGATATTAGCAAATTCTCAGTAGCTCACCTAATCGAAGAATCGCGGTTCATGTATATGGGAATAAAAAATCCAGGCCATGTTCATCACACACAGAATATGAACGGATACAAATCATGAACGCGCGCAATTCGCTAACGTGACAATTCACGGTTGTTCTCATTTTAATTAAAAACATAAGTCATACCGTACTCACTTGCACGCGAGATAATTGACATTGTGAATGTTAAACCTCCTAGACTCTCTCTGCAGAGGCGTACAGTTTAGCACAATGGAGCATTTAATTTCCTCCTAGACCTAAAGTTCAAGGAAACCGGCTCGTCTCCAGTAGTTTACGCCGCTTTTAATTATGGGATGGAAATATTTAGGGCATTCTCATGGGCCGTTGCGTTCTATTATTCTTGTTAGAGTACATGACCATAGAGCATTGCGCGTTAATTTTTTTCGGAGTGGTACTGAAACAGACAGATACTGTGAAACAGACAAGCAGACACTTTTTATTTCATAACATCAAAATCATCAAACCTCTACCGTATTAGTGCAAACAAAATATGACCTCAAAGGTTACATTTGACGTTTACAATAATATCAACAACAAATTCTTAGCGGTGACCTTATAACTCGTCACTTTTTTATTTCATCCACAAAATTCAATTATTTTATTGATTGTTTACAATACGTCGTGGTGTGTCAGAAACTGTATAAAACCCTCTAAAGGTCTGATATACTGTTATCTTCCAACTACAAAACCTATTCATAGAGTTTAAATATAGATTCGAGGGTATGGTGGTCACTATGGTGGTTATCTATTCAGGCAGAGAAAGATGAAAACCTCAGTTAAAGGCACGAGAGTCAGCGTCGTACAGTATACATATGGGGAAATTTAGGGATGCATTACGCAAACGCGAGGACGAACTCAAGGCGGGAAACGGGGAAAGCACTCTTTGCACTAGCCTGCGGGCAGTCCCATGACATTGCACGCTCCCTCGTTCCTTTTCAAAACTTCTTAAAAGACTCACAAGAAATACTCGAGATTCCTCCGATTACGCAAGGCTGTTTTAACAGCTGAGTATAATATTAATTATATGAAAGATACGAGACGAGATTTAACAATGCATTGTCTTTATTTATCACTCCTTTTTTAAATATGACAGTGAACTTTTAAAGTCTATAACTAAAACAAAACTAAAACAACGTATCCTGATCCATTATGACCACAATCTCTAACACTGCGGGCTCAGGATATCTTGGCGTCTTTTTGTGAACGACTTAGAAAATAGATTTCAATGAAGAAAACACAAAAGAAATTAATGTTTAATCAGTGTCTTTATATGTGATAAAGACCCGCTCGTTTTTCTCGTCGAAATTTCTCGGCTTCAAGACAACAATTTTCAAGATTCGTTTTTATATGAGCTAATAAGATGGGTCGTTTTTGAAGCCATTTAAAACACTCGCAGTTCGTGCTTTATCAGATACAAAACACTCGGCTTCACCTCGTGTTTTATATTCTGATAAAGCACTCCTGCTCGTGTTTTAAATAGTACATAAAACAATGCATGGGGAGGGGACTATCACAGGAGGTGGGAATGCACTGTTAAATCTCGTCTCGTATCTTTCGCATAATCGATAGAATACTTCAGCTGTTAAAACAGCATAATCTAAAATTATATTTCAAGCCTCAATTTAACAATGCAGGTTCAACGCCCAAATATGTACGATAATCATTCCCTCACCGATAAAACGGCCTTACCAGGTGATGCGTTAAAGTGTGGCCTAAAATAAAATTTCTGGAAGGTAGAAGATCGAGACCACCTGGCCATATCTAAAATCTCCGGAATTGAAATACCCTGATTTAAAGCTTCTGAGGTAAAAGCTCCTCTCAACGAATGTACTGTAAATATCGAGGTATCAATACCCGCTAAATCCAATATATTCTTAATCCATCTAGCTAAGTTGAGGGGTCACTGGATTATGAGGACGAATGTATGAAAGAAATAATTTGTTGGGCAATGAAAGATCACTAGGCATCAATTCCCTAGTTTGAACCTCATAACACTTGAGACACTCCACAGGGCATAAATCGATATCATCGGGAAATGCTGCATGAAAGCTAACCTTAGGGGTATCTCCTGGTCGTGATGTTTTAGACAAGCCAGGAAGGTAAAAAGTGCGATACCTCAAATCTCTTTTCACCAAATCTGAAGATCGATCCGGAGCTGTAAGGCCAAGAAGCATAACTAGCTTCAATGACAATAATTTTAAATTTAATTCCTCGTTTTCCCCAATGGCGAGAGGGGCGTAACTTGGGTCTAAACATTCGGGGGGAGGGGGAGGGGGGGGTGTGTGTGGATCATTTTTCCCGACGAAAGGGCGTGGTCAAGACATAATGTAAAGGGGCCGGCAAAAGCCAAAATGGCGCGCTCATGCCGCTAGAGGGAACTCACAGGTATCGAGTGCTGAAAGCATGAGGCCAATATGGGGATATGGGGGCATGCTCCCCCAGACAATTTTGAAATGTAGAGTCTCTGAAACATCATTTTATGCACCTTAATTGGGGGAAGATTTTATAGAATGCTGATGGTCAGAAAATGTTGTATATTAGATTAGCAAATTTTTCAAATTGCCCAAACTGGTCTTCAAGGCTTTCTGTTCTTACTCAACATGCCTTGAATCTTTTTTTTGCCTGACCAACATGGCAAAATTTGCCCTGCAAAGTTATAATTGTTAAACATTGGGAGGGGGGGGTGACTCACCCCCCACTAGATACGCCCCTGCCTACCAATGACTTAATAAAGTTCAAAATCTCAGAGACATTCCAAGTATATGAATACTTAGGTTGAGAAGCTAGGTCGCAACTGTGCAATCCCTTTAATAATTGAGTAACTAAGGCGTGTGAACCTAAGCGATACGAGTCGACCTCTGGTAAAACGGTCGATAAAGCCGAACGATAAACATTTAAGAGTTCTGTATGCTTTCCTTTCATGAAACTGGTCTTTTAAAACCTCCAGTACTGAGTTCACTGAAAGGGGATTAATTTGTTGTTGATTACATCAGCTAACTCATTTGTTCCAGGCAGAAGGGTATGCACTTGAGGTGTTTCTTCGCCATGCTGCCAACATTTCTTTTGAAATGCCTGGTGTAGTGGTGTTTGGTATTGTTGGCTGACAGCACGCATCCAGCTAGATTGGTCAGAGGGTGAGTTTGATTGTCTTTCATTAATAGCTCTGGTGTCATTGGAACTGAACAAGGGCAGGTCTACTGCTAATAGCAGTAGTAGCGGATACCAAGGCTGAGCTGGCCATACCACTAGAACTAGTTGCTCTACATTCTGTGACATTATCTGTCGTAAGCACCGACTGATGAGGGCGAATGGAGGAAATGCATAACCCTTGATTTCCGCCCAATTCATTAGAAAAGCATCGGTTTGAATTGGTAATGGGTCCGGTCTCCAACTCACAAAATGTGGTAGTTGGCAAGTTAGCCGACATGCGAACAGGTCTACTTCCAAGGGTCCCCACTTCTTTACTAGTATTTGGAAGAGGGTTGGGTCCAATTTCCAGTCGCTGGGATCTGTCACATCTCTGGATTCCTTGTCTGCGCTGATGTTCAGTACCAGGAAGAAGTTCTGCTGAAACACGAGTCTTGTTCTCGAGGCACCATTCCCATAAGGCAATGGCCAAATTTGCTAGTGTTTGAGAATGGGTGCCTCCCATTTTGTTGATGTATTAAGCAACTGCTGATACGTTGTCAATATCAGCAGGTTTACATGAGCAACTACTTTGCCTTTGCAAAATGTCTTGATATAGCAAAGAATCCTGCAAGAAGCTCTCTGAGGCAACTTATGTGCATTCTCTTTTCGTCTGAACACCATGCACCCACTGTACTTACTCCTTCGCAATATGCTACCCCCCCGCGCCCATCTATTTCGATCCACTGGTTTTTGAAACAGTGCTCTGTCATTGAAGGTGGTCTCTCCACCACACAGGGGCTGGGAATATTGCCTGAATGGAAGAGTTTAGGGGGCCCCGATTTTTGATAACTCGCGTATCAAGAGCTCCTCTAGATCTAGTAATTGCTGACATCGCTTCCTTATTTTCCGTAACTTTTCGCCTGGTAATTGGAGCGACAAAGTTTCCGAATTTATTAGGAAGCCCAAAAATTCTATCTGTTGACTTGGAATTAGCTGGGATTTTTTGTAGTTGATTATAAATCCCAGACGTTCTAGGAGATTCAGAGTTGAGGCTGCATGGTGTAGTACAAGGCCCTCTGATTCGGCCATTATCAAAATGTCGTCTAAATAGATAATTAGCCGCACTCCCCTCTGTCTCAACATGGCTACTACAGGTTTCATTAATTTTGTGAAGACACTGGGGGCAGTGGCAAGACCAAAGGGAAGGCATGCAAACTCTAGAATTGTTCGTTTTCATAGAAAACGCAGGTATTTCTGGTGATCAAGACAACAATTTTCAAAATTTTTATATGAGCTAATAAGATGGGTCGTTTTTGAAGCCATTTAAAACACTCGCAGTTCGTGCTTTATCAGATACAAAACACTCGGCTTCGCCTCGCGTTTTATATTCTGATAAAGCACTCCTGCTCGTGTTTTAAATAGTACTTTAACCACTTTCAACTTTAAAAGACCACCTTAACCACTTTCAACTTTAAAAGTAAGATAAATAAATTTGTTCCTGCCTTAAATTTACTTTTTAAAAACAAAAATTTCGTTTTTCTATACCTGGTTGTGCATGCACAATTTCCGTTTTATGTGTTAGTAATCAAAAATATTTTTTTGTGCCGACTCATATCGCACTTCTGCCGACTGAATCTCCAAATATAATTTCTGGGAGGGTGACACCCCCCCAAACCCCCCCCCCCCCCCGTAGGGACGGCCCTGCGTGTGAATACCTTCCATCTTGAAGTGCTCGTACACTAAAAATTGACTCACTACCGCGCGATTCCCGCCATCCTTTTACCACAACAAAGTTGAGTTGGGGTTGATACCACATCTATATAATTGATAACCTTGAACTACCTACAAGACCCATGGGTCCTGTGTAATCCTTTTCCAAACAGGAAGAAAGAATTTCAGTCGACCTGTCGGAGGTATATTTACTGTTAAATTGGTCAGAGAATAATTGAAAAACATACCTGCAGGTAGATTGTTGGGGCGACTCATTGTTGGTTGTTAGTTCTGTATCTCTGCGGATTTGAGAATCGGGGAAACTGGGCTTGTCGTTGCATTCCCCTTCCACGGAACCCTCTGCCTTGTGACAGGAAAGGACGAAATGGTTTGGTGCTGAATACTTGTCGGCATCCACGAGGTGTTGGTGCCCCTCGGAAGGCCATTCCACGAAAAAACGCTTTCCCCTTCCCAGCAGTAGACACTCTGGAAGCTTTTTCTCAATAGGCCGCTGTTTAAGATCTGGGCTTCAATCTTTGCTCAAAACGGCGTCGACAAAATAATAATAATTATAGGTAATAGTATGGTTTCGAGTGCGATTTGGATATAACATGCACGAGTGAGTTTTTCAAAGACCTTTTTGGTCTTTGGAAAAAAAGTCTTTTTCAAAGACCCGTCCTTCGGACTCGTGCTATTTTGAGGTATCCAAATTTCAATTTGCCATCCAAATTTCACGAGAAATCATGCTATTACTTATTAATAATATGTATAAAAATGTTCGAGACAATTATATTTTCAACTTACTAGCTTCGGGCCTTCGGCGAACCGTCCACTAATATAAAGTTTTCGCTCCATTTATTATTATCTGTATGAATTGCCAAGCATTTGAAAGTGAACTGAACCATGTGGATTTCTTATAAATTTCATGTAAACTAAATTTTCCACCTTTTAAATAACTTTTAAGTCGTCATTTTCGTCCCGAAAATCCAAATTAAGTTTACGCGAGCGGGCGCCATATAATTATGTTGTTTTGAGCAATTTGCACAGAACCTAGCTCAAATTTGATTGGTTCTTAGTGATTACAGATTTTTGCACTGTGTTACAAAAAATTGCACTGTGATTACAAAAACTTGCACTGTGATTACAGATTTTTGCACTGCTCTTTGGGATTAACTGCACTGAAATCAACCAATCACAGTCGAGAAATATTTTTATGTATATTATAATAATAATAATAATGCTTTATTATCAGTTTTTCCATAAAATGGCTCTTCACCTTATAAAACTACTGCAATATCTAATTAGTAATTTTTTTTGTAAAGAACTAGACCTAAGCATTACAATTAAATAGTAAAACAACGTTGCTTTAAAATGTTAAAAGTTTGTCTAGAGAAGACCCTATGATCCGTGCATGATTTGATATCAGCTGGCGGAGAATTAAATAATTATATGCAGATGATAAATCTTGAAAAGTATTAGAGACTAGAGGTATAACTAAATTCACTTCAGCGTTAGACCGTAAAACACGTGTGTGTTCAGACTTTTCTAAGCTAACGCAGAGAGGCCAATCGCTACTATATAACGCCTTATGTGCGGCTTTAAGAACCAGTTCCTTCGTTCTCGCATGAGTAAACAGCCTAATTTTAAAATCGATTCAATGCTGTTTACATAGCGTCCAGCCACAAAACTAGCAGCTGAGTACTGTATTCGCTGTAGTCTCTTGAGAAGATGCTCCGTTAGTGGGTAGAATACAATGTCACCAAAGTCTAAATGGGAAATAATTAAGCTTTCATCCAAATGCTTCCTCAGAGTGAAAGTTCTTAATTTTTCTGAGATTTGCTAAAGTGCCATAGCACGTCGAGGCAAGATGTTTCACATGGACGTCCTATTTTAGATTCTCTTTTAGGTGTACACCAAGGAGTTTAGTTGACTTTACTCGTTCCAGGGATTTCCCTTCAACAGCAAGCTGCAAAGGGCGCGAGGACAGGGAGTGGTATGTTGACGTATGACTAGTAGTGGAAAGCATACACTTCATCTTGGTTGGATTAAGTGCCAGATTCGATCCTTGTGACCAGTTGCGGCTAAGTCCAGTGAGTGTTATTCATGTTTGTTTCCTTGGTCGTGAGGCCTGCCACTTTACAATGATTATAACACATTACAACTTGTGTGATATATATTCACATTAAAACTTGTGGATAATATTTGCGAGGCTCGGTGATAAAAAGCAAATAATCGTGAAATGAACTGCATTATATCTCAACAAAACAATATCAACCCTCATTAAATCTATTAGTATTATATTGAAATAAGTATAGTTTTTTATCCTATGACAAAAATATTTAGGAAATAGGAAAATATAGCCTTGCTATAAGGTGTATGAAGTTATGTGATGTATAATTAGCAGTTGACCTTGGATGGTGCATAGTCATTTTCTTGTAAAATATTGTACCTAGACCCATTTTACTCTCCAATGACCACCCCTAAAAGTAACCATTCTAAACACTATAAGCACTTCAGAAAGTCTGTAGCTTTGATGGTTTAGGAGATAGAGCTATGTCGGCAGTGCCGTTTCTGGGTGTGGTCATTTTCGGGCATTTCGCACCGGATTTGGGTTTTGGCACATATGCCATGTTGTCCGTCATGGTCATTTTACCCTAAAACAGTTGAGATTATCTGTCCTAAATGCATGAAATGCATACAAACTTATGTACAGGTCCTAGACTAGTACTTTAACTGTCTTTGTGATTTCTAATTCCATTCCAAACTAAAGAAAACTGGTTACTCCTATATCTCATGACAAACTCATTATAACATCATGGTATGCACTGCATTCA
The DNA here is from genome assembly GCA_016169945.1 of Trachythela sp. YZ-2020. Lineage (NCBI taxonomy): Eukaryota > Metazoa > Cnidaria > Anthozoa > Malacalcyonacea > Clavulariidae > Trachythela > Trachythela sp. YZ-2020. The sequence goes on along the minus strand of JADLSH010000311.1, from coordinate 1,631,932 downwards.
TGCACGATTTCCAGTTGTTGATTGTCACGATTCACCACAATATGTACCTACTAGTTTGAAAGGTATTATAAAGAGTTTGTACCTAGTGAATTGACAAATTAGGATAATTATTTATAACACTTAACAGCTTAATATGAATATAATAATGTATTTTCGAAATATGATGTGAATTATGTTAACTAATATTGGCGGACATTTCACGTTGTGGTCTCTCGCCGCCAATATCCAGCTTCTCATATATTCATGTGTTGATTAATTTTCAACATATTTCGAACATTCAACTTCTGATGAGTGCTAAATAATCGGTATGCTCAATGTCCGATTTAACTTCAATGTCGAAAATGTGTTGAATAATATACATGTTCAATGTCCGATTTAATTTCAATATCGAAAATATGTTGAATAATAAACAACTTCAATGTCTAGTTCAATGTCCGAAATAACTTCAATGTCGGAAACATGTTGAATGATGACTATCATGACGCATCATCCATTTGTGGATGTTGTTGCCGAGTTTCAGATGGCTGCCATTTTTGGTAGCTTTACATCTGCCGGTTTTACTTTCGTCGATTTTTCTCCCTCAAACTCTAACCTAGTTTGTCAAAGCTTTTTAGTGTTCTTTAATTTCGAAACACACTAACCTAGATAATCAAGGTTTGGTACAAGCCATACTGGCTGCATCCAATAGAATTGCAAGTCTTTTAGGGCCATTGATTGGTAGTAGTCTATTTAGAGTAAGATCGTCTGCTGTCTAAAATTTAGACAGCAGACGATCTTAGTAATTATTCGAGTCTAAGATTGTAGCCTTATGTAGCAGTTTTGGACCTGTTGCATATTTCCATATTAGGAACTAGTACATTTTAGGTCCTGGGAGATGGGCTATACTATAGTGCTTATGGTGAAGACGGAAGACCATACTGTTGTCGTATGATAATTACGCACTGTTCGTGCTAAATGTTTATATATGACTTGTGTCGTTGTGTTACACAGATATATACCCAAATAAAGTCTAAACTTTGGCAAAACAGTTATCTTAAACCGGTTATCACACGCTGATTCGGCGGTTGACCGTTGTGTAAAACTACCTGAAAATACAATAAGAGCTTCGACGTTTCGAGCGAAGGTCCTTCGTCTGGAAGTTAGTAGAGACGTTTTGAGCGAAGGTCCTTCGTCTCGAAGTTAGTAGCAGCTACTAACTTCCAGACGAAGGGCCTTCGCTCGAAACGTCGAAGTTCTTATTGTAATTTTCATGGAGTTTTACACAACAGTCAACCGCCGAATCTTCGTTATACTCTACCCGCATGACTGGCACCGCACGTTCGAGATATCACACGCTGAGTCTTAGGTAGATAAAGTCGTGTTTTGGTTTTGAAAATACAATCGCCTGTTGTTTGTCAAACAATCGTGTTTAAAAACACTCGTCATATTAACGCAGCAAGAAACCACATGAAACAAGAGCGCGAGCTAAATATTGAAGCCGATGATAGGAAAGTCTAATCCACAGTTCAGTAAAAGTGTAAAAATTACAGTTCCTTTTGTGACTTGAAAGCAGAGAACCATAGTGTGTGAGAGATTCGCTTTCTTGTAAAAATACCCAAATTAACAAGAGCCATATAAGATGCAAGGTAAACTCTATACAAGGTTCGTGCTTCATACAGTATGTATATGTGCATGGAATTTACAACTTGAGCAAATTATCGTAAAATGACCATTTCATCAACTATTCTTATATAGACCATATTCATGAGACCAGTCTTTTGTCACGATTTACAGATTAGACTTTATACAGATTAGATTAATGATTAGACATTCATGCAGCACCAACACTGGCAACAGTTATCTGGACTCCTAAACTGATGCTGACAATGGTATCTACAACATTGAAAATCGTGTCGACACTGATGACGGTACGTCACCGCACTATACTTTCTCCGTAAGACGGAAATGGCAAGATGAGTAAGAGAGACTGGTAAAATCTTGCACCGGAAGTTAACGGTTTTATTGTTTAGCCGGAATTAACCTGCCGTGTGTTAAATATTACGTGTTTGCCAAATAACACGACAGTATTTAGATAAATCTTATGAAGGAAATGTGGTCATACAAAACGTGATTTATTACTGACTTCATACAAGTCTCAGTCTCAGTCTGAGTCTCTCTCTCAGTCTCAGTCTCTCTCTCAACACCAACACTTATACGGACATTGTCTTACAAATAGAACATGAACAAACATTTATGAACTTGAAAACTTTATCTACGAATTTAACACTTTAACACTTCACACTTTATTCTCGCGGATATCAAATATTCAAGCTGCTTTGTTCCTTAATTCACGCTTATTAGTGAATCTACCATGTCATTACTCAAGCGTCACCAAACGTTCATCAATTGATTCTGGATTGAATGCTTGATTTTAGCGAAACAAGCATTCGTCTCGAATGTCGTGAAGAGCGAGACCATACATTAAATACGAATGGAAATAACAAATATATTCTACCTAAATATTGATTTAGAACTCATCGTGTTGGTGATAATCCGGGTGACATGCTGCTGGTGTATGGAAAATAAACTCGTATTCACATTTACTTGGTTCTGATACACCGACCAATTCGTTTTTAGTTCCACAGCTAAGTTTCACCTATATAATATATAACCCGAGATTAGGAAAGAAAGTTTGGCAGATAACGTAAATCCCCTTTTTAACTCCCCCTCAATTAAAGCCATCAAAATTGAGTAAATAGTTATGTGAATACTGACAAAAATATTAAACATTGTCGTTATTTGCAACACAGTCATAGATGAGTAAACAAATAAGTAAAATAACCCTACTGCATCTTATGAATGAACTCAAATTCTATTCCAATCCAGAGCGCGTCATTTTAGAGACTATGAATTGGCTTGTAATCATACCTTGGTAGATCGATTTGGTCCGTTCCAACAACCCAAGCCATTTGTAAATTTCATTTCTGTATACTTGTGAGGATTTCCCGACCACTCGCCCCATGTCCTAGAATACCAGAAAATGCACGCATGTAGCCCCTGTTTACATGAGTCCTTCATGAAGGGCTAGCCCTACCAGTAGGGCTGGTTTCACCTCGTGTTTACAGCATTAAATGGCTTCCCTACAACTCATTTATTTTCTCACGAAGTCCAATACCATATTTTGCCGAGCAATTGAACATTCTTCTAAAACTAAATATTCAAATCGAAAATGACTTCGAAAAGTGGACAGGTTTTACTCAGCCCTACTAGGAGGGCTAGCTCTCCTTAATTGTTGCGTTTGTATGGGAAATTTCCAGCCCGGAAAAACAATAGCGAGATCTCGCCTGAGAGGGTTGGCCCTCCTCTCATATAAACGAAAACAATTTTTAATAGGGATTGCTATTAGCATGCGGGATCTCGCCTAGGAGGGCCATCCCTTCATGTAGGGCTCATATGATGAGCTTAAATACTCCTGATCAAACAGGGTGAAAATGTCAGTTCACGAGCTATGTACTGTGTATCTCGTTTTCCTTGTCTCCTTAACTCTCGTCAACTATTATTTCATCAACTTCCAACTTCTTCATAATTTTAACGAGTTTTGGAATAAAATTTCATTTGTGCTAAACTAAACCATAAAAACTAATCTTCCACTGGACAGCTCTTTGAGTTGTAAACCGATCTTCCTGTAGCTGTCCAATAAGGGTCATCCCTTCCTAGTTCAGTGTTACTACAGCAAGGAAGCAGAGTACCCTGTGGTGGTTTGTATTTTGAAACGGAAAGCAAACTTTTCATTTCACATGCAACCGAGACGAAATTCTAATCACAAAACAATTTATTGCATGAATTGAATCCTAGTCGTGCAGGTGAAAGGCACATGCATGCACTAACCACTGTAGAACCAATACCCTTCTGGTCTTTTGTTTCGACTTTTTTTCCAATTGGTTTTAATGGTTTACAAGCTTCTGTCAGCTTCTTTAGCCAATTCACACGAAGTTTTAATTATAGAAAGGTGCAGAAAAGGGATTCTGCATGTTGTTGCATATTCTCTGCTTACATTTTTCAGGCGGTCGATGACCAATTTTCAAAGGCTTTATGATTCGAGGCCACTAACTTGATACCAAAGTTTACCGATTTTCTTAGTTTCAGATTTATCAATGTACCACTATATCGTAAATAGTGTATCGTAAATACACTATTTACGATATAGTTCCATTATTACGCAGAAGAAGATCGCTGCCAAAAGTGTTAGTAATCATTTTCAAAATTCCTACACAAGCACGTAGACATGAAATCATAGAAAGTCCTTGCGTACTGATTCTGAAAAATATAAGCATAGCATTTCGACGTTTCCATGAAAACCCTTCGTGACAGGGTTAGTAACTAGGTCTTTTCCTGACTTAATAGCGCGAGATTTTCACGGCTGCTACTATTTGCAATATTCACAAGTCTTACCAATAAGTCAGTTTTCACTTTTAAAGCCTAATTAAGTCTAAGAATACTCACCCAAGTGACACGTCAGAACCACCATTTTTGGAGGTCTGTGATGCCTTATCAAATGGACAGACCTTGTATGTATACCTAAATAACATATATTACAGACGTTTTACCTGTTAAATAGTTTAATACATTGAAAAAGGTATGGATTTAGTACTTGAATGCTTCGACATATGCTTTCATAGTGCGTGGCAGGTTAAACACCATCACAAAATTTAGAGGACGTTGACCGTATTAGTAGAAATTGTGAGGTGGCTATTGCTTTTCCCGCATTCTGATTGGTCGAAATTGAGCGTTCGCGAGCTTGCTGAATTTAAAACAAAAAATCGATTGACCCTGATTCAAAGTTTTAAATGAAAAAAGTTCCGCTAAATTCAAGGAGGATATAAGGTATAAGCGATAACAAATACACTATTATTCTTCCAACGGCAGCGTTTTTGCTGTTGAAATGTAGGCCTACATGCCTTATAAAACGTTTTCCGTATACGGCTCAACCACTTAACTGTTTAGTTTGTAAATTATTCGTTTTATCCTCATTTATATCGTTATGTTCAGCAAAAACCTAGCTGTGATATATTTTAAAACCATTCTATTTTGTATTTGAGCCCTTCCAAAGTATTTTTCTCACGAAATTGTTTGTTTTTGTTTATGTTTTCGTTTTGCTTCGAGTGTTTTTGACAATTGTCGAGAGTATTGCTTTTGCCGGCATGTTAATGGCACCTCAAAACTTTCTGTGTTTGTTTTTCTCTTTTCAATTTCTACTAATACAATTAGTCGCCTCAGGCTCGGTGATTACAAGCTTATAGTCACTTCGCCTTCGGCGACTAATTTTTAAGTAGCATTTATACGTAACTCGCAAATTGTTCGAATGACATATACTGATATAAATGTAAGGGGGGAAGATGAACAATTTGTGCCACATATGGCAAAACTATACTATATACTATATTGATTTTGTCAAAGCAGCCGAAATGATATACTTACAATTGTGACTGAGGATATACCAAAAATAGAAATAATAAAGTTCAAGGATGTAAGGAAAAATGCTAATTCTATTATCAAACTCCTTCTCAGTTCTCAAATATAGGAAGGAATTTATTAAGCCCCCTCCTCCTTCACAACAAAGAATTGCATGTGCTACTTAGATTTATTAATTTACCTAGAAGTTCACGTTAGTTTACTAGTTACTAGCTACGTTTCAGTTAAATCAGTAAGCTCCCGTTCTCTATTAAACTCCACATCCCCTTCCTCAAACGTGCCTGAAAAGTTAGGCTGAGTTAACAGAGGATTTATAGTGTACTTATAGTGGTTTATTATGTTTACCACTCTGAGGTGGACGGGAAGCCTTAACAGGTTTCGCAACCCAATTGACCAAGGTTCCGATGGTTAGTAGTTAAGGTCAGTACCGCCTAAGGGTTAGTTTTAGTAACAGGTCACAAATATGATATATTATACGGCTTTGAACAATCTCAACTTTCACTATAACCGAAAATTGACTTACTCTCTGTCTGTGAAATCAAAGCATTCTCCATGCAGAGGTGAAAATTCTTCGTGTTCTCCCATATCGATCTTGTTTAATCGGTCAATCTCACTAAATGTCACATGTAGTCATATAAATACCATAACGGTGATATAGATCTATCAGTAACTATACTGTACAAAAAGACCATTATACAATCAGTGGCGGACACCAAGGCGGGGGGAGTTTCCATCATTCACACGTCATTGTTACGGTATGATCAAACAGTACGTCAGTGCAAGAGTAAAACCCTCACTTGAACAAGCATCAATATGAAAACTAAAATATTCACTTTCACTTGTACGTTAGATTTATATGGAGCTATGAATCTGTGTGATATTTAAGTATGGACATGGTCTTACAAATAAAACATGAACAAAAATTTATGAATTTGAAAATGTTAACTACGAATTTAACACTTTACACTTTATTCTCGCGGATATCAAATATTCAAGCTGCCTGCTTTATTACTGCTTTATTGCTATCTCTCCCTCGGCCAATCATGCATGCAGCGTCCGCCACTGATTATGACAAACATTTCTTCTTCAAAACTTACGCCAGTTTACTTAACAGATCATCTTTTTCACGATTTACATCATCGAACTCCTTTCGGGCTTTTTCTGCATCTGCAATAGAAAAAATATCTGCTCAAATTCTGCACGATATGGGATGATCTCGAGTACGAATGGGTTTTTCCAAATCATTAATGTACAGTAACACGAGTCTGAAAGACAAGAAGGACATCTATTATTTTTATGCATTTTATCATTTATGTTTAAGAGGTGATTTTTTGTATATTACGTAAATGCACGTTATTAAATCTATTGAGTATAATACCACTTGATTTAGGACTGCATTTCAAAATTCCTTAATATTTGATGCGTTTCGCAATCGGTAAACAAACTTAAAAGGTATGTTTAGTGCATAATCTATAAGATTATGCTAAAATAAAAAAAATAGATGGTACGCCAAAGAGAGAACAGTGTTTGAAGTTCAGTAAGTTTTGCTTAATATATTGCAGTAAATATGGCATCAATTTTATAGCATCGTTAATAGTTGTATTTTAATTTACAATTGCTTACCTTTTCCATGTTTCTCAAACACGAGGTGCATTTAATAAGGTAGCTAATTGTATAAACTAGAAAATAACGCTAAAACCAGTGTTTTCAATAATTATTGTAATAGCAGGCTCAATTTCAAAAATAGGCGTCTGTGCTCAAAATTTCCAGATGAAAGACAAATACAGATTTTGCAAATAAACAAAGACATAGGCGGCCGTGAAAGGCCTAATCGCCTTTTATTGAAAACACTGTAAAACAAAGTAATTTTGGGTGGTACACTTTTCATTGCAAATACGCGACATAGAAAAAAGTTGCCTCTTAAATATAAAATGCATGAACACAAGAGATGAAAGATATAAACATCGCATGATCTGAAATGGCCAATTAGGATAAGAAGCCGGGAAGGTCTATCATTGGTTTAAATGAATAAACTACGGTACCTTCAATAAGCTTTTTAGTTTCCTCATCGTAATCTGGTTTATCTGGATGCCCATCTTCGTCATCAGATTTATCAGAATCTAAGGAATTAGCAACATATGTGATACATCGTGAAAATAACATGAAGGCAAAACATTAAGTTGGAAGTACAGTATCTGTGGTCATCACGAAACTTATCCGTAAGGGCAGATGAGTTTGCAAAAAAATAGGGGGTTCAGTTACTTGGATTCAGATCCGAATCACGTACGTATAACCAGCTAGGACTTGAACACCAAACGTCTGCACCTTATCTCACCGAAAAAAGTCAGTGTTTGGTGGAAATTAGAAAACCACCAGTTGTCGCAGAAAACATATAAATTCGGATTGTAGTCTGCCACAGAAGAGGTTATAGAACTAAGCTAATGTAACTGGCTATAGAGCGCGTTAGCTAATCAACAGTGTGCCAGCTTGCTTGCTTTACTTTTCTCTCTGTGTCTGCTGATGTTGCATGTTGCATGTTGTCCAATGATGTTGTGTATGTGTTTAGTGTGTTTTCATAGGTTGAAGGTTCGAGGTTGGGTAAAAAAGTAAGTCACGATAAGACAATGTAAATGAGTGTGAAGTGAAGTACAAAGCAGCACAAAAATTGGAGATAAAAAAAAAAATAATCTATTTTCTGGTCAGTGTCAAAAGGTTGTGACAAATTTTTTTTCCTTCCCTTTTTTTCTTTTCTTAGTTAATATAGGCTTTTTTTGAGAAATGGGTGAGTATTTTTCTAATTTTTTATAAAGTGTATAGTGATTTTTTATGCTTTTAATGCTAAACTGTCATTGATGGACAGTATTTGCAAAAAAAACACGTTGACGCGCACAGTTAAAAATGACGCGCGCGCTGACCAGAAACAGAAGATGTTTTTGGCCTAAGCTAGGGGCAAGTTAATGTAATACAAGATAAAATGCGTTAATGGTGTTCAATCACAAGTATAACAAAATACAAGTATCATATTTTACCAGTTGAAGGTGGAGCCACTCCTTCTTCGTCTTCCCTCTCATCCTCGTCATCATCATCATCATCATCATCATCATCATCTTCATCAACCTCGTGTTCATCTAGTCCAGTTACACTATCGAGATCTTTTTCATCTTCAACATCATCCTCCTCCATGGGTACCTCCGGCTCCTCCACATGTGGGGGTATGTCAGTTGGTGGTCCGTCCTCTGAATGTTCTTCTGGTTTTTCTTCTGGTGACTAATGTACAGAATATACAGTAAATGTGCAGTACGGGGTGGACCACAAATCCCCCCCCCCCCCATTTGGTTTCATAGCTTTCATAGAAGTTTCAGATTTTTATACTGGATGATATCATGTCAATACATGGATATTTGATTGATCAAAATAACCAGCCGTTTGCCTTCTAGAATCACCTTAGGTGGCGATACCAAATGCAATATTCCAGCTCCAACTACGCAACAAAGTTGACAACTTAATACGCTGCTTGGCCAGTTATAGAAGTCAAAAGTAGTATAATAATTGTGATTTTAATGTTGATAAAGTGAGGCAAATGAAGCCGTACGATTTATGTAAGATATTACATATTTACCTAAGATTTATGTACAGATATGCGCTATCAACGTTCGCTTGTTTAAGGAGTTTATAGGCAATGACCATAACATTGTAATATTAAGGTTATCAATATTCCAAGTTGAAAAAATAAAAGCATTACGATACTTCTAATAGTTCGGGAGCCATGTTTACAAATTTCCCGCGCCTTCTGATACTTTCGGGCATTTCAACCCCAGGGCTGAAATCGTCCATGTAATTGAAAAAATATTCAGCCCCGGGGTTGAAAATATTCCATGTAATCGGCCCCTTACTGTATCCAGTATAACAATCTGAAATTTCTATCAAAGCTAATGTTGTAAACTTTACTGGGCGGAGAGGGGGTATTTTTTGGGACACACTGTATACTAGAACTGGTAGGCACAAGGAAAAGGGGAGTAGGAGAACAGGACGGACAGCTTTACTCTTCGGGAAAGCATTAAATAAAGATACAATGTTACTGGGGGAAATGGAAGTAGGGATAATAGTACTGACCTTGGTTTTGTTAAATATCTCTTTAAAAGTGCTGTCCCATAACTGGGATACGAAGCTTTCTTTATCAACAGAATCTTGACCGCCAATCAATTCCTATTCAAAAATGGAATATAGCAGTATAAAACCTTTGAAGATATCCACTTTAAGATAATACAGTATATCGTCACGCTTGGTTTACAGATTTCACTGCCCGACCATATATTTTTAAAAGCGGTCTGATTCAGCAGTCCTTGGGGACCATAGATTTCAGTGAGGGTGCTAATTCTGAGCTGAAAAAGGTTAGGAATAATATCAGAAGTCTCCGTTCACTAACAGAAGTTCTAATTCAGTAAATCACCACATTAGTCCTATTTTCATATATCTTTTCTGCGAATGATTCTGTAACAAAAACCACTAAACTAACGATCAAGTGATGAATGGTATGAGAGGAAGTTAGGGGCCCAGCTTATTTCGCAGGGGGGAGGGGGGGTCGGGTGGAGCTACCGTATTTTCGGGGTACTTCCTTTTTTCAAAAATAACGCTAAATGCAGGAGACCACTTGTTTTGAAAGGGAGGCTTAACTTTCAAAATACTATACAGTACATGTATACGCGAAAGATAATACCTTTGCTTCATCCTCAGTGTACGTTTTATCAAGAGTTGTGGCAGCTTGAAGTTCTTGCAATGAGATACTAGTAAATGGGAAAAAATATATTATTTAGAAAATACTAAACGGTAGCGAGAAGATATGGATTTTAACTCACTCATTTGCCCAAATAATAAAATAATTATTGAATTCAGTTTTCACATGCATGATATGAAGGATAATATTTTCGTCGATCATTTTATAGAAAGGTTAAGATCAACACAAAAACTCCGCCCAATTGTATTTATATTACCTTGTACAGGTTGTTAAATTCATCAAAAATCTTTAGGAAAGTTTACATATCAGACAAGTTAAAATGGCTAGATGCGAGTATAACATTCCCATCTCCTACGCTCAAGTAACAATAAGATTTAGTAAATCATACCTGCCACTTTCATCACTATCAAGAGAAGCAAAAGCATCATCGGCCTTTAATTTATTTATCTTTTCTGAAGAAGAAATAAGACAGGACTTGTTACATTGACAAATGTAAATAAAATGCACAGTTGAACCTCTCCACCCTCTCTATTACGGACCACGATTTCCTATATCCCGACAGTGTCCGATATTTTCTTTACAGAAAACCTCTATGGACCTTCTCTAATACGGACAACGGACAGTAAGGTGTAATTGTCCTTTGTCCATACAATGGATCTGTTTTTAGTTACTGAGCACTTAAAACTGTCCGTAGAGTCTTAAAGTGACGTCATCGAGGTGACCTCGACTGACACTAAATGTACGCCAACTTTCCTTAATAACTCGAGTTCTTGACATGCTAAAACAACAAACGATACACAAAAATACTCCTCGTTGCTCAAGAATTTTGGCGAGATATAGCTTGTTTTATAACTCTCAGTATTTCGCAAGATATAAATGAAAACATCACTTATCCACCCAAAATAGCGAAATATTTAGCATGACGTAATATTCTCGCGTGACTGCACGCGCCGAATAGTAGGTCGCTGCACGTTATGGGTTTCTACACTCTTCATTTCAAGATAAATATTTTCTCACTAAAATCTCTAAAACCCATACATTCATGTGATCACGTTGCATTCTTTTAATAATAATACTTTATTTATTCAATTGGGAATATAGTACACTGATTGCTAGTTGACTGAGTAATATTTTTGGCCCCATATACACTGTATCTCGGTGAAAGGGAAAGCCTACAACACGAAGTATTCCCAGGCGGTCACCAGATCAGTGGAGGGCATCCATCCAAATACAGTACTAACTTCGCCCGACCATGCAGGCTTACCTTCGGTTATCAGACAAGAACCGGTGCTTTTCTGGTGGTATGGTCGTACTAAGCATGCAGTAACAGGTTTACAGTACCCAAGACATTCGTTTACCTTCCCATTCCTTGTCGTGTTTTTCTTTAGCTTCAGTTTCCAGTTTTTCAACATTCTCTTTGTGAGCTACATTAATTCCGTAAATACATTTTAACAAAACAAGTAACAAAGATTCGGTGGTTGACTGTTGTGTAAAACTACCTTTGCTCGAAACCGAGGGCCTTTGCTCGAAACGTCGAAGTTCTTATTGTATTTTTCAGGTAGTTTTACACAACAGTCAACCGCTGAATCTTTGCTACCCTCTACCCACACTGGCACCGCACGTTCGAAAACAAGTAACACCATATATACAGTAAAATAAATACCAAGAACCAGTCTTCTAGTTATAAATTTGTACGTTGATTTATTAACGTTCGTCGTCCGATTTACTATAGGGCTTTATAATTTCATTCTCGATATAATGCCAGACGATTCTATTTGTATCAAAGACGGTTTTTGTACAAACCTTTCAGATTTTCAGCGACCTCTTTCTTTTCATCTGCTTGCTTCTGCAAATCAGCGACTTCACTCTGCAGAAAATAATTATAATAATAATACAATTTCCACATTCAGTCAGTTGATATAACTGCACTATAATTGTAATTACAACGAGCAGGCCTTAAAATATCGGTCAGCAGTGCCGTCGGTCAAAATGTCCGGTGTCTTTCAGAATGGGTCGGACATTTTTATAATTATGTCCGATGGCCTTATGTTTAGTTTGGCGCGAAAATGTATTCTTTTAAAATCGTATACTGACGCTAAATGTTGGGCAGTTATGCATTGATACTTTAAGGCCCGATCAAACGTCCGAGAACGCAAGTCATCGCAAGTAAACGTGCATTGACTTACGAAGCGACTGGTCAAACGAATACCCGGCTCCGCTGTCACGCTTAGCGGATCACATAACAGCTCTGATAAACATTTACGGGGTAAATTTACGTCGGACAAAGTTAAAGTTTGGTCGGACATCAATACAGTTGGGTCGGACAAACGGTAACCTCAATTTTCCTTCGGTCGGACAGAATGTCCGGTGCGTTTCTTTCTTGGTCGGACAATTTCACGAAATGGGTTGGAAAATGTCCGTGACCGACCGATATTTTAAGGCCTGACGAGGAATTGAAAAATACCTTAAATATACTGACTATAGTCTACGACGCTTTGGTGTCTTCAATGTAAACCTAATGCCTATTTTTTTGGTAGTTATAAAGTCTCAAAACTCAAACAATTATGGAACAATGCATAGCTGTTCAGGATGACTAGTGCTCTGTATAATTATATACTTTATATATACATGCATGTACTGTACTGTACATGCTACTTTTATTTCTAATGATTCGCTGAGAGCAGGGCAATTATATTATAATATAATAAGTGATCACATACTGTAAGCCCAACAGGTATAGGTCAGGTACTTTTCTTACCAATCGTTGTTCTTTCTTCGACTTTCCTTGCTTCGATAGTTCATCACGTAGTGCAACACCCTAAAACAAAATCATATCATCTGGCTTGTTTGTAAACATACTCTTGGAACACATATTTTCCAATGTAAAAAGTAATAGAAGACAATTTAGTGTTGCTCTTAGCACACTCTCCCTAGCAGATCAAGCTGCAGCCATTTTCAAACAGTTTCATTAAGAAAACAGAAAAAAAGTGCATATTAATTAAAATTGACTATATAGTCGGAGCGAAAGTCAACCAATCAGAAATCGCGTATTTTAAAGTTTACACAATCGGCACCGGGTGCACAATGAATGTTATTTCAATAAATAATCGATTCTGGTTAACATAACGTCAATACAAACTTCACAACAGTTTGTTTGTAAATATGAAAATATTTCTTCCAGAAATCTTACGAAAAACTGTAGGACACGCAGATACCAAACCAAAACAGCGTATAATTAACAATTATTCGCCGAAGGCGAGGTGAATATCGGTGAATAAAAACAGAGACGAAGTCGAGGTTTTTATTCACCGATATTCACCGAGCCTGAGGCGAATAATTGTTTTAGTAAAATTACATAGGTGATTATTTGGGAAAAAATAAAAAATGCACATTTCTAAAATATTTTAATTGAATATTTACGATAAAAGAGGCTTAAAAACGCTTTAGGTGATTATCGCGTATTAATCCGAGGTAGCGCAACCAATCAGCGTTGAGAATTTTCAATAATCACCTATGTAATTTTACTAACTAGCGTTAATACACTACAGTAGTTTACATATATACTCCGGTCTTTTATTCTACCTCATTTAGATTATTGTAGTTCTGTGTGGGATAGTTGTGGTAAAGGTTTACGGGATAAGCTACAAAAGTTGCAAAACCGAACACCTCGAATTATTACCAGTATATGAAATACGCTCTTCACAGATTTTGAAAAACCTAAATTGGCCAACATTAGAAGATAGGCGAACGAGACAAAAATGCTGTTTAATGTATAAAATTTTCTACAAGCTAAGCCCATAGGCCATCTTATCTCTCGAGGCTATCTATTCGAGCTAACATACTTCATACTGTAGTCATGATGCACGAGGTCATGACTACAATTTTGCTATTCCTAAACCAAATACTATCTTTTTAAAAAGCAGTATAGCATATAATGGAGTAGTGTTATGGAACTCAATACCCATCGCGAATAGGAATCAAATTCACTAAAAATGTTTAAAAAATATGTGATTCGTTTGTAATTTGTTACGTAATTAAGTTCTAACCTTTATTCTATTATTGTACATATTGTAAATAATTCAAATGTACACGGCGTCTGGGAAGAGCATCTTCTGATGACAGGCTTCCGTGTTTAAATAAAATTCACTATCACTGCTACTGCACTAGCGAGTTTACGATTAACCCAGGATTAGCACTGACCAAGCTTTGAAAAACCTATAGCCCTGGAAAAATATATACACATCTTTTTGTATGCACGATGCCGATGGTAATCATCCTTACCTGATTAAAGGTTTCTTTTTCCTTTTGTTTCTGTTCCCTATGTTCTTTTCCTAACTCTCTGCAAAAAGTATCTTGTTTAAAATGAATGGCCTCGAGTATCAGGGTTACAATTCGTTGGGTGTTTAAATGACAATTAATACGTTTAAGTTAGTATACATCCTTTTAAACGACATACGGTACATGTAAGAAAGTAAGACTGCAAAAAACACAGTTTATACTTACACACAATTATTCCGACAAAGCCCCTCTTTGCCATATTCATCAGAACCATCACAGCAATCTGTAAACATAGGTAGCATATAAAAGCTATATAACATTGGATAGACATACAACTACCTGTAGTGGTAGCCCAGTATGCCAAGTACCTATACTGTACAGTAACTCTGAGTTTTTTTTTCAAATGTTAATTTCATATAAACACAATTGTGTGGGATGGTAAAAACTGGGCAATTTTTTACTTTCCTAATATACAAGTCCCAAATAATTTTGAATTTTTATGCTTAATAATTCAAATAAAATCAATAGTGTAAGTGTAAATGTACACGTGGCTAAATATTGTTTAAAAAGTTTGGTTTCAAAAATTTCAAAATTATTGACCGTTTGCAGAATTACTGAAACATAAATTTAAATCTTATTCTGTTCACGCATTGTTTACATTTCTCCTACAGACAATCTCTAAAACAGTTTACATGTGAGAACTGGAGTAAACTGATTCAAATAGCATGTAGACTAAACCTACTGTCTAAAAGTAAAAATATTTTAATTTAGCTTACCACAGATGCCATCATTAACTCTGGAAGATGGTAAAAGTTCTGCAAGGTATCCATTGTTCTCACAAAAGAACCGGCCATTAGGACATGCTGATGTGCCTGCAATTGTACACGAGTAGAGTAGGTTTCAGAAAATGTACATTTTCCACATTATAATAAGCTTGCATAACCATTTACACATACTATAACGCTATCTTTTACAGAATGTACGTGTATTATTATGATCGACAATTTCTTGAGGTCTTTTCAGAGAGTTTTAATTTATCTGTACAGGATCATTTTCATAGGAGTGGAAGGTCCACATGTAACTATATAGAACACAATGTATCTGAACCAGTTATGTGACAGTGCACAGTACGGGAAGCAAGGGGCAGGACTGCCATCATACAGTTTCATGGAATTATAGCACATTCACCGAATAACAAATGCTTTTGTGGCCGCAATGATTATTTAAAAAACCTATCATTTAAACATTCTTCATTAGGTTTAAGCCAAAAATATTTAGAGCTGGAATTTCAAATAAAACGAGCAAGCATATTCTATGTTGGAAAACTTAATTTTACAGTAGCACAGCCAATATTTGGATAAACAGCAGGAGAAAATAATTCATAACTATAGTATTTGTTCAAGCTTTTATGTGCGAATCATCTCTCTCTCTTCTTCAAAGAACAACAAGTCAGCAGTAATTAACACTATGATGCCAAAAGAAGGTAATTTTTACAGTTGTCTGTTGTCATTGCAGTTAGTACTGTACAAGTAATAAGGATTAAAACTGTATTTATAGCAATCCAAAACAAATGGTGTCAAACAATGAGGCTCAATGTTTTATTAAAAATGAAATTGTCATTAGTTGTTAACAAGTGGTTACAAACATTTGAACTATTTCACGTGATAATACGGATGCTTTTTAGTAATTGGGGTGTAATATTCCTGGGGTGAAAATACTGAACAAGTATCAAACCTAAAATTACGCAACATTTTCGGCAGAGCCTTATTATGTTAAGGCTCTACCAGTAGGGTAGCTCGTATTTTAAAAATCTGCACACCACACCCTACCAGATATGCCTGGATCTACCTTTGGATTACCTGGTTCATCAGATCCATCAGTACAATCACAGTAATCATCATTGACACTTGAAAATCTCAGTAGTCGAGATCCATCTAGACATGTGAAATCTTTACTTGGGTCATACAGTGCTAATCCTATACAGGAAATTATAATGAAGAAGAAACAATAGTCAAAACATTAGCAACAAATTGAGTGCGCTCGTATAATGAATAAATATTTCATATTGTGTGTGAAGTATACAGCCAGCAATCAAAAACCGGATAACAAATTAAAAACCCAGAATATATATAATATTTAATTCAACTCTCTTGCAGCATATACACTGAATTAACGAGTTATAATCTTAAGATATTTAAGTTATTTAAGGTTAGTTATACGCTAGTTTACAAATATTTCATTTAAAATAAATTTAATTTTAAGAATCTAATAGTATTTAAAAGTAAAGAATTCGTTACAAATCTTCGTTCTACAATAGAGTTTGTTTCTAAAAAGGGGAGCGTTAATGTGTTCGTGACGTAAGTTATAATCATGTTCTTTATCAATAGGACGCGGTTGTAGTATATTTAGAGGATGATCATTCCTTTCTATTTTTTCCATATATTGTCTACATATAAGTTCTCACGTCTACTCTCTAATTTCAATATTCCAGCATATTTCAGTGCTTCATCATAAGTGTCAGCCACTCAGCCACTGGAAAAATAATCTTTAACGCTCTCTTTTGAACCGACTAATAGGCTGTTTATACTCTACGTGAACAATAAAAGTATCATAAAAAGCATCCACTTGTAGCACACCAAGACATGTTTTGTACCCCCTAATGTTTTCTCCACGAATTTGGAGAAACTAAAAAATCCGCCTCAGTGGAGAAAACTGGGGTGGACATGTCCACCACTGGTGATACACCGACACAAGGAACGGACTGTACCCCAGCACAGAGACAAAGACATTGTTTCCAACGTCAGCCAATCTGTTGGAACCATCATCCGGAAATCGATGAAAATCAAGCTAGACAAGCGAAATACTATGACACAGGAGCAAAAGATCTCCCTCGTCTTAAGGAAGGAGATAGCGTGAGAATTCAGGATAATGGCCAGAGATTTAACAAAGCCTCGACGAAATCGAAGTCACCTCAGGAAAACGAGCGAGAAAGAACAAGAACATGATTTGTTGCCACAGAATCTAGAAGAAGCATCCGAAGTTATGGAGCCACAAGTCCAAAACCAAACATCAGAGAGTGCGACAGTTCAACAAATAGAAGACCGAACAAGTTACAATAACCAACAGGATAAAACTACACCTTTGGTTGAAGAACCAACAATCCGAACTCGTTCAGGACGATTATAGTTAATAAACCTAACTATTTAAAGGACTGCGTATCATATATGTTTATTATATAGAGAATTAAACATTACTAGTAGTTAGTATGTATAATTAATGACTTTAATTTATTACTATATATAGTTTAAAAAGAACAAAAAAACACGACATTTTAGGTAGTAATTTTGTAGGCTTCGGGTCTGAAAAATTCAACAAGAACTTCGACGTTCCTTCCCTACTAACTTCCAGACAAAGGGCCTTCGCTTGAATCGTCGAAGTTCTCGTTTTATTTTCAGGTAGATTGATCCTAAAGACCCGAAGCTTATTAATGAAACGCTGCCTATACTGGCACCACAAGTTCGAGTAATTTTGTAGTCACTTTTATGTATACTTGTAACGTAGGCCCACTGTGGTTTGTATATAAAGACTATGATGTTTTTAAAATAAAGTTGTTATATTCTGAATCCAAAGCAGATATATTCTATATAAAACGAGACGTGTTACATGGTCTTGTGAGTTGTGAAACATCATTGTTCTCTTATTATGTTGCTACTTGCAAAGGTCGCACATCGATTACTGTGCAGTTTAATGTGTTTATTCATAATTTTTCTCCTCTAACAACACAACAGAAAAATCGTCGTTTCAAAAATCATTTCGTTGCAACTGCTTGCCACGCCCGCATGCGGGATTGACCTCCAGCTATTCTGTATGATTCTGTATCTTTATTCAATATATTCAATATTTGTACGCCTGTCAAAAGCTGTCGTCTTTTTGGTCAGGGAGTACAATCTATATTATATGCAGTTGTCTTCACAGTTGGGTAAGGTGCCCTAATTCACATGTCCAAACTCCAAACTCCACTTTACGTGTGACGGTAGTTATGTCCATGGAGAGGTGATTTCTGGGCATCATTTATATTTGTCAGGCCACCTGTAAGACAGCTCCTCAGGGTAGAGTATGTGGTAGGCCAGCTTGCATGCAGTGATTAGTGTCAACCTTCCCCAACACAGCTACATCCTCCAAATACAGCGAATCAAGCTACTATTGCATGTTACCGTCGGTCATGAATGTGTGTACTAATTCCATGTGCTTCAGATACGAGTGATTAGTAACAATCGATATCATTTAATAGATTGACACAGAGCCTTTCTGATCAAATTTCAGTTTGTCCAACCAAATGCTAAATTGGTCAGACATTTTATCCAGACAAATGAAGTAGTCCATGTTCTTCAAACTCCATGTTTATATTATATTTTATTTCAATGTTATTCTATTACACAATTAACAAAGTTCAAAACAGACAAAACCACTATGTATACGGATATACTGTGTAGTGTTTGGCATAAAGTATTCTTATCCAACGGAAATCAGAACACAAGATCATGTCTTCAATCAAGTCATTCACAGTTTAACTTACTAATGTTTTGTGTTTGTATTTTGTTATTCTTGCTGTTGTTATTGTCGTATTGTTGCTGTTGTGTTTTGTTTTGTTTTGATTTGTGTTTTTTCTGGGGGTTTTTGGGTTTTTTTTTGGTTTTCTTTGTTCAATTAGATAATATTTACCTTATTTTTATATAGTAGTAAATCTATTCTACATTTTAATATATACATAATTATTAACAATTATTGGATGAGACGGAGCAGGATATCGATAATTATTCAGACCAAGGTCAACGTTATCTGCTGAGGCGAATGCTCTGAATAATTATCGATATCAATTCAATAATTGTTTTATTATTCATTTTGTAACATGCATTGACGAATAGAACAAGCAAATATTGAAAACAAAGATTTTATTACTGTTCATAAATATCAATACAGAAGAAATATGAGACAAAACAAACTTCAAAACAAACTTGAAGACAAAACAATTTCCCACTTATTTGTAATTTTATGCGATATACTGCTGGAATATTCCGGGCGCCGTCCAATTATCTCTGCAGATTTATACTGTTTCCGCTGAAAAATAGCGCGGGCACCGGCAGATATCGATAATAATTTGCAAGTTTTTAGCCAATGAGAAAACGATAACACAGTACAATGAATAATAATATATGTTAATTAGTTAAATCCTCCTAGTATAGTTTAATACTATTTTAGGAGTTATTCATTAAAGCATTAAAACATTCTGTCTACACTTGATGCAACCACCACTCAATATTTCATCAGGACTTAATAAAACGTATAGAGATCAAAGGAATCAAAATACATGCACATTAGAATATTTGTACAGTATACTGCCAGAATAAATGAAATACATAGTAATGGGTAATAAGTCAGAAGAGATCTAACATTACGAGAAACAGGGACGCCAGAGTGATGGTAGGGCAGGGGGGGGGGCAGGCAGGGGGGCATAAATTTGTCAATTTATATCAATTGACAAATGGACTGAATCTTCTTACTACTGATTAGTAAATCACAATTGATATCAAATATGAGTTAATTGCTATTGATTGATTTCGATTGATCGATTGGCTTTCCGATCATCAATTTTCATCGATTGCATATGCCAGGACTGTTTCCATGTCCTTTCATAGGATTACATTCGAAGATCACAAATCTCTGACAATTATCTAACCTGAGCCTACGCCAATTAAGGGGCCACGTCCATATTCAAGCTGCCACGCAAAACGTCAAATTGACGTTTTGGGTGGGTACTGGGTAGGTGGTCAAAACTATTATGCTGTACAGCGTTTTTAGGGGTTTTACCGTGGTAAAATGAATATTTTAAAACATCTTACCATACTTGACGTTTTCAAGGCTGGGTGGGTGGATATAGATAAAAACATCAATTTGACATTTTGCGTGGCAACTTGAATATGGACGTGGCCCCTAACTCCTATTAAATTAGCTGTTAATAACTGCAGTTAATATTATACTTTATATGTGCCTAATGCTCCGCATGCTCTAATATTGCAACAAATAACATTCATTACTAAGAAGTCGCTACTTGATCTCAGATTGATTTAAAGCTACAGCATTATTTTGATCACCTGTTAAAACTACAGTGTTATCATTAATAAATGCCACGTTCTATCACAGGACTAGGACGAAATCTCACAAGGTCAACGTGCAATCGACAATTTTCTAACTTAAATATAAAACTAAAAAGCGCATACTTACTGTTAGGACTAACTCCTAGTATGTTGGTAGAAGTGCATCGGCTCCAAAATATTGTTGAAAAGAATAAAAAAAGAAAAATCCCGGCCATAATTTTGTAAAATCGTGATTGCTGCAGTTCTATTAAATGTTCTATATTTGAGGCTCACAAATCTAGACAGCAGTATACAGTCTTTTCAACGTGACACTTCATGTTGTCAAGACGAAAAATTGTGCTCTATGCTTCCACTTGCACTGATATCAGTGATGGTGAAGTGTGAACCTCTGGTGTGAATCTGTATTTATAAGATGACTGTGTTCATTTGTATATTCTATTGTATTTCCATAGGGTTTCAACACTGACGCCTCTACCTTCTAGTTCCTTCAAGTAAGTTCCCTCAATTTAATAGGGCTATAGTTATATTATTTATAGTAAATAGCATAATTATTAAAAATAGGGATATTTTTAGGCTCATCTCTATTCTGTGTCAGTCAATTCCACCTGTGCCCGGGCTGGCCGGGTATTGACCATTTTTAGAAAGACAGTGGCTAAATTCCCACCCCGGGGAAAGGCATGTTGTGCTAAAGCCGTGCGTCCAGGCAAAAAACGTTGGGCTATATCCCCACCCCCGGGCTGTAGTTTGAGGTCCTGCTAATAGTAAAATTAAGAAGAGAATGCTAGTTGTACAAGAATATGAAAGTTTTTATTTTAATATATAATATTTTTATAACAGTAACTCAATAATATAGGCTCATTCACATGAGTGATTTTTGCTGCAATTTTCTAATATAAATGCAATTATTATAAAATGCATACGATCGCGGATCGAGTGAGTGATGAACACATTTTCTATTAACATGTATTAAAGTGAAGTGAAAAAGCAACAATCGACTATTAAACGTTATTTTTGTTTTTTTTGCCAAAAAATTGTCTTGCAGCCATTTACACACAAAATCGATGTCTTTCCCTTTAAAATCACTCAACGATAAAACATGGTCGGCAATGTGGTCTGCCATTTTTAGCTTGCATTCCCGGGGAAAAGATCCCGGGTACGAAGTTGCTAAGTCTCCACCCCCGGGTCGTACAACATTTGCGATAGCCCCACCCCCGAGATTAAAAAAGGCTGAATTCCCGGGGGCATGGGCACAGGTGGAATTGACTGATACATTAGGAGCGACATCCATACTCATTTTGCCATGCAAAACGTCAAAATGACATTTTGACTGGGTGGGTTTTTTAGAGAAAGTCTGACGTATTGTGTGGCAGTTTGAATTTGTATAGAGCGAAGAGACAGAAAATATCAGATTAATTCCTGCACACACATCATGTTGCCTTTGTAATCAGTTTTAAAAGGTATTTTATCATTAAACACTCTCATATTGACAAGTCAATTTTATAGATGGCTTCGCAAAGATTTTCCAATGATATATTATTTTAAATCTGTGTGTAGTTTGATATTACTCTTTAGCATGTCTAAGATAAATGATAAGATAAGTGATGAAAAATGATCTTTTATTTGATATTATATTCATATTCACACCTGACGTTTTCAGCAGTGGGTGGGTGGGTTGTAACGAAAACGTCATTTTGACGTTTTGCATGGCAAAATGAGTATGGATGTAGCCCCTTATTCTGAGACGAGGCTTGAAGCAAGACTGAGTGTTGTTTTATATGAAGGTGTTTATTACGTTTTACCTTCTATATATCTTTTATTTCTTCATTTTCTTGTATAGCATGACGTAATATTCTCGTGTGACTGCAGAAGCTGAATAGAATATATTTTATAGAATATTAAAAACAGTAATGAATATGAAATTTAGTTTTGCATAGTGGAAGCACGATATTACTTTCTTTTCTTTTTCATTTGTGATTTTGTGTTTCAGATGGAGAGAAGAAAACAAATTTTTATTACCGTCAAGGAAAAAGTGTGAAAAGGAACAGATATAAAAATGTAATAAGTGACTGTTTATGTTCACACCAGCTGCCCATTTATTTGGTAAGTTTAAGGATACCGATATCAACCATATAAAAGAAATCATGAATTTAAAGTTTGTTTGTTCATGTTGATTGTTGGAGCCTGTATGGAATGTACAATTTATCTGCACTGGACAACACTTTCAACTTTAGGAATTGTGCGCCGTTTTCTGTGCCAAAAAGATACAACTATACGTAACAAAATATAACAAAATAAGCTTCTGTGCGCTGATTTGTGCACCAACAAACACTGTTGTGCACCAGACATTCCATACTGGTGTTATGTATGAGTCAAATCGGACATTTGACTCAAGATCAGCTCTGTATGTTTAATCCATTTGACCATTATACAGAAAGCTGTTCTTGCAACAAAATTCCAGAACCATGTGTCCGGCCGAGCATTTGACTATTTATTTTTTCAAAAGTCAAATTCCCTGGGGGTCGCCCGGGGGGGGGCTGATCGCGGTTGGATTTGACTCGTACATTAGAGCGATGGGGGTACCAATTAAATCCGAATTCCCAGCCCAATTTTGCCCCAAATCCCAGTTACAAAATCTGAAATCCCATTCCCAGTCAGGCTATTGCGAGGGTAGTGAAATTTTTGCACAAATATTATTACTCCTTAGTTCATGTAAAACATACTGGTGATACTATAACACTAGCTACACCAGTTAGCCTGTGCACAGCCACAAATAGGATGTCAAAATCAATTCTATATAGGAGGACAACAACCACTAAATATGTCATTTATGCCAGCTCCCCTGTAATTACAGACTGGTCCTTGGTTATTGAATATGATATATCTTAGCGAAGAACGAAACGCTAGTAACTTTTAGGATATATTTTACCTGCGCAGCATCTGAAAATACTGTGCCAGATGAATTATACAATATTTTTGTTTCTACGTTTTTGAGTTAATTTTGAGTTAATTTTTATAACAATCTGGAAACAAAAATATTACGAATTTTAAAGATTATTGGAATAAAATTTTGTGAAAAAGAAGGAAATTTTTGAGTTATAGAGAAGGAAATTCATGCTGGGGAGTGGAACCACTGGCCTTGGTAGCTAGAAATTGGTAGCGACGCTGGGGCCAAAAATGCTGATTCTATGTGTCTGCTCAGGTCAAAAAAGGGATAATTTAAGCAGATGTGTCAGCTACAAGAGTTGGAGACCACTTAAGGAGAGAAATCCCATTTCCATTTTTTATGTCATTCCCAGTGGTTAAATCCCCAGTCCCTGTGCAGTGAATCCCATTTTCCCAGTCCAAAAATAGGCAAATCCCAGTTCCCATTTTACCCCTTCACAACCCTCATGTTAGCTAGCCCTTAATGGCTGGGGGTGGGGGGTGCAGATAAAAATATTCTGAATGAATCTCTAAATTTCCAAATGACATTGTTGAAAATTTGTTGAAAATCATTATTTTACAGTTGATTTCTGAACCCTTAGTTAACATAGCTTACATATAGAAAATGTCAGTTTTACGATCATATATTAAGTTATTTGAAATATATAAACTCTTCAGAATAAGGCAATACCACTGCAATACGCATACAGACCTTTTACGGAATACTGGACCTTTCGCCTTTGGCGTGAGAGAAATGGTATTTCCTGCATTCTGGCAAACATTTTATAGCATTCAGAGAATTATAAAAATCATAGTAGACTGCATATATGTCAGCGCTATATAGTCTATATTGGAGCTTGTTATATGTTTTCGACCCATGTTTTCCTTTTTCACAATTTCTGTATTTCCGAATAGGTATATCTGCAATGACAGGTTTTCAGAATTACTAATTATTTGCAATTCAGAAAATGAAGTTTGTATTTATTATTTCGCAGGACATTCCAATGGATCAATGTTCTGAATATGAATCCCATAATTTTAATGCTTCGGAAAGTGGCAAATTCTGACAAATTCAGATTTTTGCGAGTACTTTATACCATTAACTGCATGTGTTTATACAAATGCCATGATTTTTGTTGTTTTCTTTGAGACGTCTATATTTCCGAATATATATCTAAATTTTCCAAATATCAGAAATTCTGAAATCTTGTGGGTTGCCGCACCCCCAAAACCCCCTTAGTTATGACCAGGTTTAATATCATTCATGTTTTCCCTTATGTCAATCTCTGGTTTAAGTAGATGAATGCAAAGCTCGGTCGAATCGTATTCACGACCCAACATTTCAACACACTTTGGCCTACTGTCTTCATCACGGGTCATCTGAACTTACATAGCTCAACGTACGTAGCTCCTTATATACTCGAAGGATGACGTCATCGGCCAACAAGGTGGAGATATTCTTGTGGCATATAGCTACCGTCATCTCTATTCAAAGCATGATGATTCATGTTTATATATGCCACGCTTCTATGCAAGGTCTTTGGCCGTAGCGATAATTAGTGGTAATGACTTAATTTACAGTTATCCCACGCGATCGCATGCTTGATACTGTATCACACACATTATTATTTAAACATATTTACCCACGGCCACGGTAGCCTTTCAGTATCATGTTTTTCAAAGGGCCGTGCTTGTATAATACAAATCAATATTAATAACATGCATTCAATATACTAGAATACTGGGTTTGGTGGATAATCCAAGTGAGTAGATATATACACAATTTAAGACCTAACCAGGAACGGTTGCGAAAAATGCATACTAAGCTATATAAGAATTATAAAAAATGAAGTCACTCAACGTTCATTATATAAAGTGATATTAACAAACATATGATAAGCCAACAACGTGTTTCCGGCCCAAATAAATTTGCACGAGTAATTCTGTCAAATTTAGCCATTCTTTATTAATCGTTTGAATGAATCTAATGAGAGGCACTCGTATTTGTCAACAATTTCGTGAGGAAGACTATTCCATGATTCTGCTCCGCGGTATGAGAAGCTATTTTTAAGAACGTTTGTGTTTGGTTTTGGTAGATTAAGGTTTCTGTCGTTACTTCTCAGGTCTCTCAGTGCATAATTATTGTTGTGGCATGTACTAAACAGTTCTGTTAAGTATCTCGGTGTCATTCCTCTTATTGCCTTAAATGTCATTAGTTCATCCCGTTGTTTAAATATATGTCCAATCGGTTGCCAATTTAATTTTTTTTAAATCTCTGCACTTCTGATGTCAAAGCTTGAATTTGTAATAACCCGTGCGACTCTGCAGTTTTTGTCATTTAGCAATATGTCTAACATTCCCATGATGACACACTGTCGAGCAGTAGGTAAAGTGCGGTAAGACTAAGGAGTTACATCATAGTTAGAGCATTTTCTGTCATGTAATTATTGGCTCTTCTTAACAGAGCAATATTTTTTGAATTTTTTTTTACATTGCATATCAATGTGGTCGTGCCATTTAAGTTGTTCGTCTACAATTACACCTAATAATTTTTGCTTTCTACTCTTCTGATCTTGTTGTCCATTTGGTTTAGCTTTTGTCTTGACCCTGTAATCATGTATTATACAATTACTTTATGGTTTCCGTGTTTGGATGGCCTGATCCAAACACGCGGGAATGTTGCGAGAGTTAAGAAAAGCGCGCGAAATCTCGAGCCGAAGGCGAGTGATTTTGCGAGCTTTTCTTAACTCGAGTAGTAATTGTTTTATAAAATAAGTAATTGTTTTATAAAGTAATTGTTTTATAAAATAACAACAACACGATAGTCTTCCGTGTTTGGATGGCCTGATCCAAACACGGGTTTCGACCAATCAGAGCACGCGTTATATACATGTTATTTTATAATCAACATTTTATAATGTTTAGTGCTAACTTATTCGATATTGGCCATTTGTGAATTTTTTCAAGGTCAGTGTTAATTTTTTGCTCAACATCTATTGATGATTTGCCATGACAGGAAAGATTAGTGTCGTCCGCAAACACGGATGCGTTAGTAGTTGTTAAACAATTTGGTAAGTCATTGATGTATATCAGGAAAAGTAAAGGTCCAAGGATCGACCCTTGTGGAACACCACAAGTAATATAAGTTGTATTTGAAATTTCGTGATTAATTTTACAAGCCTGCTTTCTTCTTATTAGGTAAGATACAAACCATTGTAATGCTTTTCCTCTCACTCCGTAAAGCTCTAATTTGGAAATTAGTATTTTATGATCTGCCGTGTCAAAAGCTTTCTTAAGGTCCAAAAACAATAGACCATTAATAAAGCCCCCATCCATGTTTACAAGACATTGGTTTATAGAGTGTAGTAGTGTAGTCTCGAAAGCCTGATTCATTAGGTGATAATAGCTGATAATCGTCTAGAAATTGGCTCAGTTGTTTGTGAACAAGTTTTTCAAAAAATTTTGTGCCTGCCGATGTTACCGAAATTGGCCTATAATTACCACAATCAGTCTTTTCTCCTGATTTGTAAACAGGGGTTACCTTAGTGTGTTTCAATTCGTCTGGAAAGATTCCCGTGTTAATGGCTAAATTTATGATATAATTAGAAGTTTATTTGAAATTTTGCCAAGGCCTGCTGATTTCCCGGCTTTTGCTTTTATTAATTCGTTTCTCTATTAATTCAACATTGGTTATGTTTTTGAATTCGAAAACCCCAGTATGTCATGGCGTCATGTAGCTGAGGGGGTCAATGTCATTGTGTGGTAGATTTTCACTTAATTTTGAATTTGTCCGCTATATTTTTGTCTCCAGTTATTTTGACTTCACCAATTTTAATCTCGTTAATTGTTGTAGATTTTGATCTACAAGAGAGCTCATTTCCGCTTGTTTAAAGTTGACACAGGCTTTTGATGTTCTTTCAAATGTGTGCCAAACTGGCACTTAGACTGACCCAGATACTTTTTCTCCCAGTCGCCGCGCCACATTGGTATAGAATATACAGCATGCGTTTTCTGATTGATATGAACAGGATCTTTTGGCTTTGCGAAAATACTGCCTAAAGTCAAATTATAAGATTTTAAGGTGACCTCACCTTAATATAATTATAAGAATCTTAAGAAATACTAAGCAATACAGGAGAATAAATTTGCCAGGCTTCACACCAGTGCTTCGAGTAGTGGCGCGTATTCAAGGGTGGGCGCTTAAACTAATAAACATGCTTTGCATAGAGATGACGGTACAGTAGCTATTTTCCACAAGAGTATCTCGACCTTGTTTGCTAATGATGTCATCCCTTGAGTATATAAGGAGCTAAGATGGGACTTCGGATCACCGCTGATCAAGACACTAGACCGGAGTGTCGAAATGTTGGGTTGTGAACACAATTAGATCGGGCTTTGCATTCATTTACTTAAACCAGAGTAGCAAGCAAAAACATGAATGAAATCACGAATATTTGAATATTAGAGTTGATCAAAACCATTGAACAAAACGGTCATTGGTATTGTATTGTAATGGATCATGCTATATATTTTTAAATTCAGCGAACAGATTCAGCAAATTCAGATCCTTATCAACATAAACAGTACTGTCAATATGTCCAAAAATATGTGATTTTGTAGTTAACTTTGAATGACCACACCACACCCTGCCTAAATCTTTCAGCAACAGCCCTGCTGTTCAGGTTACATGAAGCCACATGTTATGTACCTATAATAACCTTTGTAAATCCGAATAAAGATCAAGTTCTCACTAACCTTGACATTAATTGGTTAATGGATTGTAAATATGGATTTTTCATGTTTACAAGGGCTCCGTGTGACGTCCAGATGAGGACTGACCAGGTTTTGTGCCTACTGGACTAGGTGATGCCGCCCTGACCCAGTGTTCATGGGGCAAGTGGAGCAGTTCACAGCACTTTATTCTCCATGCTGCCATGCATAACAGCAGAATGCTCAGGCCTAATGCACCTTGTTCGTTAACAGGTTATTCTGCCAAGATTGAAAAATGGCTACAGCTGCTGTACCTGGTTCTGGTACTTCAAGCAAGAACGTATCTGATGAAGAACGAAGATGGGTGGTTATTGGTATATGTCTCAACAAGGTTCTCACACCTGCACTAAGAAAGGTACTGAGTAATGAAATACCTAAATGGCATCAGGCTTTGATTAAACCACCTATAGAAATTGATAAACAAACTCCTGGAAAGTTTGTGAAAAACCTGCCTCCATCGACCATTAAGTTAAACTATGACAGTATCAACAACAATACTGTACACAAGTCTCCAAAGTTATATGATTATGCTGTAAGAGACCCTCTGTCCTTGGCGAAATTGTTGATGAAACCTTTCATGGCAAGTTTCACTGGTTTTGACCACACCATGGATACCTCTGCTGTTCTGTCAGTGATGTGTGAAGCACAACCGTTCAATACCTCTGGTGCTGCAGTTCTTGCAAAGAAAGTCAGGTCGGACATCAGAAATGAATGGGCACATTGTGATTTCTCACATTGGTCGGAACCAAATTTCCAAACTGCAATACAAGACATGGAGTCATTGGTGAAAAAAGCTGGGTTGACACCGGTTGAAGAAAAACTTGTCCTTCATGATTTGGATATTTGGATGAAAAATGGTAATATTTTTGTTAAATTTCAATTCTTTGTCACGGTGGTTTTAAATTATTTGTGCAAGGGTAAGAAAGGTTTCATGTTTCAAGACCATGGAAGCATTTAGCATCATCTGCATGCACCCATAACTGTAAAATACATTTGAATTTGACCACCATGTGTACATGTAGCGCCACTACCTCCTCCACAGGCGCTTTATTCATTGGAGCGGGCTTGGAGCGGGCTGGAGAAAAAGTTTGTTGATGATTCTTATTAACGTAGGCCGGCTCTTACAAAAGGCTAAGGAAGATGGGAAAGTACTTTGCCCTAACTGTCACGCTTCTGATGGCAAAATAAATACGCATATATGCTTTTAGATTTTGTTATACATTGTTATTATTTTGCATGTAATTTTCCTTGCAAATTATACATATTCATAGTCAAATACATACTCGTACTACATAGTGAATGACACATTAATGATGTCGACATCACTAATGTCAATTGAACCCTTCGCATGTTGAGTGCATTTTCAGTTCGGTGTTGTCGCCCATCGAGACTGAAGACAAAAACACTTTGATTCAACGTTTCATATTTCGATTAATATGGATCATATTTCAGCAATAACTTTTAAAATATACCCATCTAAGATGGAAAACACGAAAATATATCGTTTTACGCTGTGATGGGCAATATTTCAGGCAGATTTTTAAGGATTGCCACGAAATCGACACTTCTGCCAGGAAAAAAGATTATTCAGCAGGCGCTCCCACAGCAAATTTCTGTTTTGATATTCCCGCATTTATCTTTCCGCCCGTGCGTGCGCTCCCTAATTTTTCCAGCCCGCTCCAATTAATAAAGCGCCTGTGGAGGAGGTAGTAACGCCATATAAAACACCTACTGAACCCCACCAATAGGCAATGTTAAGCAATCTATAGATAATATGTTAAATGTAATTCCTTACAGGAAAGGAGCTATGCTTTGGTAGACCATTAGACCAAGAGCTACTAAAAATTGTCCAAATGGAAGTTGCTCAACTTGAGGATTCATTTAAAAAGTTGAATGTTGATGCTTACAACAGGGTATGTGTTTTAGAACAGCTAGTACAGAATCTAAATGATAATATCTGTGTCACGTCCTCATCCATAATGTATGAATGATGCTTACTTACACGTAATATAGTGTGTTTAACACTAGACGAGTTTACTCGTCGTTCTGTCAATGGGACAGTTAATTCGCGGGCGCAAAATGGTCATTTCCAGTAGTAGTTGACAGCTGTATGTGCCTTAAATAATGCGTTATATTCATTTCCGTTCACATCAGTCATCTTATGTGAACGACGCCGACGTTGAAATTTTAATATATTAAGCCAGACGATTTTACTCTATGGAAAAGTCCTTGAACTTGAAGTAGTTAACCGCAAAATAATTTACATGATCTTTTTCAGGAATATGTGTTGGAACAACTTGCTACAATCAATTCAGCTTTAAAGAAAGAAGTTGACAATTTGAAGGAAGACCAAGCTAGAACTAAGTTACAAGTGCAAGAGTTATGTGCAGGTCAAAGTGACCTGCTCAACAGGTACATTTCCAATCGTCGGGACATTGAAACACTGCGTAGTGAATTCTTCTTCCATAGTGACAAAGAGGAAGTGTATGTTTTTCACGCCCCGGATACCTTGTCTTGGTTTACTGGTAGGACAAGCCAAATCAAAGAGATTGAAGTCATTCTCATGAAAGATGAGCAATTGAATCAGTCTTCAGCAAGAAAAGCGGCAATCTGTGGATTAGGAGGAAGCGGCAAGACAAGTCTGGCCGTAGAGTACGCTCATCGTATGAAAACCCAATACCAAGGAGGCGTTTTTTGGTTTTCCGGAGAAGATGAGAAGAAATTGGAAAATTCTGTTAATGGCTTGGCGTTGTCCATCGGAACATTTGTCTCTAACTCTTTTGATGTGACGCTATCTCAAACCCTGGCTCGAATATCTCGTGTTCAAAAACCATGGTTGCTCATCATTGACGACATGGACGAGTTACGACTGTCCCCCAGCGTGCGGAAGCTTTTGTCTGGTTCTTGGCAAAAGAATTCCAATGGCCATATTATTGTCACGACGAGAAGAAAACCAAATAGATTGGTTAACGATGTACAAGTACAGGAGATAAAAGAAAGTTCCTGTCTTGAACTTCAATGTTTCGATGTCGATGATGCAAAGGAGTTTCTATTTACCCGAACTGGTATTCCACGCAATGAGGAAAGTGAGGCCGCAGCATACAAACTTTTTGAAGAACTTGGTGGTTTACCATTAGCTCTTGAACAAGCTGCTGCCTACATTTATTCCCTGGGATGTTCGTTCTCCTCCTACGTGGAAACCTACGAAGCGAAGCGTCTTGTTCTTTTAAATGAACAACCTACCAATCCCGTGTCTGAGTATTCTTCTCCGGAACGACTAGCTGTCCAAACGACATGGCTTCTTAATATTGATTATATTAAGCAGAATAGTGAAGGTAGAAACGCCATACGATTTTTAAACGCGTGTCTATTTTTCGACCCGGGGGAAATTCAGAAAGATTTAATCAATGTTGGTGAGCCACCCGTCGTAGACGAGCAATTTCGGATTTTTGTGGGAACATCTTTGGGTAGATACCAAATTGTTAAGTTGCTGACGGATTTTTCGCTCTTTAAGCAATCCAGAAGCGGATGTTTGCAAGTTCATCGTTTGGTACTGGAAGTTATTAAAGAAAGCCTTACTCCCAGTGACCAAGAAGAGAGTTTTATTGACGCTGTTCGGTTGTTGCAACATGGCTTTTCCAAATCCTATTCTCCTGACGAGTTGTTGTTAAGTGTAGCCGACAGAGGAACGAATTCAGTTGACTACACCAATCCTACGCTGTTTTACATGTGGAGAACACTTTGCATGCATGCTGGAGAAATCGAGAAAAATCTGAAAAACTTTCTTCTGGACCGGTGCAACAGAACGGAATGGACGGTGTTTCTCCCAGAGACGGCTCGAATCGTTTACCACTACGCTCTTTATTTGAGTGCATTCTGCAGGCATGAAGAGGCTATGCAGGCTATGCAATTTGCGCATAAAATTCTGGACTGGGTTCCGGAAGGTGGTAGTGAGTTGTTGTCTGCGAAACTTAACTCTTTATTTCCTCATGTCTTCCCACTACCTGAATCTATTCGAAGGCACATTCAATATTGTTCTAAAGCTCCAGCTCTTCCTTCGCGTAATGCTGAGCAATGTGTGGATTCTTCTGTAGAGGCTTCGGAATTCGAAAAGTTGCGCGAGGAAGGAAATAGGTTGTTTCTTGAAGGTCGTTTTCAAGCGGCTGTGGAAGCGTACTCTAGCGCCATTGACCGAAAGGAGAAACCAGAGTTGCTTGATCCAAGATTCTTCTCCAACCGAGCGTCTGCTTATCTTAGGCTTCAACTTTACGAAAAAGCTCTGGAAGATGCAAAAGCTTACATATCCCGGTGCCCAAAATGCTGGAAAGGTTATGCCAGAAAAGCTTTAGCGTTACATGGTTTAAATGACATGTTAGGTGCTGAATTAGCTGCTGCTCAAACGTATTATCTGGATCCGGACGTTTTTAGTAAATACAATCCATTTAAGAAATTTTCCTATTTGAAGCAATGTGCCACATTTTGTCATTCTGATTCTGACCTTTTACATGCCCTAAAGACGTTTATTTGTGGTAAGAGATTCATCTTTCTTTACCCAGGAACATATGATATCACAGAAAAAGTTCTTTTTGAGAGCTGTATTATACTTGGTTGTGTAGACCAAGACCAAGATTCGAAAATACGAGTCAACTTTAAGGGTAATTCAAACTTTTCTGTCTTTACGGAATGCGCTCTGGCTAATCTCAACTTTATATTTGACCAGGGCACAGGCCTATTTCAACCTACATCAATCACGGTGCTTTATAATTGCAGTTTTTCTAGCCGCAATGTACAAGGCCCATCGTTACAGGCATTAGGAGTGACGAAGGTTGAAAACTGCGATTTTAGAAACTCTGGTGCTGGAGGGTTTCTTTGTGTTGCTGGTGCATCACATGTTGAGAACTGTACATTTTCCAATAATGGCAAGGCGGGCCTGGAAGTACGCCAAGGCGGAACTTTGCTAGCTAGAAATGTTTATTCATACAACAACAAACAGGGTTTATTGGTAGGTCCTCAAGCAACAAAGTGCGTTCTCACCAACAGTCAGATTAATTGCAATACAATTGAAGGCATTTTTGTGCATGATTGTGACCATGACAATGCTGCCATTCTACTGAGCAATAATTCCATATTCCATAACGACAACTTTGGAATATCTGTTGGAAATTCATCAGCAGTAATTGCGGAAAACCGCATTTTCGAGAATACTATGTGGGGCGTATGGCTTCAGAGTAACTCGTGTTGTCATATTTCTAAAAATGAGATATCGGGTAATAGACTGGGAGGTATTCGTGTTGGGAAACGCCCCAGTGGATGGCCACCATCTGTTGTTGAATACAATACGATTAAGGATAATGGTGGGCCTGGTGTTATTCAAAGCATGAATGACTTTGATGTGAACACTCTTATCGCTAAACAAGTTTTTCCAGTACCTATTGTATCCCCGGTAACACGTAACATCCCAGTGATGCCTTCCGACCTCGAAAACACACTGGTATCTGCCAAGTGCCGTGGGAACGTACTGCAATGTAATGAGGAGAAATTTAGAGAGACACAACCGAATGATTCTGCTAGTAAGATGGATAGATTTTGCTCATATTGTCGAGAAAAAGGCACCTTACAAAAATGCACGAAATGCTACACTGCTGAATATTGTGGAAGGGCGTGTCAAAAGAAGCATTGGAAAAGACATAAAAACGTGTGCCATAGCTTACTGAAACAGTCTACCATTTTACTCACTTCAACTACAAGGTGGTGGTATGCGTCTAGTTCTAAAGGCAACACAGTTGCTATAAACTATCATCATCATGGTCTTGAAGAAGTTGGTCCAAAGTACAGTGAACCACCACCCAAGAACGGCAAACGGTTCATTGTTAAAGTGCAGCAGGCTTATGCTCCGTTTGATTCTACGTCTAAATCACTTGTTATATACGATCGAAGCCTGGTAATTAGCGAATCATTTCAATCCGCCCATGTTCAAAATTTGATAAGAGATCTAGGTGCTATTTGCGAAAGGAAGTATCATGAAAAGAAGTTGTTTATGTGGGCCGCGTACACCGAGAACAAAGTTATTCGTCTTTTTACCAATGATTTTCCACCTTATCAACGATGGTAATATTTTATCTTCAGTTTGAACTTTTTTCGATTTATAAATGACAATGAAAGGTTCAAAGAACAAAGAACAGTCAAAGAGGATACAGATTTGTAATACTTGCAGATCCTGTGAAGTCATGCGCTGGGACATTAGCTATTTAATGGCGACATAATATTCGAAATCCATAAACTATAACGATACAGTACTTCACAAAGGCTATTTTGCCCCCAAGGGGGCATTACTGCCCAATTATAATATATTAATATATAGTTAATTATTATGGAGTAAATTTATGTAAGCTACATATTGTAGCAATACATTTTTCCTTACAATAATTTTGTGAACTGTAGCGAATTGTATTATTGATTAAGTATTATTGAATATTGTATTTTTGCATATTTACAGGGCCCCATTACGGTATTACTATATATGGGCCGGGATATCGTAAATCCCTTATATTAAAACAGGGTATCCTCCGAGAGTATTATACCCTTGAACATGCACATTGATTTCACACCGTCATCATTTGAACGCCTCTTAACTCTTAAACGACCTTTGTACATTGCAATCTGTCGGGCCGATGTACATTTTTTTCTTTAATGATAAAGGCCGTGGCGCAATCGTCAGAGCACGCGCCTTTCACCTCTGATATCGTGGGTTCGATTCCCGTTGGGGACGACTTATGATAGCTATGTGAAAAGAGTTAGTCAACGCTCTGCCGAAAGTCGTGGGTTTTCTCCGGGTACTCCTGTTTCCTCCCACAGGGAATGTTGACAGGGTGGGTTGGGTTTAACCCCTAACTGGCCCTTCCACCGTAGCTGTAATAATAATCTTTATTATCCATCTTTAGTTAAAAAAATACAATGGATTTACAGCTGTAAAATAGAGTTAAATACAATAATAAGATATAATATGTACAAAACTATAAAAATGGTTAAAATATAAATTAATCTATTAGTATATAGAATAATTTATCTTCTAATTTGATTCATACTTATTTAAAAGTGCAATTGCCCTTGGGATAAAAGATTGTTCATGTCTTTTAGTGTGTGATATTGGGTATGGTATACCAGAGCTTCTTCTCAGATCATAAGTATGAGATGTTGGTGAGGGGATAAACTTATGACAGGGATGGGTGGCGTCAATTTGAATTCGTTTCAGTTCCTCCATAGCAATGTGGTCTCTTCTCTCTCGTAATGATTTTAAATTGTCCCTAGGAATTCCAAGTATTTTTAGACATCTGTTTTGCGTACTCTTGATTTCATCCGCAAGATATTATTATAAAAATGAGTATTCCCCGTAGGGTTTTTCAATACTTATTTACAATAAAAGATTAACTATTTAATACTATTTACAAGATATGGAGTAGTAAGAAAGCTAAGATATATAATAAGTTTATAAAATGAGATATTAAGATTTTGTTCACCTTTCAAAGTATTTATTTAACATGCTACGCTTTAATTTTGTTTTAAATGTTATTAACGGAAGTTTTTTCAATTCTTTATCTAAACTATTCCATAACTTCACAGCTCTATATCTGAAACTTCTCTGTCCTGTTGTAGTTGAGCATAAGGGGATTGTTTCTTGTCACACGATCGTTTAATTCCATTCGTTTGTGAAATAGGTCAGCCAGATATGGAGGACCTAGGCCGTTCATGCATTTATAAATCATAACCATGTCTCCTCTATACAGCAGGTGCTCTTTAACAGGAAGCCAACCAATATCACGTAGAACTGGTGTAATATGATCGAATTTTTTACCGTTAGCTATAATTCTGCACGCAAAATTCTGGACAGCTTGTAATTTCTTTATGTTTGATGAGCTCGTGTTTGACCAGACTGTAGAACAATAATATAATTTGCCCATGACCACAGCGCAAATAATGTAGATCAACGTATTTCGGTCGAAGCAGTGTTTGACTCGGTTTATTTGGCAAAGTTTTGCCATACACGCTGATGTAAGATGACTGGTGTGCTTATTATAAGTCAAATTACAGTCTAGGGTCATTCCAAGATCATTTGTAAAACTGACAGGTTCAATTGTTTTATTTAAAAAATTAAAAGACATATTTTCTGGCAATGAGTTCAACAACTGTCGTGTTACAACTAGGAGAAACTTGGTTTTTCCGGGATTAATTAATAGCGCGTTTTTACAACACCATTCAGCCACAAGACGAAGGTCCAACTCAAGCTTATGTTTAGCTTCTAACACTTTTTCGATGGGGAATGACAGCGATATTTTGGAATCGTCAACAAAAGAGTTCAGCTCACTTGTTTGCGTCACTGTTGGAAGGTCATTTGTATATATTATACAAAAGAGCAATGATGACAAGATGGCCCCCTGTGGCACACCATGAGTAATAGAGAGGGCAGCAGATAAAGATGACCCGATGCGGACCTTGTGATGCGGATATTGTGCGGATATTGTGGCAAACCGCCCCAAATTGCTGCTGCATATTCTAGCACAGATCTTATTTTAGGCAGATAGCATGCGAGGCCAACTTCTTGTGGTAATTTGGCTGTACGGCATTCTCTCAGACAAAATATACGTTTATTTGCTTTCTTTACCATTTCATCTACGTGATAGTTCCATTTTAGATTATCCTGATGCCATACTCCAAGTAACTTATATGAGCTAACTCTTTCCATATTTACACTATCCATAACAAGCGGAGCTGGTTCTGGAATTGCATTACTGAAGCAGATCCACATATCTTTTTGGGAGTTTATCTTCATCTTGTTCTCAGTGGCCCATTTTTGCGATGCATCAATAACTTCTTGCATATGACTTGTTGTCTCTCGTGCAACAACCACATCTTGTGTGCAATCATCCGCGTATTTACAGGTGTTTATAGATAGAAGATCTGGAACAGAGTTTTCAAAGTCGTTTACATAAACATTGAATAGCGTGGGGGGAATAACAGAGCCCTGAGGGACTCCAGCAGGGCACGATTTAATCGACGATAATGGTAACTTGTTGACTCCTGCCTTCCAAAAAGCTTCGTGTCCAGAGCCAGAAACCTTTTGTCACATTCATTTCCGCTAATTTCTTTAGCAAAATGCCATGGTCCACGAGGTCAAATGCCTTGCGGAAATCTATGAACAAAGCATGTACTCCATTCTTGTTATCATGTAAATTATCTGTGACATTAAACCAGTTCTGCGAGATACAGGCGAGTGCAGACACCGTCGATCGTTCACCAGTGAATGCATGTTGGCTATCATTTATCTTCAAGTCAATGTTATTCAATTTAAGCTGTAACTTTTCCAAGATTTTGGCCATTGAGGGAGTATTGAAATTTGACGAAAGTCAGTTTCAATGTTGGTTGGGGGACGCACTTTAGGAACTGGAGTGACCAATGCATGTTTATATATAGTTGGATATTTGCATTGTGTTATGCTGCTGCAAGTAATATCGTGCACAACGGGGGCAAGTTCTTCGTAAAATCGTTTTAGAAACCACGCTGGGATCTTATCTGATCCAGTAGCTTTTTTGCTTTTAAATGTCTAAGTATAGACTTGACTTGACCAATAGAGGGGACGGGATGGGTGTTTTCCTTCAACAATGGTGCTACTTCCGCAAGACTTGGGATAGTAGCATGCAGCAGGGAGATCCTGCCATGGTTTTGTAAAAATATCTTGCAATAGTTCCGCAGTACTGGTTGCTTGTTCCGTAGTGATTGAGTTAATCGTGTTTATTGTTTCAAAACCAGCCAATTATAATATATAGAAATATATCCTTAAACCATCTAGTTGGGTTATAATTCCGTTGGCCTTCAACCTTTGAGTGGTAATATTCCTTTTTCGCCTTTTTAATAAGCGTTGTTATTTTATCACATAGTTCTTTATATTTAATTACGTTTCCGTTAGTGAAGGCTCTCTGTCTTGCTTTAATCTCTCTTTTTATAAAAGTCGTCATCCATGGCTTGTCCGAAACATAAAATTGATAAAAACATAAAGATAAGATAAAACTTTATTCTCATATACCAAAAAAAAGAAAAGAAAACACACATAGGAATATATATATTATGTTACAAGTTACGTATAATGATAATGTATAATGTAATATTAATGTTTTGTATTAATAATACATCACAAAATAAATAATTTATGGATTTATGGTATACATGGTAGATTGGTTAAGAAACTCTAATGAGTTTGTGAAAACACCAATCACCAGCATCATAAGTCAATGCAAGTATAGCAATATGATGTTGAAGAATATTTGTAATACAAACTAGATATGCAGATTGTAAGCAATGAGATAACTCTAAAACGTACTTAGCTTTCATTTAGTTCGGTAAATAATAGTGATTTTTTTTGGAACAATTTCAGAGATTTCGATTTAGTAATCTCGTCAGCGAGTGAGTTCCATAACTTGGTCCCACTAAATTTAAGAGTGATTTTTCTGGTAGTTCTGGCTTTTCTGACATGAATCTTGTTGACATGAGTACGTATTGTGGTTTCAGGTAATCAGTCTCATCTAATAACTGTATTGCTATATGGTAGTGAATTTATCAACTTTTTCATCTACATCTTGTGCATTAAACACAGGGTTCCAATCCTCTTGGTCTAGCTTAACCCCTAGAGATACAACTTTATTTGGTTTCATCAGACGTACTTTGCGTGAGCAAGGCTTGATGTTCTCATTCGTTTTTGGGCAGTACAATAGACATTGATGGTCGGAACGACCAATAGGAGGCAAGTGTGCCACCTCATTGTATAAGTCTGACATGTTCGTAATAATTTGATCTAGCACATTTGTACCTCTTGTTGGTGATCGTACCGTTTTTTCAGGTTAAACCGACTGCAGAGTAAGTTTAATTTCATTTTGTTAAAATCTCCAATTACAAACACACCAGCTGATGGAAAATCTTCCAGTACCGAATCAAGACCCATAGTAAGATATTCGTTCATTTCCCTTTCTTTTTCAACCGGCTGTCCTGGTGGATAATATACGCCGACGACAACGATAACACTAAAAGGTCTAGGGGTTCTTTTCGGCTTCAGAAGGAGCCATAGGACTTCTTTATCGTCATTTTCGAGATTTTTAAGACGAGTAGATGGTATATGACTGTTAACATAGGCTAATACTCCTCCTCCAGGAGTTTGTCGGTCGCGGCGAAATACCTGAAATTTACGACCAATCCCGACAGCAGAGTCAGGACTGTGCTCCGTGATGGCGAGCAAAAGGTGGCTGCCATATGCGCCTAGAAAGCCTTCGACTTGGTCACGTTGAGCTGTGTCCTTCGTAATTCAGCTTAGCTCTCAGCTGCAAGTAAGGATAATAAGCACGCCCCCCCTTAAATGTCATTCCTTGCTGTACTGATGACGAACTCGTCATCATTACGGCAAAACTTCTAAACATTCCATTAGGAACTTTTCTAACTATCAAACGATTTCTACATAGTTAGATTAAGGATATCGATCAGTCAGTCATTTGATGCTCAGCTTCTCTGGCATGCGTTCTGAAATCTATATTCATCTTCTCAGTCATGAATATACGTAGAAGTCTGAAATCAGTGTGGACTGTGGGATATGGTGTTGCCTGTGTTAAATTAGGTAAATAACATTCCATATGGCATATACAGGGTGTCCCCAAAAATGCCCTCCATTATGATTGGTGGTATTAGTATACGCTAGTTGTAATAGAAGTTTCAGATTCTTGTACCGAATGAATTCATTGATATTTGACTGAACAAAATAACCAACTGTTTGCTTTCCAAATTATGGAATGAGGTCAAAAGTATTTTAATAATTTTAAAGAGAATATCTACCTAACATCAATAGTTTCAATACTTGTTTAATGCAAAAAATTGTAAACATAACTCATAAGGCCTTCGAAGCCCAGTAAGAGAATCAGATACAAAAAAATCACTGAATTTGCTGTTTGACCACAGAAAAGGTGCATCAAGAGTCGCATAAAAATCAGAGTAAAAAATTCCTAAAAGGTACACGGTCAAGAGTACTAACTTTTAAAGGACAAATATTGGTCCAACTAATTCATTCATATTTATCAGCATCATTTAGTCTATAAAAATTTGGAAAATTGAAAAGTGGTTCTGGACGAAAAACTTTGGTTTTAATGTCGATCATTAAAGTCTAAAGATGAATATATGATTTTCTCTAAAAATCAATTTGTAACCCTATAAAAAAGTTAACGTGGCGATGCTTTTTGTACGCCTGTATATAGAGCAGTATAGTGCATGACAAAAAATTACCATGGCGATGAAAAGATGT
Organism: Trachythela sp. YZ-2020; assembly: GCA_016169945.1. Lineage (NCBI taxonomy): Eukaryota > Metazoa > Cnidaria > Anthozoa > Malacalcyonacea > Clavulariidae > Trachythela > Trachythela sp. YZ-2020. Next base: position 1,591,290 of record JADLSH010000311.1, on the reverse strand, counting down.
TCACAGGTTGATTCATATTCGATATACCAAACAGGGTTTGTTATTCAAAGCATATTCTAACATACACACTGGGTACTGGTTAGGGCCCACCATTAATCGCGATGCCTCTTCAAAGCCAGATTAAAACTCAGCCATTTTTTCAGGGTGTGGAGGTTCGCGCTGACATCGATATACGTAAATGAGATGTCAAATACCAATTTAGTATAAAACAGTTACGTTGATAAGATTCTGGTTGCTGCTTGTTTCAAACACCTTTGACTTTGTTTTGGTTTGTGAACAGTGTCTAATCTTCACCATGAAAATGATAAGAATCAGGCATGAAGCGCGTGATATATTTCAATTTATCAAAATCATACCACCTTGCGGTGCAGACGCACATTCCCGCAACGTTTCTCTCCCGCGGGAAATATAGCCCATGCAATTGCAAAGTAAGAAGTGAGTATAGAAAACGCCAGCTAGCCCACTATGATCCAGTATGACAATCTTGAGTAGTGCATAAAGGGCTATTCACGTGAACTGAGGCAATTCGCCACACGCCTTCTCATGCAAGGGGGCGGGTGAATATCCTCCCATGCCTGAAATTCCTAAGAAGTCGTGTGGATATTCGTCCCCATTTAAGAAATTCTACCCCCTCCCTTAAATTGACATGAATACACATTAACTGTGGGTAGTTTAAACAGCGATTGTATATGAGACCTTTATGGGGTATTGAAGAAACATACACTCTTAACTTTTTCAAAGATTCGTGCAGTTTTTTCCAAATTGCACTCGACATCATGCTATTAGTATAACCTATACAGTTGACTGGATATTACCGCGCGTACCGGTCAAACGAGCTAACGAGAGAAAACTCTCATCAAAATTTGGTCTAGCTCAAAGTTGATGAGAGCGCATGAGAGTTGGCGATTAAACGCGAGCGCGAGAGTTGCGACACTTCAGCCATTGACCTTGTAGTTGTAGAACTTGTCCCTATAAACGTGTGTGCCAATGACTGCTGGAAGAACAATGTTTATATACGATAAGTATACTGTAGTGAGAAAACGGTTTTGATTTCTTAAACGTAGTTTCATCAATCCGTCTAACACTTTCTGATTTTGAAATGTTAGTTGCGAGAGATAAACGTGTTTACGGATAGAGATAAAAGCAAAGAGATAAGTAAGGACTGTAGTTAGATATAATGCAATTGGGTATCCAGTTAATGCATATGTATTTCAGTACAGATACAGTTGAGTAACCACACTACAGCAATCCATGTATAACACAGACTACTGTAGATGTGACCTTCACTTGATGCCATAAAGGATATTAAGCTACAGACACATATCTCTCCAAACAAAAGGCCAGTCACTGAATGGAACGTTCAAAATTAGCGAACTGACTTCCCAATGCTAAATGAATTCTTTCCCAAGCGCCTGGCAAACTCTTATACTTAGTCTGTGATACCAACAACTCTTCCAAGTGGAACAATAAGTAGCTAATAAGTTTAGTAGATCAGCAATACTTAAGTTCGCGATGAAGAAGGTAGTCGGAGTGCGAAATAGCAAACAAAAATAGTACATTTGCTATCGCTGCAATGACTATGATACATATGTAAATTGTAAGATTCCATGGCACTATTTCCTAGAAACGTTTTACAGTGTTTAAATTCGTCGGTAAAGTTAAACTAGTCATTACCAGTGTTCCAGCATTGGTCATCCATTTTGAGTTATCTTCAATGGTTATCTTCCTCTGAATCACTGTATATACCGTCTTGTATCCAGATGCTATATAGGATTTCCTATTCTGTGATATAGGCAAATATAAGCTATGTATATACAAATGAAGAACTTTTAAATAGGGGGAATCGTATCATGTTGTCTGTTAATAATGGTAAAGTGGGAATTCTTTGTTTGGATTGGTTAAAGGCATGTGTAATTATATTCAAATTTGGATAGTCAGGATGTTTGGGCGTTTAGGATGGAATATATTTTATGCACCATCGTGCATTTGATTATGTCTAGGTGAATCAAGTACTGAAAAAACAGCGATTATACTGTATGTATATGTTTGTAATATAAAAGATCTAAATCTGCACTTGTCGGCCACCCTTCAAATGCCTCCTATTAATCATTGAATTATGCTACGATAAACATCGATGATCTTTTATTATAGGCACTTTAGTTCCTGAATTTGTTCTCGTGCACACGAAACAATTGCTTGAACTTGAGGCGGAGAATGCGAGCCTGTAGTTGATGTGATTCATACATTGTCGACCCTAGACCTTGAACCACGGTCATGAATATGGACAAAAAATATTACACTACTCTGTAGATTCATTTTCATGAAGAATCAGTCTCATAAAAATTTTCATTAAGCAGGTGCAGTTACTCTGTGATATTGCAATTTTAATCATAACACGCACAAACAATCATTAAAACATTATCGCGGCCGTGCCAGACGTATATTTGTAATAAATCATTTTGGGCCGTCCCCCCAAGTTTTCTTCAAAGTGCCTTTTCTGCGGCTAAGGTGCCTTTTTCTAATACAAGAGATGTGATCCATTGTAATAGTTTTCATTGCCAGCTAGCTTCGTTCTATTGTTTCGTGTACACTCAATACGTGGGCTCAATCACAATTATATTTTCGCTGTTTTTCAATACTTTCAGATCATAAACGCCCAAACATCCTGAATATTGGGAAAAGTTGTAAGAATCTCCTTTTTGGACTTTCGTAAAGCCTATGATTTGATCAACCATAACATTTTGTTAGGAAATTTTATGGACATTGGTGTGCGCCCTTCGTTAGTAAGATGGTTTGCGACGTATTTACAAGGTAGACTACAAATGTGTACGTTTAGAAACCACAAATCAGAGTGTAAAAGTATAAGAGGAGGGATCCCACAAGGAAGTAAATTGGGGCCCCTGGCCTTCATTATAAAGATTAACCAGCTGGCCAATGTTGTTGAAACACCAAATGATGATCAGAATGGAGGTTCTGACCAAGACGACATTGTTATTTTTATGGATGACACTACTTTATCCGAGGTGATTGATGTCACTGATCATGTATCTGGAAATTGTATCGGAAATAGTCAAAATAATATTGATAACATAATTCGGTTCACGGAAAATGAGCAAATGGAATTAAACGCCAAGAAATGCAATGAAATGGTAGTAGATTTTAGAAAGATTAAGACTGTAATCCCTCCTGTCTGCATTGGGCAACAACCAATGTCTAGAGTCAAAACGTACAAGTTATTGGGACTCTGGATAGACGATGATTTAAATTGGGAATCAAATACAGAGTACATTATTAAGAAAGCAACCAAACGTCTATATTTTTTGAAGGTTCTTAAGGGTTATGGCGCACCAAAAAATGACCTCAAGACCTTTTATTGCTGTGTAATCAGATCAACTTTGGAGTATGGTGCCCAGGTATGGAACGGCAACTTGACGCAAGCACAGCGTAATGATATTGAAAGAGTACAGAAACGAGCTTTGAGGATAATTGTTCCTGAATATGAGTACAATCGTGCGCTTCAGGAATGTGAACTAAAAACGTTACAGGAACGTAGAGATGATTTATGTGTTCGTCTCATCAAGCAGATGTCAGAGCCATCACATAAATTACATTCATTGCTTCCTAGGAAATGCTCTGAGGTAAAAGGAAGAGAAACTCGAACAAATCCGAACAAATTTTATAACTTCTTCTACAGAACCGAAAGATTTAAACGCAGTCCGTTAGTATATGCAATAGATAAATACAACGATAGGCTAAAACTGTAGTTTTAATTTGAGAACGTTCTATATATATAGTCGTATATTTTAGTCGTATTTTAGATATAAATTTGTATATACATGTAATATTTTAGAATTAGTTGTAATCTTAACTAGTAGTTGAACCAAATTGTAAACACATTATAATTTAGTGTATCCGCTATTGAAATGTGGGAAATAAAGCCATTATTATTATTATTAGCCATTATTATTATTATATTGCAAAATGACGTAAATTGTCCAAATTTGGATATCATTACATATTCCCTTTAACCATAATAGATAACATGATACGATATCCCCCCCCCCCCACTTCTCCTATAAAAGGTTTTTCATATGTATATTCATAGTTAATGCTTGCCTACATAGCGCCTGAGAACAAGGAAATATGTAAAGTGTTTTATACTCAGAAGAAGTTAGCTCAAAATGGATGACCAATACTGGAACACTGCTTATGACTCGTTTAACTTTACCGACGATTTTGAATTCTGTGAAATGATGTTTCTAGGAACTATTGTGCCATGGAGTCTTACAATTTATATGTGCATCATCGTCATTGCAGCAATAGCTAATGTCCTACTCTTGTTTGCTATCTATAAAAATCCTTTAAAATGTTTTCGCAATCCGACTACCTTCTTCATCGCGAACTTAAGCATTGCCGATTTGCTTAACTCCTTGTTCAATTTCGAAGAGTTGTTGGTATCACAGACTAAATATACGAGTACTTTCTGTTTGCCAGGCGCTTGGGGAACAATTCATTCAGCATTTGGAAGTTTTGTTTTCTTTTTAACGTTCCCTTCGGTGACTGTCCTTGCTTTGGAGAGATATGTGTCTGTAGCTCATCCTTTATGGCATCAAGTGAACGTCACATCTCGTCTCTGCTATACATGGATTGCTGTAGTGTGGTTAGTCAACTCTATCTATACTGGAGTACATACGCAGTTAGCTCACGTATCAGGCTTACTAACTGGATACCCAAGTGCATTCTACCTAACTACAGTCCTTATTTATCTCTTGGCTTTTATTCTCTATCGGTAAACAACGTTTATCTCTCGCAACTGACATCTTAAAATCAGAAAGTGTTAGACGGATGATGAAACTACGTTTAAGAAATCAAAACCGTTTTCTCACTACAGTGCTTATCGTAAACATTGTTCTTGTATTTGGGATAATTCCGACAGTCCTTAACGTAATTGACTTGCATTCGAAGTACACTGCAGTATTGTTTTATACTACGGATATCTTGTTTTTGTTAAACACGGCAGCTAATCAATTTTTGTACATTTGGAGGCTGCCAAAATATAGGAAAACATTCTTTGTTATGTATTGTTGTAAAAAGTAAGTATGGAAATACAAGACGACATCACTTGTATAGTTGTAAAAAATAAACATATATGCCTTGTAGCATGTCGTGTTACTTCATGATGTATATGTGTAATCAATTATTCTGGAAGTACCTGCACATGTTAATAATATTATGTAAATTGTTTTGGGCAATATCCCGTCACATCTCGCGAGTGAGGATGCATGCATTAAGTCCTAGTTAGACGAGGTTGAAAGTTGATGAGAATTGCAACTCTCGCTCGCGTTTAACTCACGCATGCGCAATATCGATCAACTTTGAGCTGGTTCAACGCAACAACAAGAGTTTGCTATAGTTTGACCAAGGTTTGACCGCTACGCGCGGTAGTGTTCAGTCTACTCTCATGGAATTAACTCTTGTTTCGTTTGACCGGGGCATGAGGGTTGCAAATTCCGTGCAAACTCTCCCTTGCCAATACCTGAACTTTCATCAAATCTTATGCTCGTTTGATCCAGTTGTTATAAGCCTGGGTTTCACTAAAACAAGTATGAGAAAAGAAATGCATCAAAGGCCATTATACACGAGTTATGTAGAAAGTAATCGTGTTTTACTCAACAAACCTGCGCAGGAAGTATGTATGATTCGACATAGGCGCAATATTAGCTTGTGCGTAAGAGTGCATGCAAGCATAAGCTGGGCAGAACAAAAGGAAATTCAAAGGATCAGATAAAATGATTTATAATATAACATTTATAGTACGCGCGTGCTGATTGGTCGAGAAGCGTGTTTCTATAACTGTATAGAAACACGGAAATTTTCCCGCCAAAATTTAAAATCATAAAAAACAAATTTAATGCGAATTATAAAACTTTGAATACTATTTAAAAACAATTTTAATGCTTTTACACATTTTTGACTGTTAATTTTCAAACAGAGTTGTTTTCTTGCAGCGAAATTGACGAGCAAAGGTCAGCATGCGTACGTAATGAGAATTTGTAAATTAATCGAGTTTAAAAAATGTCTTGTGAGTTATATTATAAAAGAAATAGAAAACATTTTTTCCTGTGTTTCTATACACTTATAGAAACACTTGTGGGAGTTTGGGAGAACTCGAAATAACGTGGAAAAACTCGCCCTACGGGCTCGTTTTCCCACTGATTATTTCTCGTTCTCCCAAACTCCCACGCGTGTTTCTATAAGTGTATAGAAACACGGAAAATGTTTTCTATTTCCTAAATATATCATTATTTTAAAACAAGTACAACATCGCTAATGTACGTTGATTTCTATCTGCCTTCTGTTCATCGCCGTTTAATATAATAAAATTGCTCTTGCAACTTTAGGTTCAAGTCTTGTCATATTTATATACGCAACGCGTGCGCACTAGCGTCAGGATAGCCTTCAAATGCAACTCCTGCCCAACCCGCAAGCGCCTGCCTTGCAGGTTGTCTAAAATCCATATAAGTATTGATATACAGTCTTACAGACCTGGAAAACGTACTATTCAATGTTCCTCGGATCCTGAATTTGCCTTTTTCAAATGTTCCTCAAATTCGTTTCAATATAGTGCGTAAAAACAATGAAAAATGTGACTGTGCATTACGCATGCAACAATAGAGTTTAGTTGACTATATTATCGAATTACAATACAATAAGGCATCAGCTTCGCAAAAGGAATGTATTTTGTAGTACTTTGGAACCTATTTATTGAACTACCAGTGGTAATGGTTTATATTAAAAGTGAACTTTATTTAGCCACGGTAGACTCATCAGGATTTACACGCTTATAAAATTAATAAAATAGACAAAGGAAAGTTACATATTACAAATGGTACATATACATATTTACATAGGTACCTGTTTTCCATGAGTGCCGTGCAATTAATAATATTGGATAAAATATTTAAAATTATCGAATGAGGTTGCTGCAGTCAAACTTGAACTTGTGTAAAGTACTAGCCTGTCGTAACTCGACAGGAAGGGAGTTCCATAGTACCGCACCACTATAACCAAAACTATTTTTCAAGTAGTTTGTATGCGGTTGTGGCAAAGCTAATTTGCCACTGGTGTCTCTCAACGCATAATTTGTGATGCTACTGCGATCAACAAACATTTCGGAAAGGTAATCTGGTGCAAGACCATTCAAGGATTTATACACCATGATAGCCTTAGCAATTCTACGCTGAGATGTAAGCTTTTTCCAACCGAGTTTTTCAAACAGATAATCGGCATTTGTATCGTAACTAGATGACGTCAGCACTCTGGCAGCACGATTTTGCAGTTTTTGTAATTTATCCGCCAGAGTACCACCACAGCTATCCCAGATAACGGAACAATAGTCGAAATGGGGTTGGACTAAGCAATTGTAAATAAGTTGCATTGTGGAAAAAGGAACATAAGGCCTTATGCGTTTTAGTGCACCTATACCAGAAGCAACTTTTTTACACAATTTTTCAATGTTAACATTCCAAGATAAGTTCTCATCAATATGTGTACCAAGTGACTTTGTATGAGACACTTGTTTAATTGGAACGTTATTGATTGCTAATGAAGGAGTAGTTTGAAAAGTGTTAATTCGTTGGCGAGAGCCAATTAGCATAAACTCAGTTTTAGTCTGGTTTAAAGTACGTCTCAGATTTGCTGACAACCATTCACTGACATTGGCAAGATCTTCATTAAGGTTATAATTAATGTCGTGAATATTATTACTTGCATATGTCAAATTAGTGTCATCAGCAAACATACGTGCACGGGAATGTGTAAGACAATTAGGAAGGTCATTAATGTAGATTAAGAATAAGAGCGGGCCTAATATAGCTCCTTGAGGAACTCCACATCGAAGCAAACAACTTGTCGAGAAATGTCCATTAACAAAACATTTTTGATTACGTTCATTGAGATACGATCTGAACAAATTACCCGCAATTCCCTTAATTCCGTATGCATTTAGTTTGCCTAGCAATATTTCATGATCTACAGTGTCAAACGCTTTCTTGAGGTCAAGAAACATAACAGCATTTACATTTCCACTATCAATATTATAGGCCCAATCATTAGTGGCCTCAAGAAGAGCGGCGACAGTTGAATGCAAACCACGGAATCCTGACTGACAATTAGTTAACAATCTATTTTCAGATAGAAATGAATGCATCTGATCGTAAATTATTCTTTCAAAAACCTTAGCCACAACAGGGACAATGGAAATCGGACGATAATTATCAACGCAATTACGTTTTCCTTGTTTGTGTATAGGAACCACTTTTGCGCATTTCCATTCGTGTGGGAATATGCCTGTGGTAATAGAGCGATTAAAAATGAGACAAAGGGATTCTGTAATTAGATCAGGGCACTCTCGAAGCAACCTGGGGGCGGTTGTATCAAGGCCGGATAGCACTATCCACCGGATAAAAATGCTCCAAAAGCTATAAAACTACGAATGTAGACCCCACAAGTAATAAAAAGGAACTTTAATTTATAAATGCGAAGGTTTAATCTAGATTATACAAATCAACGGACAATTTTAGGAAGTAAAATTTTTCAACGATCTGTGACGAAAAGTAGCAAAATCGGAAAAAAACTCGCAAAATTTCATGTTTTATCTCAATACCCATGTGCCCGGCTCATATTAACAGCCCCCTACACATTGCAATCTGTCGAGCCGATATACTATAGTTTATTTTAAGGCAGTATTCCTTACTGCACCGATGACGAACTCGTCATCATTCGGCGAAACTTGAAATCGATCCGACAAGTCGCAATTTCTAAACATTCCATTATAGGAACTATAGTATAAAAAACAATCAAAAAAATTATGTATAGACACAATTAAATTACTGTCGTTGCAATGGAAGTGTTTCTAAAATATTACATTTACATCAATTCATTACATAAATTTGATCAATACATTTGCTCAAAAATTGCTCAACTTCCTGTTTACTAGCATACTTGTTCCCAATTGGTCAATCAATCACTGAAATGAGACGCCATTGGTCGATTCACTCACACAGGAAGTTGATCAATTTTTCAACGAATGAATTGATAAATTCTAGGTAATGAATTGATGCAATATTTTAGCAACACTTCCATTGCAACGACAGTAAGAATATCGATCAATCAGTCATTTGATGCTCAATTTTTCCGGCATGCGTTCTGAAATCTATATTCATCTTCTCAGTCATGAATATACGATATCCCACAGTCCACACTGATTTCAGGCTTCTTGGTGTTGCCTGTGTTGATTGAGGAAAACCATTCCATATGGCATATACAGGGTGTCCCCAAAAAATTCCCTCCAGCATAGTTTGTGGTATTAGCATACGCTAGTTTAATACGGAAGTTTCAGATTCTTGCACCGAATGAAATAACTACAGGTGTATGTACCACAGAATACCACGGTACCACAGAATACCAGTGTTATTTATTGATCTTATAAAATTGGGAGGAAACATACTTTAAACTTTATTTTTGTGAATATATTATTAGTTTTAGTTTTAATTGACATATAAAAAACAAAAAATAAATATTTTCATAAAAATTCTTAAAAATAATCAGGATTAACAAAAAATAACATTCTATGTTTTTGATACTTTTTTCCTACATAATGCCTGTAAAATTCGAAAGTTTAAAAATAAGTTTGCAAACCAGTATAATTTATGTTGATCATTAAGTCTATGAAATCTAGCCTCAAAACCCCCAGGAAGAAAAAAGATATCGATAAACTACACTAAAAAATATTAAGAAGCCACATTATATATATTTGACAAGAGATATGGAACATGTAAATTTTTGTGGTATTCTGTGGTACATACACCTGTACTATACTATACTATACTATACTATATAATTTTAATTCATTTATATTTGACTGATCAAAATAACCATGCATGCAACTGTCTGCTTTCTTGAATTTCCTAAGATGGCAGGACCTTTTTTAACTAATGTACTGGAGGGGCCAAAGCAGCCCCCATGTTGCCCCCCCCCCCCAGTAAGCTATTTTTGCCCCCCCAGTGAACGTCCCTTTTGTCCCAAATATAAGCAAAAAAGGGGAAAAACTGAGTTTAGAGGAAAGTTATGGTATTCTCACAACAAAACCTGGCTCCGTTCAGATGGGAAAAATCAAAAATTGTCTCTGAAAATGCAGGAAATCAAGCCACAGAGACTCAAGAATACAGAAATGTTCTGGGGAGGACCCCCAGACCCCCTTCAGCTTCCCACGCCTGTAATACACCACCTACTTGTTACGTCCCCTTTCGATGATGGCCCCCCACTAACGATTTCTTGAAAAAGGCCCTGTAAGATGGCGACACCAATATTCCAACTTGTCCAAATTAGGGAATTCTCTTTCTGGGCTTCGAAGGCCTTATGAGTTATGTTTACAAATTTTTGCATTAAATAAAATATTGATGTTAGGTAGACATTCGCTTCAAAATTTCCTTTTAAAATTATTAAAATACTTTTTAAATAGGTGCATCAAGAGTCGTATAAAATCAGAGCAAAAAAATGTGCCCAAACGAATACATATATATTTATGAGCTTATTTATAATTGTTTTTCTTACATTATTACATATGTTTTTCGTAATTTCATAATTCTTTGGATAATTTGGAATAGTGAGTGTCGCCACTTTGTACAGTCTGTATATAGAGCAGTATAGTGCATGCATGACAAAAAATTACCATGGCATATTCGATATACCAAACAGGGATTGTTATTCAAAGCATATTCTAACATACACACTGGGTACTGGTTAGGGCCCATCACCAATCGCGATGCCTCTTCAAAGCCAGATTTTTTCAGGGTGTGGCGTTTCGCACTGACATCAATACACTTAAATGAGATGTCAAATACAATTTAGTATAAAACAGTTACGTTGATAATATTCTGATTCCTGCTTGTTTCAAACACCTTTGACTTTGTTTTGGTTTGTGAACAGTGTCTAATCTTCACCATGAAAATGATAAGAATCAGACATGAAGCGCGTGACTTATTTCAATTTATCAAAATCATCCCACATCAATACCTTTTAAGCAAGGCAGGACCTAGCCTGCGGTGCAGACGCACATTCCCGCAACGTCTCTCCCGCGGGATATATAGCGGACGCACATTCCCGCAACGTCTCTCCCATGAAATTGCAAAGTAAGAAGTGGGTATAGAAAAGCCAGCTAGCCTACTATGATCCAGCATGACAATCTCTCACTTAGTAGTGCATAAGGGCCTATTTACGTGAACTGGTGTCAGAGGCAATTCGCTACACGCCTTCTCATGCAAGGGGGCGGGTGAATATCCTAGGAATTTCGCCCTCCCGTGCCTGAATTCCCTAAGAAGTTCGCCCCCGGCCTGGGGGGGGGGGGGTGAATTTACTAGGATATTCGTCTCCATTTAGGAAATTCTACCCCCTCCCTTAAATTGACATGAATACACATTAACTGTGGGTAGTTTATACAGCGATTGTATATGAGACCTTTATGGGGTATTGAAGAAACACACACTCGGGAATTCTTTGTTTGGATTGGTTAAAGGCACGTGTAATTATATTCAAATTTGGATAGTCAGGATGTTTGGGCGTTTAGGATGGAATATATTTTATGCACCATCGTGCATTTGATTATGTCTAGGTGAATCAAGTACTGAAAAACAACGATTATACTGTATGTATATGTTTGTAATATAAAAGATCTAAATCTGCACTTGTCGGCCACCCTTCAAATGCCTCCTATTAATCATTGAATTATGCTACGATAAACATCGATGATCTTTTAATAGGCACTTCCTGAATTTGTTCTCGTGCACACGAAACAATTGCTTGAACTTGAGGCGGAGAATGCGAGCCTGTAGTTAATATGATTCATACATTGTCAGCCTAGACCTTGAACCACGGTCATGAACATGGACAAAAATTATTACACTACTCTGTAGATTCATTTTCATTAAGAATCAGTCTCGTAAAAATTTTCATTAGCAGGTGCAGTTACTCTGTGATATTGCAATTTTAATCATAACACGCACAAACAATCATTAAAACTTTATTATCGCGGCCGTGCCAGACGTATATTTGTAATAAATCATTTTGGGCGGTCCCCCCCAAGTTTTCTTCAAAGTGTCCTTTTCTGCGGCTAAGGTGCTTTTTTCTAATACAAGAGATGTGATCCATTGTAATAGTTTTCATTGCCAGCTTAATTTGTTCTATTGTTTCGTGTACACTCAATACGTGGGCTCAATCACAATTATTTTTTCGCTGTTTTTCAATACTATCAGATCATAAACACCCAAACATCCTGAATATTGCAAAATGACGTAAATTGTCCAAATTTGGATATCATTACATATTCCCTTTAATCATAATGATTATTAATAGATAACACGATACGATATCCCCCCCCCCCCCCTTCTCCTATAAAAGGTTTTTCATATGTATATTCATAGTTAATGTTTGCCTTCATAGCGCCTGAGAACAAGGAAGTATATAAAGTGTTTTATATACTCAGAAGAAGTTAGCTCAAAATGGATGACCAATACTGGAACACTGCTAATGACTCGTTTAACTTTACCGACGACTTTGAATTTTGTGAAATGATGTTTCTAGGAACTATTGTGCCATGGAGTCTTACAATTTATATGTGCATCATCGTCATTGCAGCAATAGCTAATGTCCTACTCTTATTTGGTATCTATAAAAATCCTTTAAAATGTTTTCGCAATCCGACTACCTTCTTCATCGCGAACGTAAGCATTGCCGATTTGCTTAACTCCTTGTTCAATTTCGAAGAGTTGTTGGTATCACAGACTAAATATACGAGTACTTTCTGTTTGCCAGGCGCTTGGGGAACAATTCATTCAGCATTTGGAAGTTTTGTTTTCTTTTTAACGTTCCCTTCGGTGACTGTCCTTGCTTTGGAGAGATATGTGTCTGTAGCTCATCCTTTATGGCATCAAGTGAACGTCACATCTCGTCTCTGCTATACATGGATTGCTGTAGTGTGGTTAGTCAACTCTATCTATACTGGAGTACATACGCATTTAGCTCACGTATCAGGCTTACTAACTGGATACCCAAGTGCATTCTACCTAACTACAGTCCTTATTTATCTCTTGGCTTTTATCTCTATCCGTAAACAACGTTTATCTCTCGCAACTGACATTTTAAAATCAGAAAGTGTTAGACGGATGATGAAACTACGTTTAAGAAATGAAAACCGTTTTCTTACTACAGTGCTTATCGTAAACATTGTTCTTGTATTTGGGATAATTCCGACACTACTTGACGTAATTGACTTGCATTCGAAGTACACTGCAGTATTGTTTTATACTACGGATATTTTTTTTTTGTTAAACACGGCAGCTAATCCATTTTTGTACATTTGGAGGCTGCCAAAATATAGGAAAACATTCTTTGTTATGTATTGTTGTAAAAAGTAAGTATGGAAATACAAGACGACATCACTTGTTATGTATAGTTGTAAAAAATAAACATATATGCCTTGTAGCATGTCGTGTTACTTCATGATGTATATGTGTAATCAATTATTCTGGAAGTACCTGCATGTTAATAATATTATGTAAATTGTTTTGGGCAATATCCTGTCACATCTCGCGAGTGAGGATGCAAGCATTAAGTCCTGGTTAGACGAGGTTGAAAGTTGATGAGAATTGCAACTCTCGCTCGCGTTTAACTCACGCATGCGCAATCTCGATCAACTTTGAGCTGGTTCAACGCAACAACAAGAGTTTGCTATAGTTTGACCAAGGTTTGACCGCTACGCGCGGTAGTATCCAGTCTACTCTCATGGAATTAACTCTTGTTTCGTTTGACCGGGGCATGAGGGTTGCAAATTCCGTGCAAACTCTCCCTTGCCAATACTTGAACTTTCATCAAATCTTATGCTCGTTTGATCCAGTTGTTATAAGCCTGGGTTTCACTAAAACAAGTATGAGAAAAGAAATGCATCAAAGGCCATGATACACGAGTTATGTAGAAAGTAATCGTGTTTTACTCAACAAACCTGCGTAGGAAGTATGATTCGACATAGGCGCAATATTAGCTTGTGCGTAAGAGTGCATGCAAGCATAAGCTGGGCAGAAGAAAAGGAAATTCAAAAGATCAGATAAAATGATATATATCATTATTTTAAAACAAGTACAACATCGCTAATGTACGTTGATTTCTATCTGCCTTCTGTTCATCGCCGTTTAATATAATAAAATTGCTCTTGCAACTTTAGGTTCAAGTCTTGTCATATTTATATACGCAACGCGTGCGCACTAGCGTCAGGATAGCCTTCAAATGCAACTCCTGCCCAACCCGCAAGCGCCTGCCTTGCAGGTTGTCTAAAATCCATATAAGTATTGATATACAGTCTTACAGACCTGGAAAACGTACTATTCAATGTTCCTCGGATCCTGAATTTGCCTTTTTCAAATGTTCCTCAAATTCGTTTCAATATAGTGCGTAAAAACAATGAAAAATGTGACCGTGTATCACGCATGCAACAATAGAGTTTAGTTGACTATATTATCGAATTACAATACAATAAGGCATCAGCTTCGCAAAAGGAATGTATTTTGTAGTACTTTGGAACCTATTTATTGAACTACCAGTGGTAATGGTTTATATTAAAGACTCTAGTAGAAGATAAAAAAGGCTTCCTTGGAAATACATAAGTAAGTAAGTGAACTTTATTTAGCCACGGTAGACTCATCAGGATTTACACGCTTATAATAAAATTAATAAAATAGACAAAGGAAAGTTACATAATTATTACAAATGGTACATATACATATTTACATAGGTACCTGTTTTTAAGGCTGTCCATAAGATGCTCGGCAACTTTGGAGCAACTTTTCCAATTCCTGGCAACTTTTTTTCCATCGAGCAACCTCTTATTTTAAAACAATAACTTAAAGTAAAACGAAGGAAACAGGCATATTTAAAGGTTTAAATGTTGTTTGTTCCGCTTTTTGTTCCGCTGTATAGCTGTTCAGGTTTGTAAGGTTTGTTCATGAGTACATACTTATGGGACGCAGATCGAAAATATCTCTGCAAGATGAAGTACTTACCTCAAAAATAAATAATGGCGGACAATGGCGCTCATTGACATTATGGCGCTTCATCAAGCTCGAATGACTCTGAAAATCAGTCGACCGAAGAAAATCCTTTAGAGCAGCAACAGCGGGAGCCAGACTTAGTACTCCAGATAAGGCTAACATTTCCCGTCAAAGAACAGTACAAACCAATCCCGCTGGAAAAAAGAATATCGGTGGCACAGTCGGTCCAAATGTGTCTGCTTGGGAGAGACTCGAGGAATTCAAAGACGATTATCTCACCGTGGTGTCGGGAAAACTAAGATGTGATGCATGTAAAGAAACGATTTCTAAAAAGAAGAGCTCTGTGAAGAAACATATTGAATCCCAAAAGCATATCAAATCGAAGGATGTCATAAAGAAAAGCAAAATGAAAGACCAGAGCATCAGAGACCTCATGGCAAGAAACACTAGTGAAGCAAAAGGATCAACATTACCCGAAGATATGAGACTCTATCGACATGAGCTTGTGGAAACTCTTTTAAAGGCCGGGATTCCTCTTTCAAAAGCTGACATTATGAGACCATTTCTTGAAAAATATGGTCATCGTTTGACCTCCCGTTCACATTTGGCTGAATTTATTCCGTTGATACTTAAGAAAGAGAAAGACACTGTTAAAGCTGAAATTGCTGCAAATGATGATTTTTCCGTTATTTTTGACGGTAGTACAAGGTTAGGAGAAGCGCTAGCTATTGTCGTGCGTTTTATTGACCAATGGAATGTCCAGCAACGACTTGTTAGGTTAGAAGTTCTGGCAAGGAAGCCTGAATGCAGAACAACTTGCACAGCGTTTAATCCAATGTCTGGCTGTTGAGTATGGAATTAAACCCAACCATCTTCTGGTAGCAATGAGAGATGGTGCAGCAGTTAATGAGGCCGGGTTGCGTCAAGCTGGTTTTTACTTCCCCAAAACTTTTAATGTGACATGTTTCTCGCACACCGTTGACAATGTTGGCAAGCACTTTGAATTTAGTGCTCTGGATAAATTTTCGAAGTACTGGAACACAATGTTTTCCCTTAGTTCAGCTGCCAGGTTGCTATGGAAGACTAGAACTGGAACTGCAATGCTCCTTAAGTCGGATACAAGGTAGTGGAGTCATTGGGAAGTACGCAACCGGGTGGTGCAGTATTTTGGGGATGTGGAGCCTTTCCTCAGGGAAAATGATGTTTCTCCCATGTGTCGAATGAGGCTGCTGGAGTTGTTTGATGACCCTGTCAGTGCTCGGGACTTAGAACTTGAACTCGCTGCAATGGTTCATGCAGGTAAGCACTTTGTTTCAGCGACATACTACCTTGAAGGGGATGGCCCTTTAGTGTTTAGTTGCTATGAGCGTTTGTCAGCTTTAGCTCATGCAATAGCAATCGTGTCTTATCCAAATACTGAGGCGAAAGCTCGAGAGCATGCTGCTGGAAATATGCCACTATTTCCCCAGGATTCAGGTTCTATCAGCAGAAGTTCAGTGTGGAATTTCATGACATAGTCCGTGCATTCAAAGCTGCTCAATTATGCTGCCCTGTGAAAGTGCAAGAACTACACCCAAATGCAGCCTCTGTCCAGGAACTGAAGTAATTCGGATTTTTTACTGATGTCGCCATTGCCCAGCTTGTCGAAGAGCTTCCAAAGTATTTGGCCGTTGCAGATGGTGTAGAAATTGAAACAGAGGAAGGGAAAGTGAAGTGGTGGTCTGATCATTAGATGGCTCTTCCTTGTTGGTCAACAGCAGTTAAGAAGATCTTGTTAGTTTAACTTAGTTCTGCTTCAGCTGAGCGGGTGTCCAGTTTGCTTCAGAATGCATTTAATAAACAGCAAGATGCAGCATTGGAAGAAACTGTCGAGGTCTCAATCATGCTAAGATACAACAAGCGCTAGCAAGATGGCTGAAACATGCTCTGTGATAAGAGTCACAGAGGACACAGTGTGTTTTTAGGTATGATTGATTGTTGTGTTACTCGTTTTAGCAGGTTAAAAGTTCAGGAGTCATAAACAGTGAACAATTACAATTAGATTGAGTAATTAGCCACTTCTTGTAGTAAATATATGAAAACCAACATTAAAATTTTGGAGCAACTTTTGAGCAACTTTTTTATTTTTTGAGCAACTTTTGAGCAACTTTCTGTGAAATTATGAGCAACTTTTAGAAAAAATTGGAGCATCTTGTGGACAGCCTTACCTGTTTTCCATGAGTGCCGTGCAATTAATAATATTGGATAAAATATTTAAAATTATCGAATGAGGTTGCTGCAGTCAAACTTGAACTTGTGTAAAGTACTAGCCTGTCGTAACTCGACAGGAAGGGAGTTCCACAGTACCGCACCACTATAACCAAAACTATTTTTCAAGTAGTTTGTGTGCGGTTGTGGCAAAGCTAATTTGCCACTGGTGTCTCTCAACGCATAATTTGTGATGCTACTGCGATCAACAAACATTTCGGAAAGGTAATCTGGTGCAAGACCATTCAAGGATTTATACACCATGATAGCCTTAGCAATTCTACGCTGAGATGTAAGCTTTTTCCAACCGAGTTTTTCAAACAGATAATCGGCATTTGTATCGTAACTAGATGACGTCAGCACTCTGGCAGCACGATTTTGCAGTTTTTGTAATTTATCCGCCAGAGTAATACCGCAGCTATCCCAGATAACGGAACAATAGTCGAAATGGGGTTGGACTAAGCAATTGTAAATAAGTTGCATTGTGGAAAAAGGAACATAAAGCCTTATGCGTTTTAGTGCACCTATAACAGAAGCAACTTTTTTACACAATTTTTCAATGTTAACATTCCAAGATAAGTTCTCATCAATATGTGTACCAAGTGACTTTGTATGAGACACTTGTTTAATTGGAACGTTATTGATTGCTAATGAAGGAGTAGTTTGAAAAGTGTTAATTCGTTGGCGAGAGCCAATTAGCATAAACTCAGTTTTAGTCTGGTTTAAAGTACGTCTCAGATTTGCTGACAACCATTCACTGACATTGGCAAGATCTTCATTAAGGTTATAATTAATGTCGTGAATATTATTACTTGCATATGTCAAATTAGTGTCATCAGCAAACATACGTGCACGGGAATGTGTAAGACAATTAGGAAGGTCATTAATGTAGATTAAGAATAAGAGCGGGCCTAATATAGCTCCTTGAGGAACTCCACATCGAAGCAAACAACTTGTCGAGAAATGTCCATTAACAAAACATTTTTGATTACGTTCATTGAGATACGATCTGAACAAATTACCCGCAATTCCCTTAATTCCGTATGCATTTAGTTTGCCTAGCAATATTTCATGATCTACAGTGTCAAACGCTTTCTTGAGGTCAAGAAACATAACAGCATTTACATTTCCACTATCAATATTATAGGCCCAATCATTAGTGGCCTCAAGAAGAGCGGTGACAGTTGAATGCAAACCACGGAATCCTGACTGACAATTAGTTAACAATCTATTTTCAGATAGAAATGAATGCATCTGATCGTAAATTATTCTTTCAAAAACCTTAGCCACAACAGGGACAATGGAAATCGGACGATAATTATCAACGCAATTACGTTTTCCTTGTTTGTGTATAGGAACCACTTTTGCGCATTTCCATTCGTGTGGGAATATGCCTGTGGTAATAGAGCGATTAAAAATGAGACAAAGGGATTCTGTAATTAGATCAGGGCACTCTCGAAGCAACCTGGGGGCGGTTGTATCAAGGCCGGATAGCACTATCCACCGGATAGCGAATTTTTCGACTGTTGTAAAAATGCTCCAAAAGCTATAAAACTACGAATGTAGACCCCACAAGTAATAAAAAGGAACTTTAATTTATAAATGCGAAGGTTTAATCTAGATTATACAAATCAACGGACAATTTTAGGAAGTAAAATTTTTCAACGATCTGTGACGAAAAGTAGCAAAATCGGAAAAAAACTCGCAAAATTTCATGTTTTATTTCAATACCCATGTGCCCGGCTCATATTAACAGCCCCCTACACATTGCAATCTGTCGAGCCGATATACCATAGTTTATTTTAAGGCAGTATTCCTTACTGCACCGATGACGAACTCGTCATCATTCGGCGAAACTTGAAATCGATCCGACAAGTCGCAATTTCTAAACATTCCATTATAGGAACTATAGTATAAAAAACAATCAAAAAAATTATGTATAGACACAATTAAATTACTGTCGTTGCAATGGAAGTGTTTCTAAAATATTACATTTACATCAATTCATTACATAAATTTGATCAATACATTTGCTCAAAAATTGCTCAACTTCCTGTTTACTAGCATACTTGTTCCCAATTGGTCAATCAATCACTGAAATGAGACGCCATTGGTCGATTCACTCACACAGGAAGTTGATCAATTTTTCAACGAATGAATTGATAAATTCTAGGTAATGAATTGATGCAATATTTTAGCAACACTTCCATTGCAACGACAGTAAGAATATCGATCAATCAGTCATTTGATGCTCAATTTTTCCGGCATGCGTTCTGAAATCTATATTCATCTTCTCAGTCATGAATATACGATATCCCACAGTCCACACTGATTTCAGGCTTCTTGGTGTTGCCTGTGTTGATTGAGGAAAACCATTCCATATGGCATATACAGGGTGTCCCCAAAAAATTCCCTCCAGCATAGTTTGTGGTATTGAGCATACGCTAGTTTAATACGGAAGTTTCAGATTCTTGCACCGAATGAAATAACTACAGGTGTATGTACCACAGAATACCACGGTACCACAGAATACCAGTGTTATTTATTGATCTTATAAAATTGGGAGGAAACATACTTTAAACTTTATTTTTGTGAATATATTATTAGTTTTAGTTTTAATTGACATATAAAAAACAAAAAATAAATATTTTCATAAAAATTCTTAAAAATAATCAGGATTAACAAAAAAATAACATTCTATGTTTTTGATACTTTTTTCCTACATAATGCCTGTAAAATTCGAAAGTTTAAAAATAAGTTTGCAAACCAGTATAATTTATGTTGATCATTAAGTCTATGAAATCTAGCCTCAAAACCCCCAGGAAGAAAAAATATATCGATAAACTACACTAAAAAATATTAAGAAGCCATATTATATATATTTGACAAAAGATATGGAACATGTAAATTTTTGTGGTATTCTGTGGTACATACACCTGTACTATACTATACTATATAATTTTAATTCATTTATATTTGACTGATCAAAATAACCATGCATGCAACTGTCTGCTTTCTTGAATTTCCTAAGATGGCAGGACCTTTTTTAACTAATGAATTGTACTGGAGGGGCCAAAGCAGCCCCCATGTTGCCCCTCCCCCCAGTAAGCTATTTTTGCCCCCCCAGTGAACGTCCCTTTTGTCCAAAATATAAGCAAAAAAGGGGAAAAACCTTTTTTTCCTGAGTTTAGAGGAAAGTTATGGTATTCTCACAACAAAACCTGGCTCCGTTTAGATGGGAAAAATCAAAAATTGTCTCTGAAAATGCAGGAAATCAAGCCACAGAGACTCAAGAATACAGAAATGTTCTGGGGAGGACCCCCAGACCCCCTTCAGCTTCCCACACCTGTAATACACCACCTACTTGTTACGTCCCCTTTCGATGGTGGCCCCCCACTAACGATTTCTTGAAAAAGGCCCTGTAAGATGGCGACACCAATATTCCAACTTGTCCAAATTAGGGAATTCTCTTTCTGGGCTTCGAAGGCCTTATGAGTTATGTTTACAAATTTTTGCATTAAATAAAATATTGATGTTAGGTAGACATTCGCTTCAAAATTTCCTTTTAAAATTATTAAAATACTTTTTAAATAGGTGCATCAAGAGTCGTATAAAATCAGAGCAAAAAAATGTGCCCAAACGAATACATATATATTTATGAGCTTATTTATAATTGTTTTTCTTACATTATTACATATGTTTTTCGTAATTTCATAATTCTTTGGATAATTTGGAATAGTGAGTGTCGCCACTTTGTACAGTCTGTATATAGAGCAGTATAGTGCATGCATGACAAAAAATTACCATGGCAATGAAAAGATGTTCACAGGTTCATTCATATTCGATATACCAAACAGGGATTGTTATTCAAAGCATATTCTAACATACACACTGGGTACTGGTTAGGGCCCATCACCAATCGCGATGCCTCTTCAAAGCCAGATTTTTTCAGGGTGTGGCGTTTCGCACTGACATCAATACACTTAAATGAGATGTCAAATACAATTTAGTATAAAACAGTTACGTTGATAAGATTCTGATTCCTGCTTGTTTCAAACACCTTTCACTTTGTTTTGGTTTGTGAACAGTGTCTAATCTTCACCATGAAAATGATAAGAATCAGACATGAAGCGCGTGACTTATTTCAATTTATCAAAATCATCCCACATCAATACCTTTTAAGCAAGGCAGGACCTAGCCTGCGGTGCAGACGCACATTCCCGCAACGTCTCTCCCGCGGGATATATAGCGGACGCACATTCCCGCAACGTCTCTCCCATGAAATTGCAAAGTAAGAAGTGGGTATAGAAAAGCCAGCTAGCCTACTATGATCCAGCATGACAATCTCTCACTTAGTAGTGCATAAGGGCCTATTTACGTGAACTGGTGTCAGAGGCAATTCGCTACACGCCTTCTCATGCAAGGGGGCGGGTGAATATCCTAGGAATTTCGCCCTCCCGTGCCTGAATTCCCTAAGAAGTTCGCCCCCGGCCTGGGAGGGGGGGTGAATTTACTAGGATATTCGTCTCCATTTAGGAAATTCTACCCCCTCCCTTAAATTGACATGAATACACATTAACTGTGGGTAGTTTATACAGCGATTGTATATGAGGCCTTTATGGGGTATTGAAGAAACACACACTCGGGAATTCTTTGTTTGGATTGGTTAAAGGCACGTGTAATTATATTCAAATTTGGATAGTCAGGATGTTTGGGCGTTTAGGATGGAATATATTTTATGCACCATCGTGCATTTGATTATGTCTAGGTGAATCAAGTACTGAAAAACAGCGATTATACTGTATGTATATGTTTGTAATATAAAAGATCTAAATCTGCACTTGTCGACCGCCCTTCAAATGCCTCCTATTAATCATTGAATTATGCTACGATAAACATCGATGATCTTTTAATAGGCACTTCCTGAATTTGTTCTCGTGCACACGAAACAATTGCTTGAACTTGAGGCGGAAAAAGCGAGCCTGTAGTTAATATGATTCATACATTGTCAGCCTAGACCTTGAACCACGGTCATGAACATGGACAAAAATTATTACACTACTCTGTAGATTCATTTTCATTAAGAATCAGTCTCGTAAAAATTTTCATTAGCAGGTGCAGTTACTCTGTGATATTGCAATTTTAATCATAACACGCACAAACAATCATTAAAGCATTATTATCGCGGCCGTGCCAGACGTATATTTGTAATAAATCATTTTGGGCGGTCCCCCCCAAGTTTTCTTCAAAGTGCCCTTTTCTGCGGCTAAGGTGCTTTTTTCTAATACAAGAGATGTGATCCATTGTAATAGTTTTCATTGCCAGCTTTGTTCTATTGTTTCGTGTACACTCAATACGTGGGCTCAATCACAATTATTTTTTCGCTGTTTTTCAATACTTTCAGATCATAAACACCCAAACATCCTGAATATTGCAAAATGACGTAAATTGTCCAAATTTGGATATCATTACATATTCCCTTTAATCATAATGATTATTAATAGATAACACGATACGATATCCCCCCCCCTTCTCCTATAAAAGGTTTTTCATATGTATATTCATAGTTAATGTTTGCCTACATAGCGCCTGAGAACAAGGAAATAAATAAAGTGTTTTATACTCCGAAGAAGTTAGTTCAAAATGGATGACCAATACTGGAACACTGCTAATGACTCGTTTAACTTTACCGACGACTTTGAATTTTGTGAAATGATGTTTCTAGGAACTATTGTTCCATGGAGTCTTACAATTTATATGTGCATCATCGTCATTGCAGCAATAGCTAATGTCCTACTCTTGTTTGCTATCTATAAAAATCCTTTAAAATGTTTTCGCAATCCGACTACCTTCTTCATCGCGAACTTAAGCATTGCCGATTTGCTTAACTCCTTGTTCAATTTCGAAGAGTTGTCGGTATCACAGACTAAATATACGAGTACTTTCTGTTTGCCAGGCGCTTGGGGAACAATTCATTCAGCATTTGGAAGTTTTGTTTTCTTCTTAACGTTCCCTTCGGTGACTGTCCTTGCTTTGGAGAGATATGTGTCTGTAGCTCATCCTTTATGGCATCAAGTGAACGTCACATCTCGTCTCTGCTATACATGGATTGCTGTAGTGTGGTTAGTCAACTCTATCTATACTGGAATACATACGCATTTAGCTCACGTATCAGGCTTACTAACTGGATACCCAAGTGCATTCTACCTAACTACAGTCCTTATTTATCTCTTGGCTTTTATCTCTATCCGTAAACAACGTTTATTTCTCGCAACTGACATTTTAAAATCAGAAAGTGTTAGACGGATGATGAAACTACGTTTAAGAAATCAAAACCGTTTTCTTACTACAGTGCTTATCGTAAACTTTGTTCTTGTATTTGGGATAATTCCGACACTACTTGACGTAATTGACTTGCATTCGAAGTACACTGCAGTATTGTTTTATACTACGGATATTTTATTTTTGTTAAACACGGCAGCTAATCCATTTTTGTACATTTGGAGGCTACCAAAATATAGGAAAACATTCTTTGTTATGTATTGTTGTAAAAAGTAAGTATGGAAATACAAGACGACATCGGCCTTGTTATGTATAGTTGTAAAAAATAAACATATATGCCTTGTAGCATGTCGTGTTACTTCATGATGTATATGTGTAATCAATTATTCTGCAAGTACCTGCATGTTAATAATATTATGTAAATTGTTTTGGGCGATATCCCATCATATCTCGCGAGTGAGGATGCAAGCATTAAGTCCTGGTTAGACGAGGTTGAAAGTTGATGAGAATTGCGAAGAACTCTCGCTCGCGTTTAACTCACGCATGCGCAATATCGATCAACTTTGAGCTGGTTCAACGCAACAACAAGAGTTTGCTATAGTTTGACCCAGGTTTGACCGCTACGCGCGGTAGTGTTCAGTCTACTCTCATGGAATTAACTCTTGTTTCATTTGACCGGGGCATGAGGGTTGCAAATTCCGTGCAAACTCTCCCTTGCCAATACCTGAACTTTCATCAAATCTTATGCTCGTTTGATCCAGTTGTTATAAGCCTGGGTTTCACTAAAACAAGTATGAGAAAAGAAATGCATCAAAGGCCATGATACACGAGTTATGTAGAAAGTAATCGTGCAAAATTTGAGAGCTTGCAGCTGGCGCGCGTTTTCCTCAACAGACCTGCGTAGGAAGTATGATTCGACATAGCCATAGGCGCAATATTAGCTTGTGCGTAAGAGTGCAAGCATAAGCTGGGCAGAACAAAAGGAAATTCAAAGGATCAGATAAAATTATATATATCATTATTTTAAAACAAGTACAACATCGCTAATGTACGTTGATTTCTATCTGCCTTCTGTCTTTCTATCTGGGTTTTTTTGTCAAGACGGCGGTTCGTTTCTATAAGGAATTGAACAATTTGAGTACGGCTGATTTTATAGGTGAGAGCAATAAAAACCTGGAAAATACTGCGTGGTTGAGAGAATTATATCCAGAAGATAATTCTGATGAGGATCTTGACAATTTTGAAAATTTCAATTGCAAATAAGCCCCAACGGTGGAACATCCGACATCATAAAAGCAATATTAAACTATTATTATACAAAATACTATTTATAATCAAACAAAACACACGCAAATACCAGCAACAGTCTCTAAATTTATCATTAAAATTCCAGAACGATTATTTGTTGCCAACGCAAGCCAAAATATTAAATTTGCCGCGCCAAATAGCGCTATTTGGGTGAACCTACGAGCAAAATTTGAAAATAAGACAGCGGTAGAGACCCTGGTAACCTAGTAACAACTCAAGAATGTAAAATGGCAACAAGAACCGAAATAACGAGCAATGTTTTGCTTGTTTACGCTAGTTTAAGAGCTATATCTCAGCGCTTGATGGATTAAATTACGTACGACGAATTTGCGGCATGAAAATGCTATATTTCACGTCGTTCGGGAACAAGTTTAAGGATGCTGTAACGCCTTTAAATGTTGCTAAAAACAAAGTATTGTCTACCTCGAATTTTTCTAGACGTGGGCCCGTGCGAAAAGTCGAACATATGTGGCCAAATTTACGTCTAGGAAAACCTCACTTCGTCAAATCATGTCAATTTGTTAGGCGTTTATATACAAGGTAAGAATTATAAACATCAGTCTCTCGGGAACATATCTGCGCTACTCGGATTGTCGGCAGATTTTCGGGAGTTGATAGTGGCCTAATTTGCTAGATTTTTAGACGTGGGCCCGTAGAAATTCTTAACAGGATCTAATACAAAATGCGTATTTTGAATTTTCTCTTATCAAATCTATAGAAAGCCGCCATCTTGAATTTATTTGGTAGAAACCTAACGCGCATGCTTATCAGCCATGTTGTACTTCATTTCTAGCCATGATCTATATTGAGATGCGCGCCATCTGTAATATATATTTATACACAATTATACACAGTCCATTGTATTATGTGGAACTGAACATTCCTCAATCCTCAGTGCAAAAGCACTTTCCAAACAACACAAGTGAAGTTCCACGCTGCATTTTCATGTTGTCGACTGCATAATTAAGTTTCTTCACAACATAATGAGGTTCACAACCAAAAATATGTTCCTCACAGTACGATCGATCAGGCTCTGTACGACTGCATATTATTTATGCAATACACCAGGGGTCATCCTAAGAAAATTTTAGAACTGCCCATTTTGCAACCTCTTTCACAGGCTCTTATAGGAGGGAAAAGCCTGGGTACGAGGACGCCCATTTTGGCGGCAGAACAGGCAAATTGGTGGGAGAAATTTTTGAAATCTAGTATCTTGCAAAACCGCATTTCCAGCATTCTGTGGGGAGAATTTCATGGAAATTTCAACGTTACAAGCTTTCATCTCGAGTACTAAAAACATTATAGTTCAATAATCTAAAGGCCGGGCTCCACTTGCACGTACGTACGCACAATTGCACGCACGTATGTGTTTATACTTTCGTGAAATTTGATTGGTTAAAAACTTGACGGCCGCACAGAAAGTAGAATACAGTTCTACTGTCATACGTACAAAAGGTTAGCCGCGACGGTCAAGATGAGCGATCATTTTCGAGTCACAGAGCATGCGCAAAATCGGCCGCGCTGGCCGTACGTGCAAGTGCTCTGTGACTCGAAAATGATCGACAATCTTGACCGTCGCGGCTAACTTTTTGTACGTATGACAGTAGAACTGTATTCTACTTTCTGTGCGGCCGTCAAATTTTTAACCAATCAAATTTCACGAAAGTATAAACACATACGTGCGTGCAATTGTGCGTACGTACGTGCAAGTGGAGCCCGGCCTTAATGTTCAACATTTGTTATATAAACATATTTAATTGAAAGACTGAAACAGGCGGGGCTTAGCCCCCCCCCCCATTTCCCTACTTTTCAAAGTTGGGGGCCTTTAGCCATTCTACCCCCCCCCCCTCCGGTTCCACCGCCTATGGAGGGGGAAGCTGGCTAGCCTGTCTTCAAGCACTGTCACAGGGTTATCCCAAAGATATAAATTTTTAGGAATTTGTTAAATATGATCATAATGACCAATTCAAACAATATATTAAATATTGAATGTTTAGACACTTTTCGGGTTTGTGAATCCAAAACTCAATTTTTAGAACTGCCCATTTTAGGTTTTAGAACTACCCATTTTACAATTAGAACTGCCCATTTTGGAAAATGGAAGGCCTTAGGATGACCCCTGCAATACACTGTGACACTGATAGCCAGAGAATATTATTTCTGGAAGTTCCTCAGCTGAAATATTGAGCCGAGGAACAATATTCTCCTCGCTTCTCACGAGTTGAATTTGGAATATTAAGGAACAAAACAATGTTCAAATTCTATTAACAGGATATGAAGTATTAAACACTTCGTAATCTCAAAATAGGCTAAAATGGCCGATAACTAAATATAATTCCTTAAAATTCTCCGTTAAAATATACGTGAAAAATTCAAAATGTTCCTCAATCTTGTTGATAAGGCAAATGTTCCTCAGGATCCCGAGATCCCACTTTTTTCCAGGTCTGTTAATATAGTTGCGTCTCCCTCGAGTGCTAAACGACACGTCGCCCACAGTAACTTTGCTAGGAGGTTATACACTTTTATTTATTTATTAGACTTCGCCAAATGCAAACATACAGACGTCACGTGACAACAACAACCACAAACACTAAAACATGTACATCAATATTAATAACGAATGGCGGGGACATCACGACGTATAAACCAATTACTGTGGACCCTTTCTTAACATAATTACGACAACGTAAATTAGGGTGCTGTATAGGCCTATAATGTTATTTAAATAGCTATGAGGACAGCAAGCTATTTCATTGTTCAAACTGCGACTATATATATATTGTTATACTTCAAGCATACGGTCTTCGATGTTCGCGGGTCATCTGCATCAAAACAAGCATGCAGGGGCGCAGGGCATTTGAGTAGTATTCTCGTAATGATGTTTTAAAATGTCCTACAGGTGTACCACAGAATACCGCAAAAATTTACATGTTCCATAATTATCTTTTGTCAAATATATATATATAATGTGCTTCTTAATATTTTTTAGTATAGTTTATCGATATATTTTTTCTTCCTGGGGGTTTTTGGGCTAGATTTCATGGACTTCAATATTTTTTTTAATTGAACATTCTGTGGAACAAACTCTAATGTACCACAGAATACCAGTGCGGAGATAAATAAGCAACGGTTTATCAATATTGGTGTGTCATGTTGTGTGATAATACTGTATTGATATTGCTAACTTAATTTAGTGAAAGGTAAATACTAAAATCAGTACAGCATACCAGTGGTGTAACCAAAGTATACCAGGTTTATCAATAATTTTGAAAAATTCAGTTTTTCTATGGTAAAATTGATTCCTCGGTGTGATTCCTGTATAGTAATAATATTGTGTTGCATAGAAAAAGTAGTGATCAACATAAATTATACTGGTTTGCAAACTTATTTTTAAACTCTCGAATTTTACAGGCATTATGCGGGAATAAAGTATCAAAAACATACAATGTTATTTTTTGTTAATCCTGATTATTTTTAAAAGTTTTTTATATGTCAATTAAAACTAAAACTAATGTATATTCACAAAAATAAAGTATACAGTATGTTTCCTCCAAATTTTATAAGATCAATAAATAAGACTGGTATTCTGTGATACCGTGGTATTCTGTGGTACATACACCTTAAGTTTGCTGGTAGAGCATTCCAAGTTCTGATTACGTGCACGAAAAATGAACGTTGACAGGTGACTGTCTTGCATTTTCGTGGACGAACTAGTATGCAATTAGAACTTGATGATCTCGTTGCTCGGGTATAGGAACTGTCGTTTGAGGGAGTACATCTTCTGAAATATCTACAAGGCAATTAAGAGCTTTGAAAAAGAACACGAGGTCCATAAACTCATGCCAATAGGATATTGGCATTCGTTCCAAGATGATAAGCCTGTCACGGCAAGTCTCGGTACACAATATAGCCGTGAAAAGCCAGATAAGTACCAATGGGAATAAAACTAGCAAGTCACAAATCCAAGTACAGCACAGCCAAGATGATGCGACTTTTACTTGATGCCATAAAATATGAGCTATAGACAGATATCTTTCCAAAGTCAGGACAACCACCGAAGAGAATGTTAAAAGTAAACAAAATTTAATTCCATGCAAGTGCTAATTAATCAGTCTTATTAATCTAGTACTTTCAAATTCAATCTGCGATATTCCAGTGCTTCTTCAGCAAAATATAGTATGTTCAGTGAATCACCAATGGCTAAGTTCGCAATAAAGTAGGTGCTTGGATTGCGGAAACCGATTTTAAAGGATCTTTATAGATAGAAAACAAGAGTAAGATATTGGCTATGACTCCAACGCAATGTTGATAGATAAGTAAACTGTAAGGTTCCATGGTACAATGTTTCCTAAAAACGTTCCACAGTATGCATGAGAGTTTGTATGCATTTAAAGAGATGTTTCTCCCGCGGCCTTCAGCTATATTTAATATATAATAATATATTAAACAGAGGTATATATTAAGTTATATTAAACCAAGTTATATTAATATAGCCTGGGGCTATAATATATATAGCAAGAGTTATAATATAGTCAGGGATCATTATCTGGACATGCCAACTGAACTATTAAAAAGTTATGGCGTTCTGGAGTATTTATATATACTGACGGTTTATCTATACTGCTACTGATTTTTAGGTTTAGGTTTAGGGTAGGTTTTTATGATCAGGGTCAGTTACAATTATATTAAGGCTATTTTACATTTCTTCAATCTTGAGAAAATGACGTCACGTCAGTATGGAAGATGGAAACGAGTGGCGACATGACGGAAGTGGGGCGGAAGCTTCATATGATATATATCTGTGCTTTCCACTGGTGCTTTCTATGTAACTTCACTATAAAACTGCGAGATTAGTGCTTCAGGTGAACTTATTGAAAAACGAAATTTACACTATAACTAATTAATATGTTCCGACCAGACATTCAACATGTGAAATTTTGGGTGTCATAAATGAACGTTCGACTTCGCTGGATTTGGACGAATGAACTTTAGTAATTTATTGGCCTTTATTGGTAAGTCTATCAATAATCAATATTATGTCATGTTTGGCACTTCTGTCCACTTACAATAGATCACTGTTAATACAAAAAATCTGAATACCACATTGCGCGATTTTACTGTATACAAGCAATAAGTTTAACCTCCGTGAAATACCATAAAACATCAAGTACAGTATAAACAAAGTAAATAAACTAATTCATGCAGAATACCCCCGCCTAGACAGTCATCTGACTACACAGTCATCTTCACTACACAGTCATCTTCACTACACAGTCCTCTGACTGCACAGTCATCTTCACTGCACAGTCATCTGACTACACAGTCATCTGGCTACACAGACTTCTGACTACATAGTCATCTGATTACACAGTCGTCTGACTACACAGGCATCTGGCTACACAGTCATCTGACCACACAGTCATCTGGCTACACAGTAATCTTGACTACACAGTCATCTGATTACATAGTCATCATTCTGACTACACAGTTATCTGGCTACACAGACCTCTGCCTACACAGTCATCTGACTACACAGTCATCTGATTACACAGTCATCTGATTACACAGTCATCTGACCACACAGTCATCTGGCTACACAGTCATCTTCACTACACAGTCATCTTCACTACACAGTCATCTGACTACACAGTAATTTGACCACACAGCCATATGGCTACACAATCATCTGGCTATACAGTCATCTGGCTACACAGTCATTTTGGCTACACAGTCATCTGACTACACGGTCATCTGACTACACAGTTATCTGGCTACACAGACCTCTGCCTACACAGTCATCTGGCTACACAGTCATCTGATTACACAGTCATCTGACCACACAGTCATCTGGCTACACAGTCATCTTCACTACACAGTCATCTGACTACACAGTAATTTGACCACACAGCCATATGGCTACACAATCATCTGGCTATACAGTCATCTGGCTACACAGTCATTTTGGCTACACAGTCATCTGACTACACAGTCATCTGCCTACACAGTCATCTGACTACACAGTCATCTGATTACACAGTCATCTGACCACACAGTCATCTGGCTACACAGTCATCTGACTACACAGTAATTTGACCACACAGCCATATGGCCACACAATCATCTGGCTACACAGTCATCTGGCTACACAGTCATTTTGGCTACACAGTCATCTGACTACACAGTCATCTGACTACACAGTCATCTGAGTACACAGTCATCTGACTACACAGTCATCTGACTGCACAGTCATCTGACTACACAGTCATCTGAGTACACAGTCATCTGGCTACACAGTCATCTGGCTACACAGTCATCTGACTACACAGTCATCTGACTACACAGCCATCTGGCTACACAGTCATCTGACTACACAGTCATCTGACTACACAGTCATCTGACTACACAGTCATCTGACTACACAGTCACCTGACTACACAGCCATCTTGACTACACAGTCATCTGACTATGTGAGGGTGTTACAGTAATGTACAAGAGATCAGTGGAGTTAGGGCCTGGACTCTAAACAATGGTTGCGATGGCAAAAAAAGAGATTGCTTTTTGATGGAGATTTGAGTGGCGTTTTTAGTTGATATTGTTGAATAAAATACTTTGTTATCGTGTTTTATATCATTGTTGTTCTACCCAGGGCTAGGGCAACATTTTGGAGGTCCCACCGAGACAAAATATACCGCTGTGGATTTAAATTGAGATATTTGCGAGGGAAGTACGTTGTAAATTGTGTTTTGTAAATATAAAATATGGCGGACGTTGAAGAGAGGGTGCTACAATGTGATCTTGGAATGATTTCTTTGAATTTGGACGAACTGAGCGCTATGTGAGCACTTAAAGATTAAGAAGGACTTGACAGATGGTAAAACCAAGCTTGGTGTGGTTAAAATAATAAAAAATACCATGGAAAATGATGTCGCTGAGTTAAAAGAGAAAAAGGTAATGTTACTGAATATTTGGATGGATTTGATAAGTTTTTAGCTGATCTAGTTACAGAAAAGTCTAACAAAGAAAAGGTCGAACAGCCCGACAAAGTGAAGCAAGTCAGTTCACCATCTGTAGCACCTGCAGAGTCAGTTAATGAGGAACTCAAAAAAATACCTAAGCCTAGCAAAGAACAATTAACAAGCACACATTTATTTGATTTAAACAATCTTACTCGAAGGGACTTTAAGATTATTGGCCAAATTGCGGACCCGGGTCAGAAGGATAAATTGCTTTACCAGTCGCTCGTGTCGCAAATACAAAATTGCCTAAAGAAGGGTTACACAGAGCCCGAAATTGTTGTTGCAGTAGTTAGAGCGGTCCAAGCTGCCTTGCCACTAAGAGCATATTTGGAAAGCATACCAGACCTTACATTGGCAAAAATGAGAAAAATCCTTCGTTGCCATTTTCGAGAAAAGACTGCTACTGAATTATATCAGGTCTTAGCAAATCTGACGCAACAACAAAAGGAAGACCCACAGTCTTTTCTGATTAGGGCACTGACAGTCCGCCAACAAATATGTTTTGCCTCGAAAGAAGCAGATAGTCAAATCAAATATGATGACACATTGGTACAAGAACTTTTCCTCCACACTGTAGAAACAGGATTGTTAGATGATACCATTCGTTCAAAGATACGACCAATGCTGCAAAACCCCAAAGCCTCTGATGAAGATTTATTGCAATCAATGGGTAGGGCGATGACAGAAGAGCATGAAAGAGGAAAGAAGCTTTGTCGAGGGAGAGCAAAGGTGGCCACTGTGTCCGAAAGTGAAAAGGCTGTTACCACCGAAAAAGAAATCAAACCTCCACAAGATCATGTATGGGCTGCGCTCAAAAGTGTACAGAGCAAACTGGATTCGGTACAGTCCCAGATGTCAACACTTCAAACTACTGTTAATCAGGAAAGATCGAAAGGAGGAACGCCTGGAGATACCTACGATTACAAGAAATCACCCCCTCGACCCAGCAACCGTGGTTGTTCTAATTGCGCACAAACCGGATCCTACTGTAACCACTGTTATCTCTGCGGTGAAATAAACCATTTTGCTCGAGATTGTCATTCCAGAGTGGATCAGGGAAACGTCCGGTGGCTACTACCAAGGGACCAGAAGTAGCCACACCAGTCGTTAAAGAGTCCCATCGTTGTAATAGCTGTTTGGAGTACACGGAAGGAAAACAACTGCAGCAGTGTTCAGCATGCAAGACAGTTAACTATTGCTCACTAACTTGTCAAAAGGGACATTGGGAAACACATAAACCTTTTTGTCAAGCTATGCAAAATCTCTTTGGTAGGGGAAACCCGAAGGAAAAAGGGATTGGCGACGGACTAGATGAGGCTGTGTATGTGAGTCATCTGACACCAAAACAGCAACACGAAATGGCTAAGCTTGTGGGTAAGAGATGTACTGTCAAATGTCTATTGGAAGATAAATCTTTGGAAGTCTTATGGGACACTGGTGCACAGGTATCGATAATTTCACTATGCTATTTAAAAAAACATTTTCCTGATTACAAGTTGAGAGACATTTCTGATTTACTAAGTGGTAGTGATTTGAAACTGGAAGCAGCTAATGGAAAGGTAATTCCCTATAATGGCTGGGTTGAGATGAAATTTAGACTTAAAGGCAAATTACCTAAAGAAATTGCGGTTCCTTTTCTTGTTACTATAGAGAAGATTAATTTGCCTATAATTGGATACAATGTGATCGAATTGCTGGTTAGCCACAACGATGCTTCAGAGACAGACTCCACAACACTGAACAGTGTTATGCAATCGTTCATCAACCAGAAGGAAGACAATCTTAGAAAATTGGTACATTTAATTAAGATTCCTGAAGACAGTGAACTATGTAGTGTTAAGCCTTCACAGCGGAGCATTTGCATACCTAAACTCCAAACTGTCTCAGTACCATGTCGTGCCAATACGGGACCAGTGGAAAGATCTTCGCCGGTATTATTTGAACCAGACGAACAAAGTCACTTGCCAACTGGACTAAGTGTAGAAGAGACAATAACCACTGTGAAACGAGGCAACAGCAGTCGAATGGACATACAGGTCACAAATACCACAAAACATGACATCATTCTTCCGGGCAGAGTAACTCTTGGTCAGTTACAATTGATTCGATCAATTGTTCCTGTAGAAGTGAAACAAAGAGAGAATACAGAGCCTACTGCAAGAATTAAACAAAGCAGACAATGACGAGACCAATGGAATAGACAAGAATGCAGTGGATACAGAAATGCCAAATATTGATCTTAGTCATCTTACCGACACAGAACGGCAAAAAGCAGCCGCCATGCTGCTGCAGGAATCGGACGTGTTCGCAAAGAATGACGACGACGTGGGGTGCGTTTCTGATCTAGAAATGAAAATTCAGCTAAACGATGATAAACCTGTACAGAAGAACTATCTGTCTATACCACGGCCATTATACCCTGAAGTCAAACAATACCTTGAGGACTTGTTAAACCGTAATTTTATCAAAAAATCCAGTTCTCCACTCTCCAGTAGTGTTGTTTGCGTTCGGAAAAAGGATGGAGGAGTGCGCCTTTGCGTTGATTACCGAGAACTTAACAAGAAAACTGTTCAAGATCGACACCCCATTCCACGGATCCAAGAAACTCTTGATAACCTAGTGGGCAAGTCATGGTTTTCTACTTTAGACCAAGGTAAAGCATATCACCAAGGATTTGTTGAACCGAACAGCCAACCACTGACGGCGTTCATTACTCCATGGGGACTTTACGAGTGGGTCAGAATCCCGTTTGGTTTAATGAACGCTCCCGCTAATTTCCAACGATTCACGGAGGATTGTCTTGGGGATCTACGTGACGAGATATGTATACCTTACCTGGATTATACAGACCTAGGATTTTGGTTTGATTCCCAAATGAAATGTGATACCAACGTGAACAAATGCTGCAGGGCGGCATTTTTCCATCTATTTAACATCAGGAGGATAAGAAAGTTTCTGACACATGAAACCGCTCAAATATTAATTAATTCATTTGTGACAAGCCGTTTAGATTATTGTAACAGTCTTTACTATGGTTTGCCTTCGACTCAGCTTAACAAGCTCCAACGTGTGCAAAATGCAGCAGCGAGATTAATATGTAATGTCTCTCGGTTCGATCATATAACTCCAACTCTGAAGGATTTACATTGGCTTCCAGTTAAGTTTCGAATAGACTTTAAAGTTCTACTAATTGTTTTTAAAGCACTTCATGGGCTGGCACCTAACTATATTTCTGAACTTATAAGTATCAAACCTCCATCATCTTACAGCATTAGATCGAATTCGAAACTTTTGCTCCAGAAGACTACCATCAAAACATTACCGACTCTTGGTGATCGCTCGTTTGGATGTGCAGCACCCAATTTGTGGAATGATTTACCTTCACACATCCAACAAGCCGATTCTGTTGGAAGTTTTAAAAAACTTTTAAAGACACACTTATTTAGGAAAGCTTATTATAATATTTATTGACATAATACTGTGATTTTATTAACAATATTTATATATATTTTTATGAAACTAATAGTATATAATATTTATAGTCTATACTGATTATGGATAATTGGTTTAGATTATCTTACACGTAACTATTTTTATCTTTCATGTAAGTATCTAGAATGTTATGCGCATGTGAGCATATATGAATGAAACTTGCGCACTATAAATTAAATTATTATTATTAACTAGTAGTTACTATCGCAAGGAAAGTGCTGCCTAAGCATGTTTTGTAGTATTAAACGTACTAAATAATTATGTTATGTTCGCGTGGCGCAATAACAAATTTTGGCAATTGCAACGTATATATTATCACTGTATAAATGTAGACAAATTTTTTTCTAACGGGGAAAAAGATTTAGGTAGAAGTCACGGGGAAAAGACAGTCATATAACAACACAGGAGCCCAACAAAGCCACAAAGGTTTATGTCTGTGAACAGTAAATCATAGTTAACTATGTCATCATAGTTAACTATTAGTGCACGAGTAAATATACTGTACGAGAAAGAATATAAATAATCTTTAATTTATATGAAGTACTTCACACAACCGGAGGGCTAGAATTGTGGCTGCGCTCGCAATAATTTTATAGGCATGAGGGATGTTGAGGGATATTAGTAATTTGAGCTACTTGCGCCTATCGATCAGCGGCATGTAATTGTCAAATTATGCGCGACGATCAGGCATGCCACTAGAGTGTCGGGCATGCGAGTCGAAGAGAAAGAAATCATTCATTTGCTTTATTAAGGCCATCATATAGCCCTCTAATATTAAAATAGCATGACTGTCATTCAAGAAAATATTCAAAAGTGCTGTATGAATATCATAGTAAGGAAATTCAATTTCCCGATCAGTTATAACAAGCCCTTGAAGCTCCTTTCCATAAGTCATAAACCAAATTTGGTTTTCATTTTGCCAATTTGTTCTTCTAACACAATGGGTAGATCAATGTTATTTTGTGCCTCAATGGGCTCCATATTTTGAGCTACCTCCATGGGTAGATTGTTTATATTTTGAGCTACCTCCACGGGTAGATTGTTTATATTTTGACCTACCTCCACGGGTAGATTGTTTATATTTTGACCTACCTCCACGGGTAGATTGCTTATATTTTGACCTACCTCCACGGGTAGATTGTTTATATTTTGACCTACCTCCACGGGTAGATTGCTTATATTTTGACCTACCTCCACGCGTAGATTGTTTATATTTTGAGCAACCTCCACGGGTAGATTGTTTATATTTTGAGCTACGTCCACGGGTAGATTGTTTATATTTTGTGCTACCTCCACGGGTAGATTGTTTATATTTTAAGCTACCTCCACGTGTAGATTGTTTATATTTTGTGCTACCTCCACGGGTAGATTTATACCACTATTTGTCATCGTACTACATGTATTCGTACATGAATTATTAACAGTAACAATTGTTGGTAAGTTATCTATAGACAAAAATTCTACACCAGTGTCTAGCTAGGACTAATAGGCCATTATTCAGAGCTCTTAAGTACATCTTGTCTCCTTGTATTAAGACACTATTAAATGTTGTAAACGACCATGCGGACAAATATGGGATATTTCGGGCTGTAAGAAGCGCCGATAAACTCATAAAAGCACATTGTTTGCCTCTAGAATGAATGCTAAACAGTTCATCGCCTTGGTGGATATTAGCAGAAAGAAATAAAGCCATACTTACCTGATTTCTTCGGGAAGTGTTCGTAAAATTCGTATATTTTGCATCAAGTCAGATGCGATAGCTGGAATTGCCTATTCAATATTTTTATCACTCCCCCCGGTGCCCCCCCGGAATTCTGACATCTTAAATATGGACGGACAGACGCGAGATCGAAATCTCGACAATACATAACTCGGCTCGAAAGACTGGGTTGAGTGAACTCTGGAGCATGTCAAAATTAGGAGTGCTGCCTGCGGCAGCAATTATTATGACGTCATAGTTTTTTCTCGAACATTTGATGATCATGTAGAACATATTCGCCAAGTATTACGTCTGATGATGATAGTGAAGAAATTAACCAAGTTACACCCAACCAGCTAAAAGAATTGGCAGAAAGAGCACGAGAGGTCGAACACAACGCTACAGAACAAGCCGCAGAAAGTACTGAGCTTGATGCCGAAGAACAACAGCGATCAGACCAAGATGCTATGGAAATGGAAACGGCGTCGACCGCCTCATCGTCATCACAAGACCCCACTTTCCTAAATAACGATATTAACCCTACACAACGCCATCAACCACAGCGGGAAACAAGAGAACCGCTGCGCTTTGGTTATCAGGCGCCTGGAAACACAGCGTATTTTATTGGGGCAAACGAAGCCTATTGTGAATCCCGTTACCCCACCTATGGTTAACCCACCGATGTTTTACCCATCAATCAGTTAACCCACTCATGTTTAACCCTCCGATATTTAACCCTCCGATGTCCAACCCTCCGATATCAAACCCACCGATGTTCAACCTCCTAATGTTTCACCCACCGACGTTCCACCCTTTCAATGTTCAACCCTCCGATGTCAAACCCTCCAATGTCAAGTCCACCGATGTTCAATCCACCGATGTTCAACCCACCGATTGTTAATCCACCAATGTTTTACCCATCAATGTCCAACCCTTTGATGTGCATTAACCCACCTATGTGTTGCCCACAAATGCCCAACCCATCGATGTTTAACCCATCAACGTGTTAACACATGGCCTTTTCAACAAGTGTGAATAGCAAGATACTAGATCGTAGGTCATTTATATGTCGAGGACGACATTTTGTTGTCGGGGAGTAATGTGAGGGTGTTCCAGTAATGTACAAGAGATCAGTGGAGTTAGCGCCATAGGGTCTGGACTCTAAACAATGGTTGCGAAGGCAAAAAAAGAGAGATTGCTTTTTGATGGGGATTTGAGTGGCGTTTTTAGTTGATATTGTTGAATAAAATACTTTGTTATCGTGTTTTATATCATTGTTGTTCTACCCGGGGCTAGGGCAACAACTACACAGTCATCTGACTACACAGTCATCTGACTACACAGTCATCTGACTACACAGTCACCTGACTACACAGTCATCTGGCTACACAGTCATCTGGCTACACAGTCATCTGACTACACAGTCATCTGACTACACAGTCATCTGACTACACAGTCATCTGACTACACAGTCATCTGACTACACAGTCATCTGACTACACAGTCATCTGACTACACAGTCATCTGACTACACAGTCATCTGACTACACAGTCATCTGACTACACAGTCATCTGACTACACAGTCATCTGACTACACAGTCATCTGACTACACAGTCATCTGACTACACAGTCATCTGACTACACAGTCATCTGACTACACAGTCATCTGACTACACAGTCATCTGACTACACAGTCATCTGACTACACAGTCATCTGACTACACAGTCATCTGACTACACAGTCATCTGACTACACAGTCATCTGACTACACAGTCATCTGACTACACAGTCATCTTCACTACACAGTCATCTGACTACACAGTCATCTTCATTACACAGTCATCTGACTACACAGTCACCTGACTACACAGTCATCTGGCTACACAGTCATCTGACTACACAGTCATCTGACTACACAGTCATCTGACTACACAGTCATCTGACTACACAGTCATCTGACTACACAGTCATCTGACTACACAGTCATCTGACTACACAGTCATCTGACTACACAGTCATCTGACTACACAGTCATCTGACTACACA
Organism: Trachythela sp. YZ-2020; assembly: GCA_016169945.1. Taxonomy (NCBI): domain Eukaryota; kingdom Metazoa; phylum Cnidaria; class Anthozoa; order Malacalcyonacea; family Clavulariidae; genus Trachythela; species Trachythela sp. YZ-2020. The sequence goes on along the minus strand of JADLSH010000311.1, from coordinate 1,552,099 downwards.
GTCATCTGACTACACAGTCATCTGACTACACAGTCATCTGACTACATAGTCATCTGACTACATAGTTATCATTCTGACTACACAGTCATCTGAATACACAGTCATCTGACTACACAGTCATCTGACTACACAGTCATCTTCACTACACAGTCATCTGACTACACAGTCATCTTCATTACACAGTCATCTGACTACACAGTCATCTGACTACACAGTCATCTGACTACACAGTCATCTGACTACACAGTCATCTTCATTACACAGTCATCTGACTACACAGTCATCTGACTACACAGTCATCTTCACTACACAGTCATCTGACTACATAGTCATCATTCTGACTACACAGTCATCTGAATACACAGTCTTCTGGCTATGCAGTCATCTGTCTACACAGTCATCTGGCTATGCAGTCATCTGACTACACAGTCATCTGACTACACAGTCATCTGACTACACAGTCATCTGACTACACAGTCATCTGACTACACAGTCATCTGACTACACAGTCATCTGACTACACAGTCACCTTGACTACACGCGATCATCTAACCACACAGTCATTTGACTGCACAGTCATCTAGCTATGTAACAGTGAGAAAAACAGTATTATTGAAACTGGGACTGACTTGAGTCAGCGGTTATGCCAGAAACGGCTCACGCGACAGTCTAGCGCTTTTTGTGGTGGAGTAGAAAAACATTGCACGCTTTGTAGAAAGTTTTATAAAAAAGTATTATTAAATGTGAATAAAAAGTTATAAAACGAACTCGGAGTAACAACTACACAGTCATCTTCACTACACAGTCATCTGACTACACAGTCATCTGGCTACTCAGGCAGGGGCGTCGCTAGGGCTCTTTAACTGGGGGGGGGGGTGGTAACATTTTGTGGGATGTGTGTGGTAACACTGGGCGGGGTGTGTATGGTAACGCATCTGTTCCTTTCACTATTCTTAACACTCATAATAATATGCGAAGACAATTAAAGACGAAAACAACAGTTATTTGGGATGTTTGGAATATATTATGCGCATGGGTGATTAGCAGAGCTATAAATTACAAGGACAACACCCAGAAACTCCATTCTTGTTCAGTTCCAGTTGAGAAGCTTGTGGCAAACGATGAATTAGCACGACTCACCCGAATTTATTTTTCGCAAATGGCCGAGGACAACGAACAGTTTCCAGTGGAAGTACTAGCCCCTCCAGAACAGATGAATGTCGAAGCGCCGCCAGAACCGGTGGCAGATGACCCATTGAATCAAAATATATAAGGCAATGACTTGGAGGTATATATATAATTATTTACTTGTTCATTTTATGTGTGGTTCTATAGTTCGTAGGCATTTATGTCCCAGTTCAGGCCTAGACCAGTATTACGATGCGTGGACCGACTGAACAAGTGTATGGTGTATATACTAAGGAACTATAACTGTGTTATATTGTGATAAACGTGCCCGGCCTACATCGACTACATCGAGATGAGAGTTCGCTATACAGTTCTGAACGTTACTCATCAGCTCGCAATATATTGCGAGGATTTTTAAATGTGTGAGTTCGATAACAATATAGAATATCTAAATTGATCGTCGATCCACTTGTTTTGGGTCTTGGCTAATTTGTTTGTTTAAAATACAACTACAAGCTAGGTCATAGTTTGGGGATGGGTTTTATCGCTACACTTGAGCTAGTTCTATTCAAATATAGATATATTTAGGCTCTGATTATGGATGAGTTTTGTCTATAGGTATATCATTATGTATGGTACACTCGTTAACATATTTAGAATGGGGCGAGGTTTTTCGCCAGGACGACATTTCGTCAACTGCATATTGGGTGAGAGTATATATAGCGAGGTTTCGCCAGGGACGAGATTTTCGTCACTGGCGGAATGAAGTTTCACTAACTGAAACAGATATAAAACGAGGGCGAAGTTTCGCCAGGGACGAGATTTCGTCAGTTGTTGAGTGAGGTTTCACTAACTGAAATGGTTATAAAGCGAGGGCGAGGTTTCGCCAGGGACGAGATTTCGTCAGTTGTTGAGTGAGGTTTTCACTAACTGAAATAGTTATAAAGCAAGGGCGAGGTTTCGCCAGGGACGAGATTTCGTCAGTTCTTGAGTGAGGTTTCACTAACTGAAATAGTTATAAAGCAAGGGCGAGGTTTCGCCAGGGACGAGATTTCGTCAGTTCTTGAGTGAGGTTTCACTAACTGAAATAGTTATAAAGCAAGGGCGAGGTTTCGCCAGGGACGAGATTTCGTCAGTTCTTGAGTGAGATTTCACTAACTGAAGTGGATATAAAATGTAGAGCACTGCACTGCATCGCCAGGGACGATCGAGAATTCGTCAACAGGGTGAGTACAGCAAGGGCGAGGTGTCGCAAGGGACGAGAGTTCGTCAACAGTAGAGCGCCGAGTTGGCACGGTTGAACTGAACACATGCATAATATTATAATACATACGCAGTCATGTATATATGACAGGCATGCAGTGTTGATTAATGAGGTATTAATGACTGCAGGGAAAATGGGCATTTAATAATTGCCTATGTCATGTGATTATTAATTCACATATCGATATGGTATTGAAATCACCAGTATAATAGTCTTGAACGGTTGTGTGGGTTTGAGCTTCGTGGCTAAGCTATATTCTATTTTTCTATTTAATTTCATTGGAATTTGAAAGCAGAATTAAAGACTTTGCGACAGAGTGTCGACCTACTCACTAAAGCTTCGGTAGAGAGTGTCATTACCAAAATTATGAACTATGCTGCTCGTCCAGTCTCCGAATTTAATAAATACGAAGCGTTAGAAATGGTTGAGAATTTAAGCAATGTGTCACAGGAACAAAAGCACCCCAAACTCTCGTATCATCGCATGGTGTACCAAACTTTACGAGGAAAGATGTCCGTCTCGTCTGACCAGTTTTGTTGTTTGCTTTTGCGTCTGCTGGGCGACAAAAACCATGAGCGAGTATTTGATATAGTAACAAAGGTGGAAAAGAGATATCACAGCCGCACTCAGGATTTTGGTCAGAGTGCTAGTGGACGTATTGGAAATAGAAATTTTCCATATCGTCGTAATGTCGGTAGATGCTTTTATTGTCAGCAGTTTGGACACATCCAAGCGCAGTGCATACAAAAGAAAAGGGACGATGGACAGCAAAGAATGGAAACTTCTACTCTTCCACAAGAAAAGGACAAATAGATTAATTATTGTATTATTAGCGTAAAATGTGTGTTGAACCCTTTCTCATGATATTAACAATTATGTCATGATATCATATTGTGGACCGTAACATTATGTGACTATATAATTATATTAACTATAAAATAAAAGAAAAATTGGCAATCTTGTGGCTAATTTGTCTACATGAGTATCATGTTTCTAATCTCGGTTAAGTCGTCAGGTATGATAGCTTTGAAAAAGGGTATCTAAATCAACCCTCCCTGCGTTCGCGGGGTCATGGCGATCATATTCTTGCCGACTTAGCGGGGTTGCGTATACGCACGTTTTCCGTTTTAGATAATTATACTTAAAAAAGCTGTGAATAGTGCAGAATTTGACAGACAACTTGTTCAAGCCGCCAAAACGGAAAATATCATTGCTTGGGTCAATTCTTCAGGGCACCCCGTTAAGGTCGGTGAGGATATGACGCCGAATATTGGTCTTGTTGGTTATGTTGAAAACGTGGAGTGCGGAGTAGCTATTGGTGATGTTGATCATCTAATTTTTCGGGACCCAGCAACGTTTCATGCTGGCGAACTTCATCATCATAGTCGGTTTTGGGAAGAACTGGCCGCACGAAATCCTTCCAACGATCAGCACGAAGTTCTGAAGTGGATAACTCAGAAAGTTTCGGTTTTCCCGTATTTCCAACATTTCACTGGGATTTTTAACCAACAGGCTTATGATTCCGACCGGCCACCTTGCAAAGTGTTCCCAAACAATAAGACTTGCGATCAATTTCATGATGTTATTGAGCAGACCATATTGGTGCGTCTTAGGACGGGCGACTAATGTAATGCGCTGTGTGTTTGAATCAGTTTCAGGGTTGTATATCCGTATTTTCATGCGTTTGCGTGGATATTGACTTGCATTTTTGACATGATATCGATCGTTGCGCGGATTAATCCGGGCGAATTGGATGGGTATACATTGGGAAGTAGGAGGATGGAAATTAAGGGATGAGGGTTGGGAACAATGAGTTATGAGTGTTGGGAACAATGAGTTATGAGTGTTGGGCTTGTTATTAGGAGAGAATAGGATGGTAGTAGGAAAAGCCTGAGAGATCAGATTAAGCGGTGACGCTGATCAATATTTCCATACCTTAATTCAACTGAGCATGAATGCGAGTGTTAAGAAATAGTATACTATTCTTAACACTCATAATAATATGCGAAGACAATTAAAGACGAAAACAACAGTTATTTGGGATGTTTGGAATATATTATGCGCATGGGTGATTAGCAGAGCTATAAATTACAAGGACAACACCCAGAAACTCCATTCTTGTTCAGTTCCAGTTGAGAAGCTTGTGGCAAACGACCCACCCACCCACCCCAAATTCGGGTGAGCCGTGCGCCACAACTCTGAGCCAAGCTGTATCAGCTTGGCTTAGGACGCTGATCAATATTTCCATACCTTAATTCAACTGAGCATGAATGCGAGTGTTAAGAAATAGTATACAAGTCCCTCTCACAGTTTATATCATCAAATTATCCAATCTCTTGTCTGCCATTGTTGAACGATAAACTCCCTTCCGACAAATTTAAGATGACAGAATGTTCTTTCGTCCTTTGCCACAGAAATAGGTGCAGTTAGCATAAGCTTGTACAATTTCCATGTTGGCAGGACAGTACGCTGATAATAGACACATTGGATGATTTGTCTTTACTTTCTTGTTTGTCCTGATTTGACACTTGATTGTTTGACAAATATTGGTGAAGACTTCTAACTTTAAAGTTTGTAAACTGAGCATTTGGTTGGCTGCTTTTCCTCTAGTAGCCCATCATGCATTGTTTACATACCTGCTTGTGATTTGTTAATTCATTATGAAGTTTTGTAGACCAAAGTCGAAAATCTAAATACAAATAAAAGTCCAGGGTATGATGGATATAGTGCTAAAATATTGAAGAATATATACAAAGAAATATCCATACTATTGACACATATATTTAATCAGTCATTTAAAACTGGGATTATTCCAAGACAGATGAAAATAGCACTTGTAACACCAATTTTTACAGCCAATGAAGAAAACCGATTCGAAAATTACAGACCAATATCTGTTCTTACTTGTTTTGCAAAAATATTAGAAAAACTAATGTATGAAAGGCTAATTAGTTTTGTTGACAGAAATAAAATTTTATCTAATCGTCAATATGGATTTAGAAAAAATAATTCAGCTGAACATGCTGTAATTGAGCTTGTGGATAAAATAACAAAAGCTATTGATCAAGAAAAATACACAGTTGGAGTTTTTCTTGATTTATCAAAAGCTTTCGATTCTATCGATCACATGATTCTGATTGAGAAAGTTGAATATTACGGAATCCGAGGTGTAGCGAAAAGTTGGTTTAAAGATTATTTAGACGATAGAAAACAAATTGTGAAATATAACTCAGTGCAATCAACAGAAAAGACAATACTAACGGGTGTACCCCAGGGTTCAATACTTGGGCCACTGCTCTTTATCTTATATATAAATGATATTCAAAATTGTAGTGAAATTGTTTCAATACTATTAATATTTGCTGATGACACCAATATACAATACAGTCATACGTGCATCAAGAAACTAAATGAAACACTCCAAATTGAAAGGAATAAAATAGCTGAATGGCTAAATTTAAACAAATTATCTATTAACACAACTAAGACAAAATTAATTTTATTTAAATCTACAAACAAACTTTATATTAACAAGTACACAAGTAAAAAACATTACGTTTTTAGGCGTCGTTATATAGACGAATATTTAACTTGGAAGGATCATATAAATTTAATAACCAAGAAAATTATAAAGTCAACTGGAATAATTGCAAAAATACGTCATTATACTAACTTAAATACTCTAAAATTAATCTACTACGCCTTAGTCTATCCATATCTAATTTATGGCAATCTTTTATGGGGTAATACATACAAAAATCGAATTCAAAAATTAAGAAACATTCAAAAGAAAATTGTAGGCCTACGTTTAATGACATTTAAATCTTATTTAGATCTGATACTGATAAAATATTTGAGTACCTAGGTATATTGAACCTGAACAGGCTTAATGATTATCTTACCAGTCTATTCATGTTCAGATACCATCATTTAAATAATTTACCAGAATTGTTTACAAACTACTGTATCACAAATAGTCAAATTCATGAACATATATAACACGAGAAACTCATCAAAACTGCACAAGTCTTATCAAAGAACAAACTATATTAAACACTCACTCTCAAACAAAGGAGTTGATATTTGGAATAGTCTTAGTATAAAACTGAAAAACGTGGTATCATATAATATATTCAAAGTTCAATCAAAAAAATACTTCATAAAAATTTAACAATCATACTATATCACAACATATATTTTTCATTATGCTTCAACTATATATAGCTGTAGTTCTTCAGCTTCTTCTATCAGCAAAATCTATAATATACACTGTAACGTCACTTTTCACTTATATATCTTCATTGAAAAGCCTGTAAAGGTTTCTAGTAGACTCCTAGTCCTAGATAATAATTTTGTATATATATAGTTAGTATTTTTGTGTAATAAATGGGCGAATAAATAATAAAATTAAAAAAGTTGAACTCCATGGGCGAATAAATAATAATAAAAAAACCCGTTGAACTTCCTCTATAACATAGGAATAGTTCGCTACTGATCCCAAGGCTACAATACCACCATGGTATGCCGAATTAACCAAGCTCTATATAATTTTATTGAGCCAGTTTCTAATATTCCTATTATTGCCTTACTATGCACGCGTGTCGCACGGTCAAAGATCTGTTCAGATTATTCAACACTTAATTTCCACAATGCTATAGTCAAGCCGACATTTGCCGAGTCCGTGATGAATGGGGGGGGGGGGGGGTGTTACACAGTCATCTTCACTACACAGTCATCTGACTACATAGTCATCATTCTGACTAAACAGTCATCTGACTACACAGTCATCTGACTACACAGTCATCTGGCTATGCAGTCATCTGACTACACAGCTACAGCTAAGAAGGGAAAATAGCACTTTAAAATCATGTTTGTTTATGGTTTGTGTCTTGGATAATATTTATTCAGTAAAAAGCTTCGTGTTTCATCTGTCACATATAGTGGCAAGACCATTTAGTCTTAATGATGGGACAAAGGATTTTTGCACTGCCGACTAATTCAAAGTCTTCGTTGTCAGTGCGAACTTTGGTATAGTTGTTTTTTCGAAGAAAATTGAAGGCTCTTTGCACTTTAATTGCAACCTATTTTCTGTGAACCAACCGAAAATGTAGAATATATGATATTATTTATTCAGTTGTACCAAGCTCTGCAGTTACCAAGTATTATTTGCCCCTGTCATTCTCAATATTTAAATATTCAACCTATTTTAGGATTGAAAAATGGCTACAGCTGTTGTACCTGGTTTTGGTGCTTTATCTTCGTGCAAGAACGTAGCTGATGAAGAGCGAAGATGGGTGGTTATTGGTATATGTCTCAATAAAGTTCTGTCACCTGCGCTAAGAAAAGTCCTGAGTAATGAAATACCTAAATGGCATCAGGCATTGATTAAACCTCCTATAGAAATTAATAAACAAACTTCTGGAAAGTTTGCAAAGAACCTGCCGCCATCGACCATTAAGTTAAACTATGACAGTATTAACAACAATACTGTACACAAGTCCCCAAAGTTATATGATTATGCTGTAAGAGACCCTCTGTCCTTGGCGAAATTGTTGATGAAACCTTTCATGGCAAGTTTCACTGGTTTTGACCACACCATGGATACCTCTGCTGTTCTGTCAGTAATGTGTGAAGCACAACCATTCATTACCTCTGGTGCTGCAGTTCTTGCAAAGAAAGTCAGGTCAGATATCAGGAATGAATGGGCACATTGTGATTTCTCACATTGGACCGAGCCAAATTTCCAGAGTGCATTAAACGACATCGAATCCTTGGTCAAGAATGTAGGCTTGACAACAGCGGAGGAGAAAATAGTTCTTGATGACATTGATAACTGGAGAAACAATGGTGAGTACACTATTGGTAATGCATCATGTTTTTGTATATCTTATATTATTTAGGGGCTGCGGAACGATTTGATTTGTTGTGAACTGACTGGAATTTTAATTTTTCTTCATTTTGCACTCATGAAATGGCCCAATTTGTAGTACTCGAGCCTTAAGTTGCGTACTTAGTGTAAACACACAATATCAGTACTCAGTTCTGAGGTACAGGTAAATCTTGGGTAAATGTCAGTTCTTAGTATAAACCTGGCTAAAGTATACTGTATGTTCCACGTTACTCCCGCTCTATTATAGACTAAACAAAAAGAAGTATTTTCTGGATCTTCAATTTTTATTTACAGGGATAAAGCTATGCTTTGGCAACTTCGTGGACTGTGAGCTCCTTGATCTTATGCGAACTGAGGTTGGAAACCTTCAGGAGTCTGTCACGTTGTTTAATGAAGATTCAAAGGATAAGGTATATATAAAACGGAAAAATTCAGCAACACCAACGAAAAAGAAAAACAGCAACTTACCAATAACAAACAAACAAACAAACAAACAAACAAACAACCAACCAACCAACCAACCAACCAACCAACCAACAAACAACCAACCAACCAACCAACCAACCAACCAACGAACGAACGAACGAACGAACGAACGAACGAACGAACGAACGAAGGGGTCAACAACAATAAAATTCACAACAAAACCGTAAACCCTAACACACCAAAACGCGACAAACTGCAAGATCAACAGAAAAGGAACAGGTGGGAAAATTGTTTGAGCATGCGCGAAAACTCCCACGAATGCACGTGTATTTTGCGAGACTCAAGAAATGTGTATTTCACGCAAAACCAAAACAATGTTGTCGATTCTGAAAGACAAATTTGTAGCTGCTGTTTAGGGCCACAAATGAAGAGAAAATTTGGATTTTCTGAAAACAATGTTGTATTATTACTTTATTTATTTCTAATGTTCACAATATTTATAATGCAAACTATTAAATATCGGTTATCAAGTTTTTATTATATTGGTAGAAACTTAAAAGAAGAGCATATCTTCTGACCTAATAATATTTTGGTGGCAAAACCTGTGTCTAAGAGAAAATTTAGGTCAAACATAAGCAATTTTAGCTGAATACCTTACATACTGAAACCTCGTTTGGCCACAATCCCACTCAAAAACCAAACATTTATTCCTTATTCTAGACAATAAACATGTGTACTACACAATTCATCTAATTTTCCGTCAATATTGCGTTGCTGGTCGAGTTTATTTGCCATCATAAAAAACACATTTGAGCACAAACTCCATTTTATGACATGTTTCAGCGATGAATTCTTTGTTGTTATTTTCCCGATTACGACAAGTAATTATGATCTTGGATGATTTTTCGTTAGCGTTTAAGTCTACCATCCTATTTTTTGTTTTATTCCACAGCAGTAAGAGTTTGTTTTCAACATGAAATGATTGTCGAACAAGAAAGCGCCCGCGATATTCTGGTCATTTAGGACACCTTCCCACCTGTTCATTTTCCCACCTGTTCAGGAAAGGAACGTTGTCTACAACAGTTGGCATTGCACAAAGTAGAAGTGATGTAATGTTCTTGTCCGGTTAGGTCACGCACTCCATTGTTTATCTAATTCATTTAAATTTGTAACTATCATAACAGTGAACTAAAGCATGTTACATTTTCTTACAGGAAAGGCTGTTGCAGTGTCTCCAGAACTTTCAAACTTCCGTGAGCAAGGAGATATATGAGTTAAGAGATAATGTTCGTCGCCTTAAACTGGAGCAGCTAACATTGCATAATCAATATGTTAGCACCGTTCAAGATGTTGAGAAAATCAAAAACGAGGTTGCTAAAATGACCACTACTAATGATGAAATCCCCTATGTGTTTTACGCTCCAAGGCAAAATCCTTGGTTCGTTGGTCGTTTATCTGAAATAGAAGATTTGGGAAGACTTCTGCAATTAGATGATGGCACTGATAGTAAACCTAGAGTAAACATTGCAGCCGTGTGCGGTTTGGGCGGAGTGGGCAAAACAAGTTTGGCTACGGAGTATGCACAACAAAAGAAGGATTACTATACAGGAGGTGTTTATTGGTTTTCTGGTGAAGACGACACTGCGTTTGAAAACAGTGTGTACGATGTTGCTACGAGCATCGGTACATTTCAAAGTGATTCGTTCGGGCTTACTTTATCGGCTACTTTAGCAATGATATCTCGAAATAAAACCCCGTGGTTGATCGTTCTTGATAACATGGATGAGTTGAGTGTTTCGGCCAATATTGTTAAGCTGGTATCTGGGCCTTGGCAGCATAATGCGTCCGGTCATATTCTAATTACCACTAGAAGAAAGCCCACTACTTTAGCGAACGATATCCGAGATTTTGACGAAAAATGTTGTCTGAGTCTTCAGTGTTTTGAAATTGAAGAAGGGAAGAAATTTCTTTTTCGCAGAATTGGAATAGATCACGACGAAGAAGACGATATCATTGCTGAGAAATTAGTTCAACAGCTTGGTGGACTACCTTTAGCTCTTGAGCAAGCCGGAGCATATATCAAATCACTCCCTTGTACATTATCTCAATACCTTGAGCTTTATGATTCGCAGCGCCTCCGTCTTCTTAACCGACAAAAGGCAACGCCTGTATCAGTGTATGATTCACCTGAAAGACTAGCTGTTCGTACAACGTGGCATCTTAATTTCGAGCACATCAAACAAACTGTTGATGATGGAAAGGTTGCTATTAGATTTCTCTATGCATCTGCGTTTTTTAATCCAAATGAGATTCAAAAAGACATTATCAACGTCGGCGAACCACCTGTTGAAGATGAAGTGTTTGGTGAATGTGTGAAGACAACTTTAGGACGTCAGCAAGTCTTGAAACTGTTAACTGATTTTTCCCTTTTTAAGGAAACCCCTTCTTGCAACCTTAGCGTCCACCACTTAGTACAGGAGGTCATACAGGATAATCTTAATCGTCATCCAAAAGAAAAAATCCAAAGCGTAATTGACGCCATTCGTATGTTACATTATGCGTTCCAGAATTGTTCTTCTCCTGACGAGCTTCTTTCAAGTGAAATAAAGGAACGACCATCCATTACTTCCGGTGATCAGTCGCGTTTTTACAAGTGGCATAAACTATGTTTACACAGTTACGAACTGGTAAAACATTTAAAGAGAGTGGTCAAGCAGTCGGATTGCGATGTTACAAATATATTTCAACCAGAAACGGCTAGAATCGTGTATGAATGTGCTATTCATTTGAGTGCTAACTCAAAGCACGATGAAGCGAAAGAAGTAGCCAATTTCGCCAATGATATCTTCAACTTAAGCAGCCAAAACGTTTCTGCAAGCTCTCTATTTCCTCACGTTATACCTCTACCTGAGTTAGTTCGCAGGCATATACAATATTCGTGCAATACGCCAGCAACCGGCAAGCAAGATGAATGTGGACCAATTCATTCAGTCACCTCTGAACAGCTGGAAGAAATACGAATGAAAGGAAACGATTTTTTTAATAAAGGGTGTTACGACGATGCATTGAAAATGTACTCTGACGCCATTGACATATCAAAGAATACACCTTTCTTTGATGTAAGGTTGTTAAGTAATCGGGCATCGGTGTATCTTCAGCTTGAGCAATACGAGAAAGCCTTGCAAGATGCAGAAGAATACATATTACAACGTCCAAAATGTTGGAAAGGTTATGCGAGGAAGGCGTTGGCCCTTGTTGAGTTGAAGGATACGCAGGGTGCTTGTGTTGCAGCTTCTTTAGCATATTACTACGAGAGGAATCTATTCCGTGATTATCAACCTTTTAGGAGGAAATTTGGTTCTTCACTAGAGAGGCGTCTGTTTGTGTGTTGTGATACCTCGGATTTGTCGAAAGCTTTGAGGATGGTAAGAATTTTTAAGTTCACGCGCAATCTATCCACAAAAGATTCTGACGATTTACCAGTTATCATTCTAGAAAACGGTGATTACCTTGTTTCCTTACATACTATTGGTGGTAATGGCAAGATATTCTCTTTAGGAAGCTGCATCCTTGTAGGTGATGGTAAATGTTCGATAACTTTTGATGATAACATTCATGTAGCTTTCGTTGAGGTTTTTATGGCTTACAATATTAGCTTCCACTCTCGCTTTTCTAACTGTCATTTCGTGCCTGACTCAGTCGTGAAACTCACTCATTGTTCATTTGAGAGTTCGAACGATGTTGCCACTTCTTTTTGCTGCAAAGGTAAATTGAAAGTCGATTTCTGTAAGTTTTACAATTGCGCCCAAGGTGGGTTACTGGTTGTCGGTGATGCGGAAGTTGAGAATTCAGAGTTTTATGGTAACGCAGTGGCTTTAGAAGTGCGGGAAGGTGGACGATTGATTGTAAGAAAAAGTAAAATGTACGGCAATATAAGGCAGGGATTGCTTATTGGTCCACAAGCAAAGCAATGTGTTGTGGAAGATTGTGAACTTTATGACAACGAGTGTGGCGGCATTCTTGTTTCTGATTGTGCATCTGGTGTTACAATAAGGAGAAACCGTATTTATGATAACGACGAGCCTGGGATATCAGTGATTGGGAAGTCAAACGTATCTATATTGGATAACGAGATTCTTGGAAACAATGAATGGGGCATACATATCAATAATTTCAGTCAGGCTGTCGTGAAGAAAAATAGAATCCATAATAATCAGTACGGTGGCATTTGTGTAGATGTCGTATCCTCAACCGAAAAGTCTATCATTGAATACAATCACATTTCTTATAATTCCGGACCTGGAATTCACGACGAAGGAGTGCTGACTAAACGCAGAGAAAATAAGGTACACGATAACAAAGAAGAGAGGAGTCAATCAACAGCACAAAGTGAAGTCAAACTATGCTACTACTGCAAAAGTCGGAAAAGAATTTGAAGAAATGCACCAATTGCTTTACGGCTCAGTACTGTGGAAAACATTGCCAGAAAAGTGATTGGAAGAACCACAAGGAGGTATGCGATCGTCTCTTATCTGATGCAAGTATTATCTTAAATTATGTTCGAAAACCAATTATGACACCTTATTTATTATCTCCTAATGAACGGGGAAAATATACCATTAGGCGTGGGACAGGTCTTCTACCCGTCGGTCCAAAATACTGTTCACCACCAAATACGACGACCAGGTTTATCGTTAAAGTGGCCGCAGGCGTTGCAGTAGAGGAAGGAAAAGCATATGATCCTTCCGTGGTTGGACTATACGATCGTAGTCTGACGATAGATGGGATTCTGACTGGTGCTAATCAAATTTACCATCTAGTCCAGCAGCATGGCGCAATGGGTCAATTGTATAACTCCTGGAGAAAACTGTTCATGTGGGTTAAAGGTCCCGAGCATGGAAAACTTCGTGTTTTCACCAACGAGTTTCCTCCCTATCAAAACTGGTGATCAACATGTCGGTGAGACATACATGTAATTCATAAATATATTCAATTCATAATTTTGTGATTTCATTGATGGACTATGTAATCTTGTATCGAACATGACAATTATGGATTTATTTCCTGTAGTTTAACTACTGTATAATGATAATACTAGTACACCGATGCCGTAAATATTAAATATTTCAAAATTTATAAGTATAGAGGAGTTGCATTGTCACGTCACAAAATTCTAAAATCTTTAACGTGGAACCTATGAAGCTTGCTTTAACATGTTTTGTATGTCATAACAAGTATTCATAACAAATCTCACTGAAGTCGACACAAATAATCCGTCGCGAATTAAAAAGGGTTGAATAATTCGTATTGCTGACGTCAGGAATATTTTCAAATGCCGTTATCCAAACATAAACGCGAAAAGCTTAGATTAGCTTCTAAAAGCAAAATATAGTATCATAGTAAACAGAATATGGACATGCGTAATAAAACACGTCTTTCCTTGAGCATTTTTTTTTGGCCGCCATGTTGGATGGCAGCCCCTTTGCGTACTTTGTGAAACCGCAAGTATCTCATATAAATTACAAAATTTATATATACCGAAAAAATCTTTCGTTGTTTGATTTAATGTAACGTAAAAACTACGATGTGATATTGACTGAGCTATCGTATTAAATTGAATAAGCATTTTTGACAAAGCTAAAAATTACCATAAAATGGCCTATCAATTACTATTTGGTGAAAGTCCATATATAGTTTTATTATTGTGATCAAAAGAATGCATTTATACCATAATTGTCAGCAAAGATCAATATTTTTTCAACTGAAAAAACTTGTCCTATGCCATGGCAAGAGTAAATCATCTAGCCAAGGAAACCATGCCTCAAAGGAATATTGAATGATTTGTTGCATTGTTGAACCAAAGTTTGGCATGATTAAACAATTACAGGGACCGCGGAGGCGCAGAGCATTTTTTGCATTGGGGGGCCAGTGGCATTGAGAGCATTGTCACAAGACTTCTTTGCAAATATTTGGTCGAACAAAAAGCAGACTACCAAATCTACCGATTACACCTACGCAACATTCCATGAAATGATCATGAAATGGCTTCTTTGAAACCGTTTATCATCCTATCTAGATTACGTTCGGAAAATTTGCATCCGCGGTTTGTAGCTTATCTAGCCGTGTGATCCAGATATCGAACAAGTGACATCTGATCGTTAATTACAACATTGTACGACAAATTATATTGGGGGACAAACCATGTGGGACCACAGACAGGGCCGTACTCAGAAAATTATCCAGGGGGGGTGTAAGGTGGTTTCAACCGACTGCCAAATAAACTTGTACCGACTACTTAAAATTTTTGTTCTCATAAAAATATTTTTTTATGTGTCGACGGGGGGGGAGTTTAAAAAATTTTTCCCGGACTACTAACGTTGTTACTTGTTATATTACTATTTAACCAATAAATTAGTTTGTTCTTGGAAAAAATTTTACTTCCTAAAAACAAAAATTTCCCTTTTTCTATTCTTTGTGCCGACTTATTTTGTGCCGACTTGTATTGGTTTGTGCCGACTCAAATCTCGCTTCTGCCGACTAAATCTCCAATTACAATTCATGGGGGGGGGGGTCACACCCCACCAAACCCCCCCCCCGTAGATACGGCCCTGACCACAGAATAAATTAGAACTGTTCAGTATCTACTCTGTGTGTGGGACGTTCCAAATACAATTGTTTGTTTTAATTCCCCAGGCCAAGGCGAGAAAATTAATATTAACAAAATTGTAATATGACATAACTTAAAGTCTTAATTGAAATTTAACTTAACTTCGCAAACGAAAGGCATTCATTTAAATTTAACTTAACTTCCAGACGAAGGGCCTTCGCTCGAAATGTCAAAGTTCTTATTGTATTTTTCAGGTAGTTTTACACAACAGTCAACCGCCGTATATTTGCTACACTCTACCCACACTAATGATGAAATCCCCTATGTGTTTTACGCTCCAAGGCAAAATCCTTGGTTCGTTGGTCGTTTATCTGAAATAGAAGATTTGGGAAGACTTCTGCAATTAGATGATGGCACTGATAGTAAACCTAGAGTAAACATTGCAGCCGTGTGCGGTTTAGGTGGAGTGGGAAAAACAAGTTTGGCTACGGAGTATGCACAACAAAAGAAGGATTACTATACAGGTGGTGTTTATTGGTTTTCTGGTGAAGACGACACTGCGTTTGAAAACAGTGTGTACGATGTTGCTACGAGCATCGGTACATTTCAAAGTGATTCGTTCGGGTTTACTTTATCGGCTACATTAGCAATGATATCTCGAAATAAAACCCCGTGGTTGATCGTTCTTGATAACATGGATGAGTTGAGTCTTTCGGCCAATATTATTAAGCTGGTATCTCGGCCTTGGCAACATAATGCGTCCGGTCATATTCTAATTACCACGAGAAGAAAGCCCACTACTTTAGCCAATGATATCCGAGATTTTGACGAAAGATGTTGTCTGACTCTTCAGTGTTTTGAAATTGAAGAAGGGAAGAAATTTCTTTTTCGCAGAATTGGAATAGTTCACGACGAAGAAGACGATATTGTTGCTGCGAAATTAGTTCAACAGCTTGGTGGACTGCCTTTAGCTCTTGAGCAAGCCGGAGCATATATCAAATCACTCCCTTGTACATTATCTCAATACCTTGAGCTTTATGATTCGCAGCGCCTCCGTCTTCTTAACCGACAAAAGGCAACGCCTGTATCAGTGTATGATTCACCTGAGAGACTAGCTGTTCGTACAACGTGGCATCTCAATTTCGAGCATATCAAACAAACTGTTGATGATGGAAAGGCTGCTATTAGATTTCTCTATGCATCTGCGTTTTTGAATCCAAATGAGATTCAAAAAGACATTATCAACATTGGGGAACCACCTGTCGAAGATGAAGAATTTAGTGAATGCGTGAAGACAACTTTAGGACGTCAGCAAGTTTTGAAACTGTTAACTGATTTTTCACTTTTTAAGGAAACTCTCTCTTCCAACCTTAGCGTCCACCACTTAGTACAGGAGGTCATACAGGATAATCTTAATCGCGATCCAGAAGAGAAGATCCAAAGCGTTATTGATGCCATTCGTATGTTACATTATGCTTTCCAGAATTGTTCTTCTCCAGACGAGCTTCTTTCAAGTCTTAACAGTGAAAGACAGGAACGACCGTCGATTGTTTCCATTAGTAATCTGTCGCGTTTTTACAAGTGGCATAAACTG
Organism: Trachythela sp. YZ-2020; assembly: GCA_016169945.1. Taxonomy (NCBI): domain Eukaryota; kingdom Metazoa; phylum Cnidaria; class Anthozoa; order Malacalcyonacea; family Clavulariidae; genus Trachythela; species Trachythela sp. YZ-2020. Next base: position 1,535,190 of record JADLSH010000311.1, on the reverse strand, counting down.
TGTTTACACAGTTACGAACTTGTCAAACATTTAAAGAGAGTGATCAAACAGTCGGATGTCGATGTTACAAAGATATTTCAACCTGAAACGGCTAGAATAGTGTATGAATGTGCTATTCATTTGAGTGCTAACTCAAAGCACGATGAAGCAAAAGAAGTAGCCAATTTTGCCAATGATATCTTCAACTTAAGCAAGCAACAAGTTCCTGCAAGCTCTCTTTTTCCTCACGTTATACCTCTACCTGAGTTAGTTCGCAGGCATATACAGTATTCGTGCAATACGCCAGCAACCAGCAAGCAAGATAAATGTAGTGATGGTGTGGGGATGCCAATCCGTTCAGTCACCTCTGAACAGCTGGAAGAAATGCGAATGAAAGGAAATGATTTGTTTAAAAAGGGATGTTACAACGATGCATTGGAAATTTACTCTGACGCCATTGACATATCAAAGAATACACCTTTCTTTGATGTAAGGTTGTTAAGTAATCGAGCATCGGTATATCTTCAGCTTGAGCAATACGAGAAAGCCTTGCAAGACGCAGAAGAATACATATTACAACGCCCAAAATGTTGGAGAGGCTATGCGAGAAAGGCGTTGGCTCTTGTTGAGTTGAAGGATATGCAGGGTGCTTGTGTTGCAGCTGCGTTAGCATATTACTACGAGAGGAATATATTTCGTGATTATCAACCTTTTAGGATGACATTTGATTCTTCCCTAAAAATGCGTCTGTTTGTGTGTCGCGATACCTCAGATTTGTCAGCTGCCTTGTTGGAGCTAATGTTAACAAGTATGGTGAATCATAGCGAACCTGTCGATTTACCCGTTATCATTCTACAACCCGGTGATTACCTTGTTTCTTCGCATACTATGGATTCCAACCTTTTTAATAGTTATGATGGAAACATAAATTTGTTGCACATTGGCAGCTGTATTCTTGTTGGTTGCGAAGGTGAATGCTCTATAATTTTTGATGATAACTTTGGTGCATATTTTCGGAAGGTTTTACTAGCTTTGAATGTTATCTTTCGCTTTCGCTTAACTGGTTGTAGTGGCTTTCTTGTTGGGCCTGGTTTGATAGTCAGAGTCTCTCACTGTTCTTTTACGAGTTCCAACCATACTCACACTTCCTTTTATTGCCTTGGTGAATTGAAAGTCGATTTTTGTAAGTTTTATAATTGCGATCAAGGTGGGCTACTGGTTGTCGGTAATGCGGAAGTTGAGAATTCAGAGTTTTATGGTAACGCAGTGGCTTTAGAAGTGCGGGAAGGTGGACGTTTGGTTGTAAGAAAAAGTAAAATGTACGGCAATATAAGGCAAGGATTGCTTATTGGTCCACAAGCAAAGCAATGTGTTGTGGAAGATTGTGAAATTTATGACAACGAGCTGGGCGGTATTTTTGTTCGTGATTGTGCATCTGGTGTTACAATAAGGAGAAACCGTATTTCTGATAACGACGAGCCTGGGATATTAGTGATTCGGAAGTCAAACGTATCTATACTGGATAACGAGATTCTAGGAAACAGTGACTGGGGCATACGTATCGATAGTTCAAGTCAAGCTGTCGTGAAAAATAATAAGATCCATAATAACCTGTGCGGTGGCATTTCGGTAGTGGCACACTCCTCAGTTGAAAGTTCTGTTATTGAATATAATCACATTTCTTCAAATTCCGGACCTGGAATTCACGACGAAGGAGTACTGACTAAACGTAGAGAGAATAAGGTACACGATAACAAAGAAGAGAGGAATCAATCAACAGCTCAAAGTGAGGTTAAGCTATGCTACTACTGCAAAAAGCCGGAAAAGGATTTGAAGAAATGCACCAATTGCTTCACGGCACACTACTGTGGAAAAGATTGCCAGAAAAGTGATTGGAAGAACCACAAGGAGGTATGCAATCGTCTCTTATCTGATGCAAGCGTTGTCTTAAACTATGTTGAACAACCAATGATGACCCTTCATTTATCTCCCAGTGAACGCAGCCCATTTGATAACTTTGGCTTTAGAGTATCAACACGTGGACGAGATCTTCTCCCCGTCGGTCCAAAATACTGTATACCGCCAAATACGACGACAAGATTTATTGTTAAGATGTGTGCAGGCGTCCAGCTCGGAAAAGAACCTGATCCTTCCATGGTTCGACTATACGATCGTAGTCTTACGATAGATGGGATTCTGACGGGCGCTGATCAAATTTACTATATAGTACGGCAACGTGGCGCAATGGGTCAATTGATGAACAGCTGGAAAAAACTGTTCATGTGGGTTAAAGGCCCCGAACTTGGAAAAATTCGTGTTTTTACCAACGAGTTTCCTTCCTACGAATACTGGTGATCAACATGTTAGTGAGACATGATTCATCAATGACCATGTAATCGAATTTAATGTTGTGACTTCACGCATGAAGCATGTATTCTTGTGTTGAGCATGACCCTTTCCTAAGGGGAGCAAGGGGGGCAGAAGTGCTCTTAATATAAATGAAACAATAACAAAACTGCCAAAGAAAAGAGAAAAGAACGGTAAACTAGACAATCAGTTCATATTGGGTAAGCCAATTTTCCATTGTTTTCGTTCTGTACTACTTTATATATATTTGTGCATAGAAAGTACAATTACTTCAAGAATCATCAAAATCCCATCGAAAGGGCGTGGACATTTGGCTGTAATAGAAAGTAAGATATACGCTAGTAGGCAAGGATTACATATTTGTCCACAAGTAAAGAAAAGGAATGTGTTGTGGAATATTATGAGCTTCATGAAAACGAGTGGAGTGGTAATCTGGTTACAAATTGTACATCATGTAGTGTTTTAATAAAGATAACGAGTTTGTGATATCAGTGTTGATAAATTCCAAGGTATCTATATTGGATAACGACATTCCAGGAAACAATCACTGGGGTCTACTGGTGTACGTAAACAATCTCCCCCCAGGAAACATTCGGACTAATACAAAGCCTTGAGTCTCCCCCCTAATCTTCTGAAAAACCTTGCTACGTTACTGGTATCATGTCAATCCATTGATATTTGACTGACACCAATATTCCAACTTGTCCAAATTATGGAAATTAGGTTTAAAGTATTTTGATCCTTTTAGAAAAAACACTTTTACTAATAATTTGTGATCCCGATCATCGAGATTTCGTTTTATGTAAGAATGAGGCCAGAGACGTGGCGAAGCATCAGGAGTTTAGGGGGGGGGGGGGGGGTGGGGGTGTCAAATAATTTTACCTTAAAATTGAACTTCATTGTTAAAATTTACCTGCAACATAATGATTATAGACCTTTTCAGATTGATTATTATTGTAATACTGAGTTGTTTAAAAAATAGGGGGGATCTGGGGGTCCTCCCCCAGAATATTTTTATATTTTTGAGGCTCCAGGACTGCATTTCTGGCGTTTTCTGAAACGATTTTGCGAACGAATTGCGTCCAAATTAACTGTACTTTGCACAAAATTTTAGTTATGTGAAGGTTTTTTAAGAGGCAATTTTTTTGTATGTCGCGTATTCGCGATAAAAAGTGTTCAAAACCTAAAATATTTTTGGCGTACCTCCCAAAATTAGTTCATTTTAGCTTTATTTTCTTGTTTTTACAGTTAGCTACCTTTTGAAACGCATCTGGCAGTCGAAAATAAAAAAAATACCAAAATTTGTAAATTAAAATACAACTATTAATGGTGCTATAAGATTGATGCCATATTTATTAGCAAACCTACTGAATTTCAAACATCATTTTCTCTTTGGCGTAGCATCTAAAATTTCTTTATTTTAGCATTATTTTATATATTATGCACTAGACATACTTTTTAAGTTTGTTTGCCGATTGAGAAACGTATTAAAAGTAGAAATTTTCAAATGCAGTCATTAAACAAGTGGCGCTTTACTCGTTAGTGCGCGAGCGCGTGTTACGTAACATACAAAAAAACTCCTCTTATATACAATAGATAAGTTAGTAATCACTTTACAAAATATAGCGACTTTATCCCCCAAATTTTACCTGAAAATGTCAAAATTTTACCTTGAATTTCACCTGATTTTATTTTACCTTTTACGGTTAGGGGGATGTTACACTCCCCCACCCTCCCCCCACAACCCGCTCGCTACGGCCCTGGATGAGGCAGAAACCGTGGCTGGGAAAATTGTGTAACTTGGTGTTATGTAACTAGTTTGTTTGTCTCATGGACTGACCTATACTAAATGTATATATAATATAGGTCAGTGGTCTCATGGTCATTATTGTAGTTAAAGTGTATGTACGGTGGGACTTTTCTGTCCAATCATTCATTCTATTATTAAATTAAACCAATTTTGATCTGTTACGTGCTACACATTGGTAGTTAGAATATTACTATTTGGGCCAACAAATTCAAAATGTTGAATTTTGGGGATGGACCACTGAGCTGCAATGGGGATGGACTCATCGACTGGTCCGTTAGATTGTCCAACAGTACTCAGGGGCGTGGCGAACGAATCACGATTGGGGGGGGGGAGGTGTCATCATTTTGACCTACCTTTCCGATTAAAATGACCAACTTTATACAAACCTTTGCATCAAAATTATAGGGGAAAATGAAAGACTTTATAAAAACCTGAATAGTTGTATGATCGGATATCCTGGCCTTTTCACGTCGGCTCTACAGTTTCATATTCACATTCAGATTCATATTCAGTTTCAAATCTGAAAATAGTCGGGTATCTGACATACAAAATGTGGAAATTACTCAGTTTCTTTAGACGGAATAGACTTGTCTATAAAACGCATTCTCCTTCAGAATATTATGCATTCAACAAAAGTAGTTCGAAGTTATTTCGGCGAAATAGAAAGTCAGGAAAAATCGCAGAACCTACACGACCGAGACGTAAATTCACGCTACGCCATATTGTCGCAAGCGATCGGCTAAAATAGATTTCGTTATATCTCGTAAGATACGCGTTGTAGCTCCTCTATACTGAAACGCAGTCTTTGTTACAATATAATGAATCATATGAAGCAAACTTAGTCTCAAAAACGTTTGCCGTTTTGTCAGGAAAAATCGCAAGTCGCAGTGCATGAGAAACGGCTTTTGTAACTAGAAGCGAATGGCAACACTGAACACAATCGAGAAAGTAAACGCTTCTCGCTGGGCAAGAGTTTGCCTTGGAGTATTTTCGCCGAAACGCAGTCATCTACAACTATCATGAAATTGTGTGATGTACTTTTTATCTTCAAACAACTTGCTGTTTCGGCTGCAAAAATCGCAAAACACAACTCGTGCAACTCGTTTACTTTCTCAATGTGTTGTTGCCATTCGCTTCAGGTTACAAAAGCCGTTTCTCATGCACTGCGATTTTCGATTTTTCCTGACAAAACGGCAAACGTTTTTGAGACTAAGTTTGCTTCATATCATTTATTATATTGTAAAAAAAGACTGTGTTTCAGTATAGAGGAGCCAACGCGTATGCCGTATCTTGCGAGATATAGCGAAATCTATTTTAGCCGAGATCGCTTGCGACAATATGGCGTAGCGTGAATTTACGTCTCGGTCGTGTCGGTTCTGCGATTTTTCCTGCGAACACGAATAGCCGAATCGCAATGAAAACCACGCAGAATGAAGCGCACAATAATATAAAAGACTGCGTCTCTTTACGATAAAGGTTGCTTCAAAAGTGTTGCAGTGATTAAAAGATTTACCAAGACTAACGCTGTTTGAGTGCGAATCTGAAAGTGATATGAAACAGCATGAAATTTGAATCTGAAACAAAATATTCCGGGGGGTATGTCATCCTACATTCTACACAAAGAACGACTTCAAGCTTTTTTTCTAAGGGAACAATTGGGCTCGTTTTGAAATTATTTACACTTGAGTATAATTCTAATCAGCTGATAGACGTTCTACCTAAAACAACAAAAGTTGTGTTTACATTCAGACTAAACGGACATTTTGAAAAGTTGAAATCCCACCCGGATTTTTTACTCAATCACGAGTTGTGTTTTGCGATTTTTGCAGCCGAAACAGCACGTTGTTTGAAGATAAAAAGTACATCATACCATTTTATGATAGTTGTAGATGACTGCGTTTCGGTGAAAATACTCCAAGGCAAACGCGTGCCCCGCGAGAAGCGTTTACTTTCTCGATTGTGTTGTTGTCATTCGCTTCAGGTTACAAAAGCCGTTTCTCATGCGCTGCGATTTGCGATTTTTCCTGACAAAACGGCGGCAAACATTTTTGAGACTAAGTTTGCTTCATATATCATTTATTATATTGTAAAAAAGACTGCGTTTCAGTATAGAGAAGCTACAACGCGTATCTTGCGAGATATAGCGAAATCTATTTTAGCCGATCGCTTGCGACAATATGGCGTAGCGTGAATTTACGTCTCAGTCGTGTAGGTTCTGCGATTTTTCCTGACTTCCTATTTCGCCGAAATAACTTCGAACTACTTTTGTTGAATGCATAATATTCTGAAGGAGAATGCGTTTTATAGACAAGTCTATTCCGTCTAAAGAAACTGAGTAATTCCACATTTTGTACGTCAGATAATGTGAAAGTGAATATGAAACTGTAGAGCCGACGGTGGGCCTTTTTTAAGAAATGGTTAGGGGGGACATCAACGAAAATGGACCTATAACAAACCTGTTTTTTTTCAAACAAAATTTTCGTATTCTTGAGTCTCTGTTGCTTGATTTCCTGCAATTTCAGAGACAATTTTTATATATCCCATCTAAACGGACCAAGCTTTACAGGGGGGGTAATTAAAAAGGGCCCTGTGCTAAGGCGCTTCCAACGATCATTTGAACTACACAAATATCACTTCGACTCTGAAAGGTTATAAATGTTACATTTGCTAACAATTAAGAATGTTTAGCAATTTCAATTTAACTATCAAATTTATTCGTAACTGGCCCAAACAGCTTTCAATTGCCTTTATTGTCCTTGTTTTTAGTAAATTTTTCAAATGCAAGTATTTTTTAGAAAGAATCAAAGAATGATGTTGAGCCAGTTGAGGCAATGCGTGTATGCTAGCTACACAGCCTACACTCCAGTAATTCTGCACTAGTCTATTGACCAACTGCTTACGTACGTACTCAGGAGCGCATAATATTTGAAAATTAGAACGTATTGTTTCTTATATATTTTAACCAACAACAAATGTTCTGACCAACTCTTTAATATTTAGAATTATTGTACTTGCGTTGCACGTTTTATAATTTCAGCGGACAGTCTCACCGCATAATTTCTCAATATTTTTTTACCAACAACAAACCATTTTTTGACCAACCTTTTAATATTTAGAATTATTGGGGGGCGTCATACCCCCCGGTCGCACGCCCCGGTCGCCACGCCCCTGATAGCACTATTCATGTGAAGAAGAAATTTAGTTGTCGCACAGTGGAAGCATGCATGAGAAATAAGAAATTTAAAACGCGGAAGTGTTGCGCAGTTTAAATTATTTAAATATCAAAATAGAATTACGAGATTTGTGTTTCAGATTGACTTATAAAAATCAGTGATATGGAGCAGGCGTAAATACGAATGGTACGACAAATTCTTACTATGTTCATTGTTCAGATCACCGATCCGCAACATGTGACAATGATACTGAGATTTGCGTGTTGTTGTATTGAACCATTGCGCGAGTAAACATTCATCTATGGTAAGTCGATTATTCAGTAAGTTGTGCTTTCTTCAAGTCAGGGATGTAGGAAGCTTGTTAAACTTAGGGGGGCCGCCCTCATAAGGCGCCACCATGGTTGGCGCCGAGCGGAAAATGTTTGAAAATTTGGAGTCTCAAGATCGTCGGAAATGGCATTTTCAGAGTTTTCTCTACCTCTTTGGCTCTTTCGTTAAGCCCTTTCATTAATTCTTTCATTATGATTTGTAAGTACGCTATTTGCTGCAATTGTTTTAAAATTCAATTATTTTTGGGGGGGCCGAAAGCCAGCCGGCTTTATAAAATATTGGGGGGCTATGCCCCCCCGCTTCCTACGCCCCTGCTTCAAGTATATTGCTGTTAGGGACTGGTCATAAAGTATCTACAACCCCGGGGCGGAGGGTAAACCTTGATTTAAAAAAAATTAATACTCCACACAGACTTTAAAGTAAAACGACTTTAAATAGTAATCTTCCATGTACTGAAGGTGCCACTTATTGCACATTTGATTCCATGAGCAATAGGGGGTCTGCCAGTCCAGAGACTACTAGCTGGTACCCCCAATTTTACGGATGACCCCCTTTAGATTGACTGAAAATACAAGTTATACAACCATGCCTGACAGCCCACTAAAAGCAATCCATGAGTTTTTTAACCGAATCAGGTTTTTTTCCCAGAAAAATAGAAAATAGTCAAAAGCTGAATAAATTAATATGGAAAGTGTCAAACCAAAATATGTAAAGTTGCTACTGACAATATAGATTGAAACCTACATGTAGATTTAAAATTTTCGCTTTATTATCTCTTAATTTCTCCTTGACTTCCCCTTCTGCATTGGCTGTGTTTTCTTTGACTTTGTCTTGCTGAAACATTTTGGTAAACGATTCTTGCTTTGCTGCTTTTAGAGTGTCTCCAAAATTGTAAATCAATTTCGAACATTTTGGCTCAATCTCCAAATTAACAACCTGAATTTTAATTATACAAACTTAATCTTAATCCTAACTCTAATCCTAACCTTAATCCTAACCCTTAATTAATCCTAACTCTTAATTAATCCTAACCCTTAACTAATCCTTGTGATATAATTACGTCAGTGATTTACCATTTAAAACATTTTATAAACCTGAAGTGGTATTTAATTAGTCTTTGTTTACAACACTGGTTTACAATTGACACATCCACGGTAATCCCCGAAATGGCAAGTACAATTTGAGTGGATTTTTAAATATTAAAGATTATTAAAGATGAATAAAAGACCACAAAAGTACGTTCAAACATATCACAGATTTTATAAGTAATTTGAGAAACTTTTCTTGAGGTTTATGTGCATTCAAACATCGACACTATGGGGAATATATGATTCCATTTGTAATAACGGGTACTTGGCCGTTGCTTAAATTTAACTTGTTTTTGTTGACATTTTGACAAGTTTCATGGAAAAATTTGTTCATAATTTACCCAGTATTATTTGTGAAATTTGTTTGGCATGCTTCACAGTTTGACTTGTCTTAATGTTGATATTTATGCAAAAACTTTGCAGTGATCCAGTCTGGCTATAGAGTATTGCCAATTTACATAATCCATGATAATCATGAGATTTTGTCATTGCCAGATCACATTTTTCTTAAAATTGATTGGCTAGTTGAATATATTATTTAATCTGATTGGTTGGCTAAGGTTAGCACTTACTGTATGATTGGCTGAAAAATGATGCAATTTCTCTAATAAGCCCCCAGGGGGGACTTATTTTTCAGGCACCTTTGGAGGGGAGGCTTATTTGAGAGGGGGGTTCATTTACTTTTTCGTAAAATGATCTCATGATAATTTTGTTCAAGCGCAGTGCAATGTGTAAAGAAAACCAAAAGATCTTATCAAAACACTTTTGTGTGTGAATAGGAGGGGGGGGGGGGGTGTAGGTAACAAGTAACAAATAAGTAACAAATTATTAATCAGCACCTGAATAAATGTAGCATTCTACACAATAGAAGTAGTGTTTAATAAATATTTCATACCCCCTCAATTTGTTGTTCAAAAATATTTCATGCCCCATCAAACGAGTCAACAACATTTTTATACCCCATCAAAATACCCTCCAACCCGGGATGGTAGATACTTTATGACCAGTCCCTTAATACTAAAAATCTGTACACCACATTGTGCTTATGTGTGCTAAAGCAACTCTTTATCTTAATATATGATATGTAATTTAGCATGCAGTACCTCAATGAACTTCCATCAAGGGAAATTCTAGCCTATGACAGACCTTACTTGGATAAGCAAGGTCTGTGAGGTTTGGCTCGATTGCTTGTTCCTGCATAAATTAAATCCCCAGCTTTTGGGGATATAGTTTATATGTTTGGTAGGGATGGGCGATACCAGCTTTTTTCAATTCGATATGATACCAGACCAATTCTAAGCATTTTGGTCGATACAGAAACCAAAATCGATAACGATACTTCAGTATATATGGTGATTAGAATAACATTGTAATAACAAGAATATTAATAAGTAGATGAAGAACTAGTCTATCTTTATTAATAATTATGTTTTCTGGCTTCTATAAATGTGATCACGAGCCCCCAAAAGGCCAAAATGAAAGTGTGAGTTAATGCAACTCTTTTACTCTACATTCTCTCTGGAAACTTATTACATTTTCATACATTTTTATAAATGCTGACCAAAAACATTACGTCAGGTACGGTACAACTTATATCGAAATTACCAATACTTTTGCAAGTATCGTATCAATACTGTGTTTAATATCACTGGTATTGATATTTGGTGCTGGTATCACCCATCCCTAATGTTTGGGTTAATAGTACTTTTACATTGTGGAAATCGTGGGTAATTATATTCATCTTTTGCCACATATATACGAAACAGATAAATTGTGAGCACTGATAAATTGTGAGCATGGGCCACATTTTATTTACCTATTGTTTTTTCCACTGCACCCCATCCTGGATGGCGATCAGACCCACAGGCATTTGACATTTCTAAATATTTCCTGTCTCAAGGGTAAAAATAAATTCAGTCAAGTTGCCCTATCTGTGGGCAAGAGAAAGACATCTGAATATATAAAATGACCACTGTTAAGTACTTGTTGAAGCCCCCAGGATTGCCTGTCCTCTAGGGTGGTGACAATAAATGATAGGTGCATTACTACTGTATGTCTGTGGAGATATATTGCAATTTTTATTTGAATGTTTCACATAAAATTTACAACTGCCTTGTAGCCAGGGGCCATGGTTTCCTACATTGCTATATGGACTCGTACGTACGTGGAATGTGTATAGTGGCAGCCCACAAAGTTTTAATTCCTTAGTTAATGATCGATGGTTCACATTCATACTGACTGACTGTGAATTGGAATTGTCAAGATCAACTATTTTAATGGCTGTCCCAAACATTCCCAAGTTGCCCAGACCACCTCATGGCATATAAATTCCGATGTAGCCATTTTGCTAGCCACATGTACGCATGTTTAAATGTTAAGCTTTTCTTAAAAATTGTGTTTGGAAACGTAAAAATGGGGTACATGGTAGGAACTAGGAAAGGCAAGTCCTCCAGTGAATACGTCGCGCGAACTGGAGAATTATTCGCGCGAATATAGCGAATCGGGTTTACACATTTTAAAATTCGCACGAAAATTTGCAAACATGCAAAAATCCTGGCTCTTGATTGGCTAAACTTTAATTCGTTCGCTGGCGACTGGCGAAAAAGTTTAAAATTTTCAACTCTTTCGCCAGTCGCTGCGAATCAAGTAGAATGACGAAATTTTCCATAAATAACCCTGGCTCCTTCGCGCGACCAATTCGCGCGAACTGTAAACCGGCCTTTAAGGCCCAGACACACCGAACGCGATTCGGCAATGCGACGCGATTTTTCAGCTTTCAGAAGAAAATAGATTTGATCCTGATATAACATTTTTCAAAATTACTTAACAATAATACATTTTGACTCGTCTGGTGTGCATAGCTTTGAAAAGTTCCTTTCAGGGACAGTTTTTTCGCTTCAAAAATTCAGAAAAATCGCGTCGCGTTGCCGAATCGCGTTCGGTGTGTCTGGGCCTTTAGGCCCGAGAGCCGCATTCTCGTTAATCGTGAGCGAATATCGTGAGCGAATAGCTTTTCGTCTTCATTCATGAGAGCGAGGCTCATAGGCCAACAAAGTTACTGTTAAAACGTAATTGTCAAAAGAGAGAATTTCACACTCTGCAAGCAATTTATCCTGCGTTTATACAACCTTATTTCGATTAATGTTTCCCCTTATGGGGAGTTTCTGACAAACAACTGTGAGATGTTCTTCAATCTCTTGCTTGGGAAAATTTAGTGACAAGGCGATGTACAACCAAATCAATACTGTTGTACGTAGTCTTCAATCATTACACCTGACCTAACATGAAAGATGCATTGTCCATTGATAAGAAGGAATATTATACAAACAAATTATGACCTCAGAAATGGTCACACTGATTTAGCCCTCAAGTGCAAAACCAAAAGTATAGCAGGAATAGTCTTCCCCTTGATACTGTACTAAAACTAGCCGAATCAATTTTCTCTTTTAATAATTTTTTCGAACAGAATATTTGCCGGGGACCTTTTCTGTAATATTTTGCAACCATGGGTCACACGAAATTATTAATCTCCTATACTAACTGTATATACCTTTACCACCCCCTGTGATTTCGTTGACTACATAGCTGTCTACTAGCTGACTACACAGTGGATATCCATATGGCAAGGAATTCAGTTCATACTGTATCTCTAAACCCATGCAGGGGAAGGCACAAGCACTGAAGGGTGTTAATAGTTCACCAATTAACGTCTTACACACGTTTTCAAAATTACGCGACTAGCCCGAAAACGGCCCACATGCAAAACTGATTTTATGTCAATTCGAAATTCAAAGTGTTGGCAGTTAAGCCTTCAAGTGTGTGTTTCCTTATCAAGATTATTAACTTGGTAGCCTTCATGTATAGAGTTTGGAATCATTCTCAAGATATTTTAGTGATAGTTATTGTAAAATACAAAATTATAGTATAACGCTATAGTCTAGCGCAAGCTGGTTTGACAAACAGTTAAATTATGCTTTTTCAAATTTTCAAGCCATCCACAGGATATATTTCTGGTGTGATGCTTTGATATTTCTCTTAATTTGTATATCTAGCTTTCATTTCGGTTCAGTATGCGCCTTCAGGTATTGAATATGGTTTAAAATGTCTTTTGTTTACATTTGTTGTTTTTAGTTCGCGTGACATAAAACTGACATTTCAACTCAAATATTTTAAGGCAGGTCCCGTAATTTTGAAAACGGGTGTAAATGGGGGTAATCGAAGTAATCGTTGAGGCCTTGAGCGGCAATTAAGGGAGGAGAGTTTCCATTTTGTCACCATAAAACCAGGGTGCTGAGCCCTATAATGTGTCCTTTACGGTTAAAATATAGTATTGGAATATTAATATATTCGGCTTATTTTAAGATTGAAAAATGGCTACAGCTGTTTTATCTGGTTCCGGTGCTTCAACTTCGAGCAAGAACGTATCCGATGAAGAACGAAGATGGGTGGTTATTGGTATATGTCTCAACAAGGTTCTGACTCCTGCACTAAGAAAAGTCCTGAGTAAAGAAATACCTAAATGGCATCAGGCTTTGATTAAACCTCCTATAGAAATTGATAAACAAACTTTTGGAAAATTTGCAAAGAACCTGCGCCTGCGGCCATCTGCCTTTAAGTTAAACTATGACAGTATCAATAACAATAGTGTACACAAGTCTTCAAAGTTGTATGATTATGCTGTGAGAAGCCCTCTGTCCTTGGCGAAATTGTTTATGAAACCTTTCATGGCAACTTTCACCGGTTTTGACCATACCATGGATACCTCTGCTGTTCTGTCAGTGATGTGTGAAGCACAGCCATTCATTACCTCTGGTGCTGCAGTTCTTGCAAAGAAAATCAGGTCGGATATAAGAAATGAATGGGCACATTGTGATTTCTCACATTGGACCGAGCCAAATTTCCAAACTGCATTAAACGATATCGAATCCTTGGTCAAGAATGTAGGCTTGACAACAGCGGAGGAGAAAATAGTTCTCGATGATATTGATAACTGGAGAAACTATGGTAAGTACAGTGTTGGTAATACATCATGTTTTTGTATATCTTATACAGGGTGTCCCCCAAAAAAGTCCCCTTATAGACTTGTAGACCTTAGACCTTATAGTCCACTCTTTTGTTGTTAAACGTGCGTTGTTATACCTCTGGGAATTTAAAACGAACAGCAACAGAAAAATGTGAAATTACAAATTCGTCTTACCGTCAGTTCGAGTAAGAATGGTGCAACTGACTACAGAGCAACGAGTATTTGTCGCAACAACTTATACGTCGCGTTAAATTATTTGGACGAAGGGAAGTTGTAAATACTTCCGCCGTTCATGTACAATTCAATTAAGTTCCCAAAGGTATAATAACGCACAAGAGTGATTTCTAAAGGGGGACTTTTTTGGGACACCCTATATAATTCAGGAGCTGCGGAATGATTGGATTTGTTGTGAACTGACCATGCCACCGTGAAACCCGCTGGGGAGTTCTGGGGCATACACAAATGATTCCGTCAGGTAACATATGTTCAATATCCTACATAAAACATTCTAACTGCGGCAATATGAAAGGCAGTGGGGTTGGTTAGGGTTACGGACCATCCATTTTTTATCTGACAGGGGCTACTGGTGGAATTAGGGGGTGGGTCATCCAGAAAAATTACTTTAAAAGGGTGGGCCACACGAAAAAATACTGGCAAAAGGAAGGGGAGGGGGGGTACGCAAAAAACCGATACAATATTTTGTTGTTCTGTTTGCAAGAATGTCACCCGGAAAATTTCCGGTGGGAAGGGGGCAGGGCATGCCCCCGTACCCCCTTGTAGGAACCTTTTTTGATTGGCTTACATGCATCCTCCTTAACTCGATAGACCACGCTTAAAACGTGCAGGAAATTATTTGAAAACATTTGCTGGAGAATTTTCACAAACTATATTTCTTAGGTATAATTAATCATTACGATATATTTTTTAACTTACCTAACCTCCTCCGCAGGCATCGCCTTAAAATTGGCGGGCAGAAATTATTTGCTGGAAAAAAACGGAGGAGGCTAGTACATGATAGCTATTATCATGTATATTTTACTATATTTTATACAATACATTATATATCATAGTTTAGTTATATTTACTTTAAGTTAGTTTAAGGAATTTACCTATGGGAAATTGTTTTACGCATGGGAAGTTCTTTTAGTTTAGTCATGCATGAGCAAGCAAATATTTTAGTTTATTACAAGTGCGTAACGGACGGGAACGGTTACCGTAAGGAAGATTCAGGACTGTAAAAATCTTCCCAAGAAATGACACTGCAAGTTAAAAAGTTCCTCTCTGAACAGTATATAAGAAAGAGCACAACTCTTTAATAGGGGAAGGCCTCCGCGCCTTGCTTGAATATCACTTTTGGAAAAGTTATTATAAAGAAGATTGCTAAAGAAGAATTGTCACAAGTTATACAAGTATATACGAAAGAGTCAAGAAGGCGAAGACGAAAGAGTACTCAGTCAGACAGACAAGAGATAAGTTGAACTGATATAGTTATAATTATATAATAATATGATATAGTATTATAAAGACGCTACTTATAGCAAGTTAAAGAAATAAATAGTTATATAAACGTAACTGACTCACACTGATTTTTGTTGCGAGAGAAATTGAACCAAAACGCGGGAAATATTAATTTTAAGGACCACGCTCGTAACACTATAACTTACCGACTTTATTTTTGAAAAATGTGGAAAAAGCCAATGTACACTGAATTTAGAAAAAACGTGAGAACACCTATTAAAATCAACTGTACGGCCGACGACGGCAATTGGACAAAGCGAATGAACAATTCAAACAGGGACTAACACGCAATGATTAAGTTCCCGTCTTTGTAAAACAACAAAACTGTATAAAAAACAATTAATAAGATGAAATAAATTCGAAATAACTATATAAGCCATAAGGACTATGGAAGTCCTTACGTATAAGTCACGCAATTTTCAATACATACGGACTTCAGGAATGCGTAGACGTAGTGCAATGTGATATACAGTACTTGTAGGAAAATTATATGACGTTAGCACTTCTAATGTGTATTGTCTTAAATATTAAAGCTTAGCCTTAAATATTAAAAATAGATATAATTTTTAAAGTCTAATGTAAAGATGCCTGCGGAGGAGGCTATGTAAAGCTGTGCTACAACGGCATTTTGCAACGCTTCAGAGTACGGGTAAATACTAAGATTTTTCTCGGCATCTCATTCGATGGGAATAATAGTTGATGGTGTTTGTGGATGGAATATTCGAACGAGTAGAGCTGTCCATACCACGTGTATATTAGAAGTCCGGTATACTTGACCTACAACTGACCTAAAGCAGTTAGTCCTGTAATGTAAATGCGCTAGGATTGGCCTAAGACTGATCATCTAGCACCGAGCTAAGACCAAGCATAAAATGTGGCCTGAACCTCCGGTCTTACCAGTAGGTCAGTCAATCAGTCATAGGTAATTCTCAGGTCAGGCCTGCAGTGTAGACTTACCCAAGGCCAATTTCTATGACAGCAGTTTAAAATATAAGCTCCTGATATCGTTAGTCCGCGGAATTTTGATATTTACTTCATTTTGCATGTCATATTGTACACTAAACAAATAGCACTATTTTCTTGATCTTCAGTTTTATTTTGCAGGGATAAAGCTATGCTTTGGCAACTCTGTAGATTGTGAGCTCCTTGATCTTATCCGGACTGAAGTTGGAAATCTGCAGGAATCTGTCACGCTATTTAATGAAGACTCAAAGGTTGATAAGGTATAGACAATCACAACATAAAGGATAATAGTAACACCAACGAAAAAGAAAACAACAATTAACAACATTGACAAACGACAATCAACATCAAGGGTCAACAACGATAGCATTTACCACAAAAATACAAACAACAGCGACAAACTCCAAAAGACACCAAACAATAGTAACAACGAAAAACAACAGAAGCAGTAACGAAGATGATAACGGCGACGTCAAGCGACAACGGCAAACGAGTAAGACAAGCAAGCGACAACAGTAATCCGCTATAGCAAACAACAACGACTACGACTACGACAACAACAACAACATTAACAAAATAGACAAGCTGGCGACATTACTTGTTACATGATGCAGTTTTTCATGCACATTGCACGAGCCATTCTGCTGTCTAACATTGCTTGCTACGACCAGCATTATTGGGAGGTAGGTTGCATCAACCGTTGTACAACTAGAAGTGATGTATACACTCCATCGTTTACCTAATTCATTCAAATTTCTACTTTCATTCAAACTACTGTATCATAACGGTAAACTACAGCATGTTACATTTTCTTACAGGAAAGGCTGTTGCATTGTCTCCAGAATTTTCAAACTTCGTTGAGTAAAGAAATATGTGACTTAAGAGAGAATTTTGGTCGACTTAAACTGGAGCAGCTAACATTGCATAATCAATATGTTAGCACCGTTCAAGATGTTGAGAAAATAAGAAACGAGGTTGCTAAAATGACCACTACTAATGATGAAATCCCCTATGTGTTTTACGCTCCAAGGCAAAATCCTTGGTTCGTTGGTCGTTTATCTGAAATAGAAGATTTGGGAAGGCTTCTGCAATTAGATGATGGCACTGATAGTAAACCTAGAGTAAACATTGCAGCCGTGTGCGGTTTGGGCGGAGTGGGGAAAACAAGTTTGGCTACGGAGTATGCACAACAAAAGAAGGATTACTATACAGGAGGTGTTTATTGGTTTTCTGGTGAAGACGACACTGCGTTTGAAAACAGTGTATACGATGTTGCCACGAGCATCGGGACGCAAAGTGATTCGTTCCCACATACCCTTTCGAATACATTGGCAATGATATCTCGAAATAGAAATGCGTGGTTGATCGTTCTTGATAACATGGATGAGTTGAGTGTTTCGGCCAATATTGTTAAGCTGGTATCTGGACCTTGGCAACATAATGCGTCTGGTCATATTCTAATTACCACGAGAAGAAAGCCCACAACTTTAGCCAATGATATCCGAGATTTTGACGAAAGATGTTGTCTGACTCTTCAGTGTTTTGAAATTGAAGAAGGGAAGAAATTTCTTTTTCGCAGAATTGGAATAGTTCACGACGACGAAGACGATACTGTTGCTGAGAAATTAGTTCAACAGCTTGGTGGACTACCTTTAGCTCTTGAGCAAGCCGGAGCTTACATCAAATCACTCCCTTGTACATTATCTCAATACCTTGAGCTTTATGATTCGCAGCGCCTTCGTCTTCTTAACCGACAAGAGGCAACCCCTGTATCAGTGTATGATTCACCTGAGAGACTAGCTGTTCGTACAACCTGGCATCTTAATTTCGAGCACATCAATCAAACTGTTGATGATGGAAAGGCTGCTATTAGATTTCTCTATGCATCTGCGTTTTTTAATCCAAATGAGATTCAAAAAGACATTATCAACATTGGGGAACCACCTGTCGAAGATGAAGTGTTTGGTGAATGTGTGAAGACAACTTTAGGACGTCAGCAAGTCTTGAAACTGTTAACTGATTTTTCACTTTTTAAGGAAACCCCTTCTTGCAACCTTAACGTCCACCACTTAGTACAGGAGGTCATACAGGATAGTCTTAATCGTGATCCAAAAGAAAAAATCCAAAGCGTAATTGATGCCATTCGCATGTTACATTATGCGTTACAGAATTGTTCTTCTCCTGACGAGCTTCTTTCAAGTGAAAGAAAGGAACGACCATCCATTACTTCCGGTGATCAATCGCGTTTTTACAAGTGGCATAAACTGTGTTTACACAGTTACGAACTTGTAAAGCATTTAAAGAGAGTGGTCAAGCAGTTGGATTGCGATGTTACAAAGATATTTCAACCAGAAACGGCTAGAATCGTGTATGAATGTGCTATTCATTTGAGTGCTAACTCAAAGCACGATGAGGCAAAAGAAGTAGCCAATTTCGCCAATGATATCTTCAACTTCAGCAGCCAAAAAGTTTCTGCAAGCTCTCTATTTCCTCACGCTATACCTCTACCTGAGTTAGTTCGCAGGCATATACAATATTCGTGCAATACGCCAGCAACCAGCAAGCAAGATGAATGTGGACGAATTCATTCAGTCACCTCTGAACAGCTAGAAGAAATGCGAATGAAAGGAAACGATTTGTTTAAAAAAGGGTGTTACGACGATGCATTGAAAATGTACTCTGACGCCATTGAAATATCAAAGAATACACCTATCTTTGATGTAAGGTTGTTAAGTAATCGGGCATCGGTGTATCTTCAGCTTGATCAATACCAGAAAGCCTTGCAAGATGCAGAAGAATACATATTACAACGCCCAAAGTGTTGGAAAGGTTATGCGAGGAAAGCGTTGGCCCTTGTTGAGTTGAAGGATACGCAGGGTGCTTGTGTTGCAGCTTCTTTAGCATATTACTACGAGAGGAATATATTCCGTGATTATCAACCTTTTAGGAGGAAATTTGGTTCTTCACTGGAGAGGCGTCTGTTTGTGTGTTGTGATACCTCGGATTTGTCGAACACCTTGTGGATCGTAAGAATTTTGGATTTCACGCGAAAACAATCCAGTAACAATTCTGAAGATTTACCAGTTATCATTCTAGAAAACGGTGATTACCTTGTTTCCTTACATACCATTCATTCTGACCTTTTCGATGGAAATGACACGTTTTCTTTAAAAAACTGCATTCTTGTAGGTAGTGGAGGTGAATGTTCGATAAATGTTGATGATAACATTAATGTTGCTTTCGTTGAGGTTTTTATGGCTTACAATGTGAGCTTCCACTCTCGCTTTTCTAACTGTCATTTCATCCCTGACTCAGTCGTGAAACTCACTCATTGTTCATTTGAGAGTTCGAACGATGTTGCCACTTCTTTTTGCTGCAAAGGTAAATTGAAAGTCGATTTTTGTAAGTTTTATAATTGCACCCAAGGTGGGTTACTGGTTTTCGGTGATGCGGAAGTTGAAAATTCAGAGTTTTATGGTAACGGAGTGGCTTTAGAAGTGCGGGAAGGTGGACGATTGATTGTAAGAAAAAGTAAAATGTACGGCAATATAAGGCAAGGATTGGTTATTGGTCCGCATGCAAAGGAATGTGTTGTGGAAGATTGTGAGCTTTATGACAACGCGTGTGGTGGTCTTTTTGTTACTGATTGTCCATCTAGTGTTACAATAAGACGGAACCGTGTTTATGATAATGACGAGCCTGGGGTAACAGTGACGAATAATTCAAACGTATCTATATTGGAGAACGAGATTCTAAGAAACAGTCACTGGGGCATATTTATCAATATGTCCAGTCACGCTGTTGTGAAGAAAAATAAAGTCCACAATAACCAGTGCGGTGGCATTTGTGTAGAGGGACATCCCTTAGTCGAAAGATCTGTTATTGAATATAATCATATTTCTTATAATTCGGGCCCTGGGATTTATGAACAAGGATTACTGACTAAATGCAGAGAAAATAAAGTACACGATAACAAAGAAGAGAGGAATCAATCAACTGCACAAAGTGAAGTCAAGCTATGCTACTACTGCAAAAAGTCGGAAAAGAATTTGAAGAAATGCAGCAATTGCTTTACGGCTCAGTACTGTGGAAAACATTGCCAGATAAGTGATTGGAAAAACCACAAGGAGGTATGCGATCGTCTCTTATCTGATGGAAGCATTGTCTTAAACTATGTTGAAGAACCAATGATGACAGTTTATACTCCCAATAAAAGGCACCATTTATGTGACGAGTTTAAATATGTCCTTCGAACGGCACAGCGAGGGCCAGGTCTTCTACCCGTCGGTCCACAATACTGTCCACCACCAAACACGACGAGTAGGTATATTGTTAAAATGGCTGCAGGCATCGAGCTAGTAGAAGAAGCTAAGGTTCGATTATACGATCGTAGTCTTACGATTGATGGAATTCTGACTGACGCTCATCAAATTTTTTGTCTAGTTTGGCAGCATGGCTCGATGGGTCAATTGTACAATGACTGGAAAAAACTGTTCATGTGGGTTAAAGGCCCCGAGCATGGAAAAATTCGCGTTTTTACCAACGAGTTTCCTCCCTATCAAAACTGGTGATGCACATGTTAGTGAGAATTGACTTATAAATATATTCAATTCATAAACAAGGTGTGATTTCACGCATGGACTGTTTCTTGTATTGAACATGACAATTATGGATTTATTTCCTGTAGCTTAAGTGCTGTATAATGTCAATGTAGAATTGTAGCAGTCAACAAAGTTTAATCAGAGAAAGGGTTTGAATGTCCTTAATTTACTGGGTATTGACATTGTTTAAATACACTAAAATATAACCGGTTATATTCCAGAAATTATAATACTGCGTCTAATAATGTATATACTAGTTATTTTAGTCACAATGATCATATCGATAGCGTATATCGTTAAATCTTTCAATATAATGTACAAGCAAAGTACTTTTAAGTATACTGTAGCCCAATATTTTATAAGATATTTGTTTCATTTCTCATATATGCCAGTACCTGTGGGTGGGGTGAAAAAGGAACAAGCCTTCTCAGCCATAGGTGGATCTGGAGTTCCCCCTGCCAGATCAATTTCTTTAAGACTCTTGCCTTAATAGTTTCTGAATTTCATAATATATAATTTGTTGATATATCCCATCTAGAAATTGATGCCAACTAATAGTAAAATATGTTCAACTGACGTAAATATTCGAGCGTCGCAAAATTATTGAGCCAAACTTAGGGACGAACCATTATTTTTTTGGAGGGGGGGATGATAAATCCTTAAAAAAATTGTTTGCAAAAGCAAAAAAGTCCAAATAAATTGTTTGCACATACGAAAAGTGAAAAAAAAATAGTTTGCAAACTTTATAAGAATAACCAAGGTTTTATGCTACAAAAATGGTTCATTGCAGGGCCTTTTTTAACGGATAGGCTGGGGGGGGCAAATGCCCTCCAGTCCACATGTTAGCCCCCCCAGTAAGCTATTTTGGGCCCCCCAGTGAAGGTCCCTTTTGTCCAAAATATAAGCAAAAAAGGGGAAAAAACTGAGTTTAGAAGAAAGTTATGGTATTCTCACAACAAAACCTGGCTCCATTTAGATGGGATATATAAAAAATTGTCTCTGAAAATGCAGGAAATCAAACTACAGAGACTCAAGAATACAAAAATTCAGACCCCCCTTCAGCTTTCCACACCTGGAATACACCACCTACTTGTTACGTCCCCTTTCGATTATGCCCCCTCCCCACTAACGATTTCTTAAAAAAGGCCCTGGTTCATTGTGTCATGTGCAGCTTGCCAGGTGGATATAGCCATAGGTTGCCAGTTTTAATATATCTTTAGTACAACAAGGCGTCTATAAGGATTATAGACGTCCTTGTTTCAATCAATAGTTCTTTAGATAAAATGAACAGAAAGTAAGAGAATGAAACGTTTACCATTTTTAGTGTACATATGTCAGGAAAATAAATGACAAGCATTACTGGACCATTTATCTATTTTAGAATTGCTGTTTTTATTAAATACTGAAAAACGAGTTAGTTGTTTATTTAATAAATTGCGCAGACGTTTTCCCGCGGTGTTACAGCAGTCACTAGCTAGAAAAAAATTGTAAGCAGTAAGAAGCAACCACAAAAAAATTGTTTGCAGAGACAACAACACAGAAAAAAATTGTTTGTCTTGGAAAAATTTTCATCCCCCCTTCCAAAAAAATAATGGTCCGTTCCTTAGCTTCATTTCTCATGTCGCAGTTTCCAGTGTCATAAAGAGGTATGATCACAGAGTTAGAGCCAGTAAAATTACCCAGTATAATAGTTCACTGCATCAGTTATGCATCAACCATAAAGTACATTTCTATACAGTTCTACTGTCATACGTACAAAAAGTTAGCCGCGACGGTCAAGATTAGCGATCATTTTCGAGTCACAGAGCATGCGCAAAATCGGCCGCGCTGGCGTACGTGCAAGTGCTCTGTGACTCGAAAATGATCGCTAATCTTGACCGTCGTGGCTAACTTTTTGTACGTATGACAGTAGAACTGTATTCTACTTTCTGTGGGGCCGTCAAATTTTTAACCAATCAAATTTCACTAAAGTATAAACACATACGTGCGTGCAATTGTGCGTACGTACGTGCAAGTGGAGCCCGGCCTTAATATTCAACATTTGTTATATAAGACTGAAACAGGCGGGGCTTAGCCCCCCCCCCATTTCCCTACTTTTCAAAGTTGGGGGGCTTTAGCCATTCTAGCCCCCCGTCCGGTTCCACCGCCTATGGAGGGGGAAGCTGGCTAGCCTGTCTTCAAGCACTGTCACAGGGTTATCCCAAAGATATAAATTTTTAGGAATTTGTTAAATATGATCATAATGACCAATTCAAACAATATATTAAATATTGAATGTTGAATGTTTAGACACTTTTCGGGTTTGTGAATCCAAAACTCAATTTTTAGAACTGCCCATTTTAGGTTTTAGAACTGCCCATTTTACAATTAGAACTGCCCATTTTGGAAAATGGAAGGCCTTAGGATGACCCCTGCAATACACTGTGACACTGATAGCCAGAGAATATTATTTCTGGAAGTTCCTCAGCTGAAATATTGAGCCGAGGAACAATATTCTCCTCGCTTCTCACGAGTTGAATTTGGAATATTAAGGAACAAAACAATGTTCAAATTCTATTAACAGGATATGAAGTGTTAAACACTTCGCAATCTCAAAATAGGCTAAAATGGCCGATAACTAAATATAATTCCTTAAAATTCTCCGTTAAAATATACGTGAAAAATTCAAAATGTTCCTCAATCTTGTTGCTAAGGCAAATGTTCCTCAGGATCCCGAGATCCCACTTTTTTCCAGGTCTGTTAATATAGTTGCGTCTCCCTCGAGTGCTAAACGACACGTCGCCCACTGTAACTTTGCTAGGAGGTTATACACTTTTATTTATTTATTAGACTTCGCCAAATGCAAACATACAGACGTCACGTAACAACAACAACCACAAACACTAAAACATGTACATCAATATTAATAACGAATGGCGGGGACATCACGACGTATAAACCAATTACTGTGGACCCTTTCTTAACATAATTACGACAACGTAAATTAGGGTGCTGTAGGCCTATAATGTTATTTAAATAGCTATGAGGACAGCAAGCTATTTCATTGTTCAAACTGCGACTATATATATATTGTTACACTTCAAGCATACGGTCTTCGATGTTCGCGGGTCATCTGCATCAAAACAAGCATGCAGGGGCGCAGGGCATTTGAGTAGTATTCTCGTAATGATGTTTTAAAATGTCCTACAGGTGTACCACAGAATACCGCAAAAATTTACATGTTCCATATCTTTTGTCAAATATATATAATGTGGCTTCTTAATATTTTTTAGTATAGTTTATCGATATATTTTTTCTTCCCGGGGTTTTTTGGGCTAGATTTCATAGACTTGGAACAAAACTCTAATGTACCACAGAATACCAGTGCGGAGATAAATAAGCAACGGTTTATCAATATTGGTGTGTCATGTTGTGTGATAATACTGTATTGATATTGCTAACTTAATTTAGTGAAAGGTAAATACTAAAATCAGTACAGCATACCAGTGGTGTAACCAAAGTATACCAGGTTTATCAATAATTTTGAAAAATTCAGTTTTTCAATGGTAAAATTGATTCCTCGGTGTGATTCCTGTATAGTAATAATATTGTGTTGCATAGAAAAAGTAGTGATCAACATAAATTATACTGGTTTGCAAACATATTTTTAAACTCTCGAATTTTACAGGCATTATGCGGGAATAAAGTATCAAAAACATACAATGTTATTTTTTGTTAATCCTGATTATTTTTAAAAATTTTATGAAAATATTCATTTTTTGTTTTTTATATGTCAATTAAAACTAAAACTAATGTATATTCACAAAAATAAAGTATACAGTATGTTTCCTCCAAATTTTATAAGATCAATAAATAAGACTGGTATTCTGTGATACCGTGGTATTCTGTGGTACATACACCTGTAAATTGATATTTTTCATCCTTAAGTTTGCTGGTAGAGCATTCCAAGTTCTGATTACGTGCACGAAAAATGAACGTTGACAGGTGACTGTCTTGCATTTTCGTGGACGAAAACATATGCAATTAGAACTTGATGATCTCGTTGCTCGGGTATAGGAACTGTCGTTTGAGGGAGTACATCTTCTGAATAATCTGAAATATCTACAAGGCTTTGAAAAAGAACACGAGGTCCATAAACTCATGCCAATAGGATATTGGCATTCGTTCCAAGATGATAAGCCTGTCACGGCAAGTCTCGGTACACAATATAGCCGTGAAAAGCCAGAGAAGTACCAATGGGAATAAAACTAGCAAGTCACAAATCCAAGTATAGCACAGCCAAGATGATGCGACTTTTACTTGATGCCATAAAAGATGAGCTATAGACAGATATCTTTCCAAAGTCAGGACAACCACCGAAGAGAATGTTAAAAGTAAACAAAATTTAATTCCATGCAAGTGCTAATTAATCAGTCTTATTAATCTAGTACTTTCAAATTCAATCTGCGATATTCCAGTGCTTCTTCAGCAAAATATAGTATGTTCAGTGAATCACCAATGGCTAAGTTCGCAATAAAGTAGGTGCTTGGATTGCGGAAACCGATTTTAAAGGATCTTTATAGATAGAAAACAAGAGTAAGATATTGGCTATGACTCCAACGCAATGTTGATAGATAAGTAAACTGTAAGGTTCCATGGTACAATGTTTCCTAAAAACGTTCCACAGTATGCATGAGAGTTTGTATGCATTTAAAGAGATGTTTCTCCCGCGGCCTTCAGCTATATTTAATATATAATAATATATTAAACAGAGGTATATATTAAGTTATATTAAACCAAGTTATATTAATATAGCCTGGGGCTATAATATATATATAGCAAGAGTTATAATATAGTCAGGGATCATTATCTGGACATGCCAACTGAACTATTAAAAAGTTATGGCGTTCTGGAGTATTTATATATACTGACGGTTTATCTATACTGCTACTGATTTTTAGGTTTAGGTTTAGGGTAGGTTTTTATGATCAGGGTCAGTTACAATTATATTAAGGCTATTTTACATTTCTTCAATCTTGAGAAAATGACGTCACGTCAGTATGGAAGATGGAAACGAGTGGCGACATGACGGAAGTGGGGCGGAAGCTTCATATGATATATATCTGTGCTTTCCACTGGTGCTTTCTATGTAACTTCACTATAAAACTGCGAGATTAGTGCTTCAGGTGAACTTATTGAAAAACGAAATTTACACTATAACTAATTAATATGTTCCGACCAGACATTCAACATGTGAAATTTTGGGTGTCATAAATGAACGTTCGACTTCGCTGGTTTTGGACGAGTGAACTTTAGTAATTTATTGGCCTTTATTGGTAAGTCTATCAATAATCAATATTATGTCATGTTTGGCACTTCTGTCCACTTACAATAGATCTCTGTTAATACAAAAAATCTGAATACCACATTGCGCGATTTTACTGTATACAAGCAATAAGTTTAATCTCCGTGAAATACCATAAAACATCAAGTACAGTATAAACAAAGTAAATAAACTAATTCATGCAGAATACCCCCGCCTAGACAGTCATCTGACTACACAGTCATCTTCACTACACAGTCCTCTGACTGCACAGTCATCTTCACTGCACAGTCATCTGACTACAAAGTCATCTGGCTACACAGACTTCTGACTACATAGTCATCTGATTACACAGTCGTCTGACTACACAGGCATCTGGCTACACAGTCATCTGACCACACAATCATCTGGCTACACAGTAATCTTGACTACACAGTCATCTGATTACATAGTCATCATTCTGACTACACAGTTATCTGGCTACACAGACCTCTGCCTACACAGTCATCTGATTACACAGTCATCTGATTACACAGTCATCTGACCACACAGTCATCTGATTACACAGTCATCTGACCACACAGTCATCTGGCTACACAGTCATCTTCACTACACAGTCATCTTCACTACACAGTCATCTGACTACACAGTAATTTGACCACACAGCCATATGGCTACACAATCATCTGGCTATACAGTCATCTGGCTACACAGTCATTTTGGCTACACAGTCATCTGACTACACAGTCATCTGACTACACAGTTATCTGGCTACACAGACCTCTGCCTACACAGTCATCTGGCTACACAGTCATCTGATTACACAGTCATCTGACCACACAGTCATCTGGCTACACAGTCATCTTCACTACACAGTCATCTGACTACACAGTAATTTGACCACACAGCCATATGGCTACACAATCATCTGGCTATACAGTCATCTGGCTACACAGTCATTTTGGCTACACAGTCATTTTGGCTACACAGTCATCTGACTACACAGTCATCTGACTACACAGTCATCTGACTACACAGTCATCTGAGTACACAGTCATCTGACTACACAGTCATCTGACTGCACAGTCATCTGACTACACAGTCATCTGAGTACACAGTTATGTGGCTACACAGTCATCTGGCTACACAGTCATCTGACTACAAAGTCATCTGACTACACAGCCATCTGGCTACACAGTCATCTGACTACACAGTCATCTGACTACACAGTCATCTGACTACACAGTCATCTGACTACACAGTCATCTGACTACACAGTCACCTGACTACACAGCTATCTTGACTACACAGTCATCTGACTATGTGAGGGTGTTCCAGTAATGTACAAGAGATCAGTGGAGTTAGGGCCTGGACTCTAAACAATGGTTGCGATGGCAAAAAAAGAGAGATTGCTTTTTGATGGAGATTTGAGTGGCGTTTTTAGTTGATATTGTTGAATAAAATACTTTGTTATCGTGTTTTATATCATTGTTGTTCTACCCAGGGCTAGGGCAACATTTTGGAGATCCCACCGAGACAAAATATACCGCTGTGGATTTAAATTGAGATATTTGCGAGGGAAGTACGTTGTAATTTGTGTTTTGTAAATATAAAATATGGCGGACGTTGAAGAGAGGGTGCTACAATGTGATCTTGGAATGATTTCTTTGAATTTGGACGAACTGAGCGCTATGTGAGCACTTAAAGATTAAGAAGGACTTGACAGATGGTAAAACCAAGCTTGGTGTGGTTAAAATAATAAAAAATACCATGGAAAATGATGTCGCTGAGTTAAAAGAGAAAAAGGTAATGTTACTGAATATTTGGATGGATTTGATAAGTTTTTAGCTGATCTAGTTACAGAAAAGTCTAACAAAGAAAAGGTCGAACAGCCCGACAAAGTGAAGCAAGTCAGTTCACCATCTGTAGCACCTGCAGAGTCAGTTAATGAGGAACTCAAAAAAATACCTAAGCCTAGCAAAGAACAATTAACAAGCACACATTTATTTGATTTAAACAATCTTACTCGAAGGGACTTTAAGATTATTGGCCAAATTGCGGACCCGGGTCAGAAGGATAAATTGCTTTACCAGTCGCTTGTGTCGCAAATACAAAATGGCCTAAAGAAGTGTTACACAGAGCCCGAAATTGTTGTTGCAGTAGTTAGAGCGGTCCAAGCTGGCTTGCCACTAAGAGCATATTTGGAAAGCATACCAGACCTTACATTGGCAAAAATGAGAAAAATCCTTCGTTGCCATTTTCGAGAAAAGACTGCTACTGAATTATATCAGGTCTTAGCAAATCTGACGCAACAACAAAAGGAAAACCCACAGTCTTTTCTGATTAGGGTACTGACAGTCCGCCAACAAATATGTTTTGCCTCGAAAGAAGCAGATAGTCAAATCAAATATGATGACACATTGGTACAAGAACTTTTCCTCCACACTGTAGAAACAGGATTGTTAGATGATACCATTCGTTCAAAGATACGACCAATGCTGCAAAACCCCAAAGCCTCTGATGAAGATTTATTGCAATCAATGGGTAGGGCGATGACAGAAGAGCATGAAAGAGGAAAGAAGCTTTGTCGAGGGAGAGCAAAGGTGGCCACTGTGTCCGAAAGTGAAAAGGCTGTTACCACCGAAAAAGAAATCAAACCTCCACAAGATCATGTATGGGCTGCGCTCAAAAGTGTACAGAGCAAACTGGATTCGGTACAGTCCCAGATGTCAACACTTCAAACTACTGTTAATCAGGAAAGATCGAAAGGAGGAACGCCTGGAGATACCTACGATTACAAGAAATCACCCCCTCGACCCAGCAACCGTGGTTGTTCTAATTGCGCACAAACCGGATCCTACTGTAACCACTGTTATCTCTGCGGTGAAATAAACCATTTTGCTCGAGATTGTCATTCCAGAGTGGATCAGGGAAACGTCCGGTGGCTACTACCAAGGGACCAGAAGTAGCCACACCAGTCGTTAAAGAGTCCCATCGTTGTAATAGCTGTTTGGAGTACACGGAAGGAAAACAACTGCAGCAGTGTTCAGCATGCAAGACAGTTAACTATTGCTCACTAACTTGTCAAAAGGGACATTGGGAAACACATAAACCTTTTTGTCAAGCTATGCAAAATCTCTTTGGTAGGGGAAACCCGAAGGAAAAAGGGCTTGGCGACGGACTAGATGAGGCTGTGTATGTGAGTCATCTGACACCAAAACAGCAACACGAAATGGCTAAGCTTGTGGGTAAGAGATGTACTGTCAAATGTCTATTGGAAGATAAATCTTTGGAAGTCTTATGGGACACTGGTGCACAGGTATCGATAATTTCACTATGCTATTTAAAAAAACATTTTCCTGATTACAAGTTGAGAGACATTTCTGATTTACTAAGTGGTAGTGATTTGAAACTGGAAGCAGCTAATGGAAAGGTAATTCTCTATAATGGCTGGGTTGAGATGAAATTTAGACTTAAAGGCAAATTACCTAAAGAAATTGCGGTTCCTTTTCTTGTTACTAAAGAGAATATTAATTTGCCTATAATTGGATACAATGTGATCGAATTGCTGGTTAGCCACAACGATGCTTCAGAGACAGACTCCACAACACTGAACAGTGTTATGCAATCGTTCATCAACCAGAAGGAAGACAATCTTAGAAAATTGGTACATTTAATTAAGATTCCTGAAGACAGTGAACTATGTAGTGTTAAGCCTTCACAGCGGAGCATTTGCATACCTAAACTCCAAACTGTCTCAGTACCATGTCGTGCCAATACGGGACCAGTGGAAAGATCTTCGCCGGTATTATTTGAACCAGACGAACAAAGTCACTTGCCAACTGGACTAAGTGTAGAAGAGACAATAACCACTGTGAAACGAGGCAACAGCAGTCGAATGGACATACAGGTCACAAATACCACAAAACATGACATCATTCTTCCGGGCAGAGTAACTCTTGGTCAGTTACAATTGATTCGATCAATTGTTCCTGTAGAAGTGAAACAAAGAGAGAATACAGAGCCTACTGCAAGAATTAAACAAAGCAGACAATGACGAGACCAATGGAATAGACAAGAATGCAATGGATACAGAAATGCCAAATATTGATCTTAGTCATCTTACCGACACAGAACGGCAAAAAGCAGCCGCCATGCTGCTGCAGGAATCGGACGTGTTCGCAAAGAATGATGACGACGTGGGGTGCGTTTCTGATCTAGAAATGAAAATTCAGCTAAACGATGATAAACCTGTACAGAAGAACTATCTGTCTATACCACGGCCATTATACCCTGAAGTCAAACAATACCTTGAGGACTTGTTAAACCGTAATTTTATCAAAAAATCCAGTTCTCCATTCTCCAGTAGTGTTGTTTGCGTTCGGAAAAAGGATGGAGGAGTGCGCCTTTACGTTGATTACCGAGAACTTAACAAGAAAACTGTTCAAGATCGACACCCCATTCCACGGATCCAAGAAACTCTTGATAACCTAGTGGGCAAGTCATGGTTTTCTACTTTAGACCAAGGTAAAGCATATCACCAAGGATTTGTTGAACCGAACAGCCAACCACTGACGGCGTTCATTACTCCATGGGGACTTTACGAGTGGGTCAGAATCCCGTTTGGTTTAATGAACGCTCCCGCTAATTTCCAACGATTCACGGAGGATTGTCTTGGGGATCTACGTGACGAGATATGTATACCTTACCTGGATTATACAGACCTAGGATTTTGGTTTGATTCCCAAATGAAATGTGATACCAACGTGAACAAATGCTGCAGGGCGGCATTTTCCATCTATTTAACATCAGGAGGATAAGAAAGTTTCTGACACATGAAACCGCTCAAATATTAATTAATTCATTTTGTGACAAGCCGTTTAGATTATTGTAACAGTCTTTACTATGGTTTGCCTTCGACTCAGCTTAACAAGCTCCAACGTGTGCAAAATGCAGCAGCGAGATTAATATGTAATGTCTCTCGGTTCGATCATATAACTCCAACTCTGAAGGATTTACATTGGCTTCAGTTAAGTTTCGAATAGACTTTAAAGTTCTACTAATTGTTTTTAAAGCACTTCATGGGCTGGCACCTAACTATATTTCTGAACTTATAAGTATCAAACCTCCATCATCTTACAGCATTAGATCGAATTCGAAACTTTTGCTCCAGAAGACTACCATCAAAACATTACCGACTCTTGGTGATCGCTCGTTTGGATGTGCAGCACCCAATTTGTGGAATGATTTACCTTCACACATCCAACAAGCCGATTCTGTTGGAAGTTTTAAAAAACTTTTAAAGACACACTTATTTAGGAAAGCTTATTATAATATTTATTGACATAATACTGTGATTTTATTAACAATATTTATATATTTTTTTATGAAACTAATAGTATATAATATTTATAGTCTATACTGATTATGGATAATTGGTTTAGATTATCTTACACGTAACTATTTTTATCTTTCATGTAAGTATCTAGAATGTTATGCGCATGTGAGCATATATG
The DNA here is from genome assembly GCA_016169945.1 of Trachythela sp. YZ-2020. Taxonomy (NCBI): domain Eukaryota; kingdom Metazoa; phylum Cnidaria; class Anthozoa; order Malacalcyonacea; family Clavulariidae; genus Trachythela; species Trachythela sp. YZ-2020. The sequence goes on along the minus strand of JADLSH010000311.1, from coordinate 1,503,520 downwards.
AATGAAACTTGCACACTATAAATTAAATTATTATTATGAATTATTATGACGTCATAGTTTTTTCTCGAACATTTGATGATCATGTAGAACATATTCGCCAAGTATTACGTCTGATGATGATAGTGAAGAAATTAACCAAGTTACACCCAACCAGCTAAAAGAATTGGCAGAAAGAGCACGAGAGGTCGAACACAACGCTACAGAACAAGCCGCAGAAAGTACTGAGCTTGATGCCGAAGAACAACAGCGATCAGACCAAGATGCTATGGAAATGGAAACGGCGTCGACCGCCTCATCGTCATCACAAGACCCCACTTTCCTAAATAACGATATTAACCCTACACAACGCCATCAACCACAGCGGGAAACAAGAGAACCGCTGCGCTTTGGTTATCAGGCGCCTGGAAACACAGCGTATTTTATTGGGGCAAACGAAGCCTATTGTGACCCCGTTACCCCACCTATGGTTAACCCACCGATGTTTTACCCATCAATCAGTTAACCCACTCATGTTTAACCCTCCGATATTTAACCCTCCGATGTCCAACCCTCCGATATCAAACCCACCGATGTTCAACCTCCTAATGTTTCACCCACCGACGTTCCACCCTTTCAATGTTCAACCCTCCGATGTCAAACCCTCCAATGTCAAGTCCACCGATGTTCAATCCACCGATGTTCAACCCACCGATTGTTAATCCACCAATGTTTTACCCATCAATGTCCAACCCTTTGATGTGCATTAACCCACCTATGTGTTGCCCACAAATGCCCAACCCATCGATGTTTAACCCATCAACGTGTTAACACATGGCCTTTTCAACAAGTGTGAATAGCAAGATACTAGATCGTAGGTCATTTATATGTCGAGGACGACATTTTGTTGTCGGGGAGTAATGTGAGGGTGTTCCAGTAATGTACAAGAGATCAGTGGAGTTAGCGCCATAGGGTCTGGACTCTAAACAATGGTTGCGATGGCAAAAAAAGAGAGATTGCTTTTTGATGGGGATTTGAGTGGCGTTTTTAGTTGATATTGTTGAATAAAATACTTTGTTATCGTGTTTTATATCATTGTTGTTCTACCCGGGGCTAGGGCAACAACTACACAGTCATCTGACTACACAGTCATCTGACTACACAGTCATCTAGCTATGTAACAGTGAGAAAAACAGTATTATTGAAACTGGGACTGACTTGAGTCAGCGGTTATGCCAGAAACGGCTCACGCGACAGTCTAGCGCTTTTTGTGGTGGAGTAGAAAAACATTGCACGCTTTGTAGAACGTTTTATAAAAAAGTATTATTAAATGTGAATAAAAAGTTATAAAACGAACTCGGAGTAACAACTACACAGTCATCTTCACTACACAGTCATCTGACTACACAGTCATCTGGCTACTCAGGCAGGGGCATCGCTAGGGCTCTTTAACTGGGGAGGGGGGGTGTATGGTAACATTTTGTGGGGTGTGTGTGGTAACACTGGGCGGGGTGTGTATGGTAACGCATCTGTTCCTTTCACAAGTCCCTCTCACAGTTTATATCATCAAATTATCCAATCTCTTGTCTGCCATTGTTGAACGATAAACTCCCTTCCGACAAATTTAAGATGACAGAATGTTCTTTCGTCCTTTGCCACAGAAATAGGTGCAGTTAGCATAAGCTTGTACAATTTCCATGTTGGCAGGACAGTACGCTGATAATAGACACATTGGATGATTTGTCTTTACTTTCTTGTTTGTCCTGATTTGACACTTGATTGTTTGACAAAATATTGGTGAAGACTTTTAACTTTAAAGTTTGTAAACTGAGCATTTGGTTGGCTGCTTTTCCTCTAGTAGCCCATCATGCATTGTTTACATACCTGCTTGTGATTTGTTAATTCATTATGAAGTTTTGTAGACCAAAGTCGAAAATCTAAATGCAAATAAAAGTCCAGGGTATGATGGATATAGTGCTAAAATATTGAAGAATATATACAAAGAAATATCCATACCATTGACACATATATTTAATCAGTCATTTAAAACTGGGATTATTCCAAGACAGATGAAAATAGCACTTGTAACACCAATTTTTACAGCCAATGAAGAAAACCGATTTGAAAATTACAGACCAATATCTCTTCTTACTTGTTTTGAAAAAATATTAGAAAAACTAATGTATGAAAGGCTAATTAGTTTTGTTGACAGAAATAAAATTTTATCTAATCGTCAATATGGATTTAGAAAAAATAATTCAGCTGAACATGCTGTAATTGAGCTTGTGGATAAAATAACAAAAGCTATTGATCAAGAAAAATACACAGTTGGAGTTTTTCTTGATTTATCAAAAGCTTTCGATACTATCGATCACATGATTCTGATTGAGAAAGTTGAATATTACGGAATCCGAGGTGTAGCGAAAAGTTGGTTTAAAGATTATTTAGACGATAGAAAACAAATTGTGAAATATAACTCAATCAACAGAAAAGACAATACTAACGGGTGTACCCCAGGGTTCAATACTTGGGCCACTGCTCTTTATCTTATATATAAATGATATTCAAAATTGTAGTGAAATTGTTTCAATACTATTAATATTTGCTGATGACACCAATATCAGTCATACGTGCATCAAGAAACTAAATGAAACACTTCAAATTGAAATGAATAAAATAGCTGAATGGCTAAATTTAAACAAATTATCTATTAACACAACTAAGACAAAATTAATTTTATTTAAATCTACAAACAAACTTTATATTAACAAGTACACAAGTAAAAAACATTACGTTTTTAGGCGTCGTTATATAGACGAATATTTAACTTGGAAGGATCATATAAATTTAATAACCAAGAAAATTATAAAGTCAACTGGAATAATTGCAAAAATACGTCATTATACTAACTTAAATACTCTAAAATTAATCTACTACGCCTTAGTCTATCCATATCTAATTTATGGCAATCTTTTATGGGGTAATACATACAAAAATCGAATTCAAAAATTCATAAACATTCAAAAGAAAATTGTAGGCCTACGTTTAATGACATTTAAATCTTATTTAGATCTGATACTGATAAAATATTTGAGTACCTAGGTATATTGAACCTGAACAGGCTTAATGATTATCTTACCAGTCTATTCATGTTCAGATACCATCATTTAAATAATTTACCAGAATTGTTTACAAACTACTGTATCACAAATAGTCAAATTCATGAACATATATAACACGAGAAACTCATCAAAACTGCACAAGTCTTATCAAAGAACAAACTATATTAAACACTCACTCTCAAACAAAGGAGTTGATATTTGGAATAGTCTTAGTATAAAACTGAAAAACGTGGTATCATATAATATATTCAAAGTTCAATCAAAAAAATACTTCATAAAAATTTAACAATCATACTATATCACAACATATATTTTTCATTATGCTTCAACTATATATAGCTGTAGTTCTTCAGCTTCTTCTATCAGCAAAATCTATAATATACACTGTAACGTCACTTTTCACTTATATATCTTCATTTAAAAGCCTGTAAAGGTTTCTAGTAGACTCCTATAGTCCTAGATAATAATTTTGTATATATATAGTTAGTATTTTTGTGTAATAAATGGGCGAATAAATAATAAAATTAAAAAAAGTTGAACTCAATGGGCGAATAAATAATAATAAAAAAAACCCGTTGAACTTCCTCTATAACATAGGAATAGTTCGCTACTGATCCCAAGGCTACAATACCACCATGGTATGCCGAATTAACCAAGCTCTATATAATTTTATTGAGCCAGTTTCTAATATTCCTATTATTGCCTTACTATGCACGCGTGTAGCACGGTCAAAGATCTGTTCAGATTATTCAACACTTAATTTCCACAATGCTATAGTCAAGCCGACATTTGCCGAGTCCGTGAAGAATGGGGGGGGGGGGGGTGTTACACAGTCATCTTCACTACACAGTCATCTGACTACATAGTCATCATTCTTTACTAAACAGTCATCTGACTACACAGTCATCTGACTACACAGTCATCTGGCTATGCAGTCATCTGACTACACAGCTACAGCTGAGAAGGGAAAATAGCACTTTAAAATCATGTTTGTTTTTTAGTATAGGATTACTAGTTCACGCTACCTCCTCACGTTATAGCGTGAGACATTCTTCGCTGGTAATAACGGTTCTAGTTTATGGTTTGTGTCTTGGATAATATTTATTCAGTAAAAAGCTTCGTGTTTCATCTGTCACATATAGTGGCAAGACCATTTAGTCTTAATGATGGGACAAAGGATTTTTGCACTGCCGACTAATTCAAAGTCTTCGTTGTCAGTGCGAACTTTGGTATAGTTGTTTTTTCGAAGAAAATTGAAGGCTCTTTGCACTTAGATTGGTTTAATTACAACCTATTTTCTGTGAACCAACCGAAAATGTAGAATATATGATATTGTTTATTCAGTTGTACCAAGCTCTGCAGTTACCAAGTATTATTTGCCCCTGTCATTCTCAATATTTAAATATTCAACCTATTTTAGGATTGAAAAATGGCTACAGCTGTTGTACCTGGTTTTGGTGCTTTATCTTCGTGCAAGAACGTAGCTGATGAAGAGCGAAGATGGGTGGTTATTGGTATATGTCTCAATAAAGTTCTGTCACCTGCGCTAAGAAAAGTCCTGAGTAATGAAATACCTAAATGGCATCAGGCATTGATTAAACCTCCTATAGAAATTAATAAACAAACTTCTGGAAAGTTTGCAAAGAACCTGCCGCCATCGACCATTAAGTTAAACTATGACAGTATTAACAACAATACTGTACACAAGTCCCCAAAGTTATATGATTATGCTGTAAGAGACCCTCTGTCCTTGGCGAAATTGTTGATGAAACCTTTCATGGCAAGTTTCACTGGTTTTGACCACACCATGGATACCTCTGCTGTTCTGTCAGTAATGTGTGAAGCACAACCATTCATTACCTCTGGTGCTGCAGTTCTTGCAAAGAAAGTCAGGTCAGATATCAGGAATGAATGGGCACATTGTGATTTCTCACATTGGACCGAGCCAAATTTCCAGAGTGCATTAAACGACATCGAATCCTTGGTCAAGAATGTAGGCTTGACAACAGCGGAGGAGAAAATAGTTCTTGATGACATTGATAACTGGAGAAACAATGGTAAGTACAGTATTGGTAATGCATCATGTTTTTGTATATCTTATATTATTTAGGGGCTGCGGAACGATTTGATTTGTTGTGAACTGACTGGAATTTTAATTTTTCTTCATTTTGCACTCATGAAATGGCCCAATTTGTAGTACTCGAGCCTTAAGTTGCGTACTTAGTGTAAACACACAATATCAGTACTCAGTTCTGAGGTACAGGTAAATCTCGGGTAAATGTCAGTCCTTAGTGTTAACCTGGCTAAAATATACTGCATGTTCCACGTTACTCCCGCTCTATTATAGACTAAACAAAAAGAAGTATTTTCTGGATCTTCAATTTTTATTTACAGGGATAAAGCTATGCTTTGGCAACTTCGTAGACTGTGAGCTCCTTGATCTTATGCGAACTGAGGTTGGAAACCTTCAGGAGTCTGTCACGTTGTTTAATGAAGATTCAAAGGATAAGGTATATAAAACGGAAAAATTCAGCAACACCAAAGAAAAAGAAAAACAGCAACTTACCACAAACAAACAAACAAACAAACAAACAAACAAACAAACAAACAAACAAACAAACAAACAACAACGAACAAAGGGATCAACAACAATACAATTCACAACAAAACCGTAAACCCTAACACACCAAAACGCGACAAACTGCAAGATCAACAGAAAAGGAACAGGTGGGAAAATTGTTTGAGCATGCGTGAAAACTCCCACGAACCGCACGTGTATTTTGCGGGACTCAAGAAATGTGTATTTCACGCAAAACCAAAACAATGTTGTCGATTCTGAAAGACAAATTTGTTGCTGTTTAGGGCCACAAATGAAGAGAAAATTTGGATTTTCTGAAAACAATGTTGTATTATTACTTTATTTATTTCTAATGTTCACAATATTTATAATGCAAACTATTAAATATCGGTTATCAAGTTTTTATTATATTGGTAGAAACTTAAAAGAAGAGCATATCTTCTGACCTAATAATATTTTGGTGGCAAAACCTGTGTCCAAGAGAAAATTTAGGTCAAACATAAGCAATTTTAGCTGAATACCTTACATACTGAAACCTCGTTTGGCCACAATCCCACTCAAAAACCAAACATTTATTCCTTATTCTAGACAATAAACATGTGTACTACACAATTCATCTAATTTTCCGTCAATATTGCGTTGGTGGTCGAGTTTATTTGCCATCAAAAACACACATTTGAGCACAAACTCCATTTTATGACATGTTTCAGCGATGAATTCTTTGTTGTTATTTTCCCGATTACGACAAGTAATTATGATCTTGGATGATTTTTCGTTAGCGTTTAAGTCTACCATCCTATTTTTTGTTTTATTCCACAGCAATGCCAACAGTTTGTTTTCAACATGAAATGATTGTCGAACAAGAAAGCGCCCGCGATATTCTGGTCATTTAGGACACCTTCCCACCTGTTCATTTTCCCACCTGTTCAGGAAAGGAACGTTGTCTACAACAGTTGGCATTGCACAAAGTAGAAGTGATGTAATGTTCTTGTCCGATTAGGTCACGGACTCCATTGTTTATCTAATTCATTTAAATTTGTAACTATCATAACAGTAAACTATTAAAGCATGTTATATTTTCTTACAGGAAAGGCTGTTGCATTGTCTCCAGAACTTTCAAACTTCGGTGAGCAAGGAGATATATGAGTTAAGAGATAATGTTCGTCGCCTTAAACTGGAGCAGCTAACATTGCATAATCAATATGTTAGCACCGTTCAAGATGTTGAGAAAATCAAAAACGAGGTTGCTAAAATGACCACTACTAATGATGAAATCCCCTATGTGTTTTACGCTCCAAGGCAAAATCCTTGGTTCGTTGGTCGTTTATCTGAAATAGAAGATTTGGGAAGACTTCTGCAATTAGATGGTGGCACTGATAGTAAACCTAGAGTAAACATTGCAGCCGTGTGCGGTTTAGGTGGAGTGGGGAAAACAAGTTTGGCTACGGAGTATGCACAACAGAAGAAGGATTACTATACAGGAGGTGTTTATTGGTTTTCTGGTGAAGACGACACTGCGTTTGAAAACAGTGTGTACGATGTTGCTACGAGCATCGGTACATTTCAAAGTGATTCGTTCGGGCTTACCTTATCGGCTACATTAGCAATGATATCTCGAAATAAAACCCCGTGGTTGATCGTTCTTGATAACATGGATGAGTTGAGTGTTTCGGCCAATATTGTTAAGCTGGTATCTGGGCCTTGGCAGCATAATGCGTCCGGTCATATTCTAATTACCACTAGAAGAAAGCCCACCACTTTAGCGAACGATATCCGAGATTTTGACGAAAAATGTTGTCTGAGTCTTCAGTGCTTTGAAATTGAAGAAGGGAAGAAATTTATTTTTCGCAGAATTGGAATCGTTCACGACGAAGAAGACGATATAATTGCTGAGAAATTAGTTCAACAGCTTGGTGGACTACCTTTAGCTCTTGAGCAAGCCGGAGCATATATCAAATCACTGCCTTGTACATTATCTCAATACCTTGAGCTTTATTATTCACAGCGCCTCCGTCTTCTTAACCGACAAAAAGCAACGCCTGTATCAGTGTATGATTCACCTGAGAGACTAGCTGTTCGTACAACGTGGCATCTTAATTTCGAGCACATCAAACAAACTGTTGATGATGGAAAGGTTGCTATTAGATTTCTCTATGCATCTGCGTTTTTTAATCCAAATGAGATTCAAAAAGACATTATCAACGTCGGCGAACCACCTGTTGAAGATGAAGTGTTTGGTGAATGTGTGAAGACAACTTTAGGACGTCAGCAAGTCTTGAAACTGTTAACTGATTTTTCCCTTTTTAAGGAAACCCCTTCTTGCAACCTTAGCGTCCACCACTTAGTACAGGAGGTCATACAGGATAATCTTAATCGTCATCCAAAAGAAAAAATCCAAAGCGTAATTGACGCCATTCGTATGTTACATTATGCGTTCCAGAATTGTTCTTCTCCTGACGAGCTTCTTTCAAGTGAAATAAAGGAACGACCATCCATTACTTCCGGTGATCAATCGCGTTTTTACAAGTGGCATAAACTATGTTTACACAGTTACGAACTGGTAAAACATTTAAAGAGAGTGGTCAAGCAGTCGGATTGCGATGTTACAAATATATTTCAACCAGAAACGGCTAGAATCGTGTATGAATGTGCTATTCATTTGAGTGCTAACTCAAAGCACGATGAAGCGAAAGAAGTAGCCAATTTCGCCAATGATATCTTCAACTTAAGCAGCCAAAACGTTTCTGCAAGCTCACTATTTCCTCACGTTATACCTCTACCTGAGTTAGTTCGCAGGCATATACAATATTCGTGCAATACGCCAGCAACCGGCAAGCAAGATGAATGTGGACCAATTCATTCAGTCACCTCTGAACAGCTGGAAGAAATACGAATGAAAGGAAACGATTTTTTTAATAAAGGGTGTTACGACGATGCATTGAAAATGTACTCTGACGCCATTGACATATCAAAGAATACACCTTTCTTTGATGTAAGGTTGTTAAGTAATCGGGCATCGGTGTATCTTCAGCTTGAGCAATACGAGAAAGCCTTGCAAGATGCAGAAGAATACATATTACAACGTCCAAAATGTTGGAAAGGTTATGCGAGGAAGGCGTTGGCCCTTGTTGAGTTGAAGGATACGCAGGGTGCTTGTGTTGCAGCTTCTTTAGCATATTACTACGAGAGGAATCTATTCCGTGATTATCAACCTTTTAGGAGGAAATTTGGTTCTTCACTAGAGAGGCGTCTGTTTGTGTGTTGTGATACCTCGGATTTGTCGAAAGCTTTGTGGAGGGTAAGAATTTTTAAGTTCACGCGCAATCTATCCACAAAAGATTCTGACGATTTACCAGTTATCATTCTAGAAAACGGTGATTACCTTGTTTCCTTACATACTATTGGTGGTAATGGCAAGATATTCTCTTTAGGAAGCTGCATCCTTGTAGGTGATGGTAAATGTTCGATAACTTTTGATGATAACATTTATGTAGCTTTCGTTGAGGTTTTTATGGCTTACAATATTAGCTTCCACTCTCGCTTTACTAACTGTCATTTCATGCCTGACTCAGTCGTGAAACTCACTCATTGTTCATTTGAGAGTTCCAACCATACTTACACTTCTTTTTGTTGCCATGGTGAATTGAAAGTCGATTTTTGTAAGTTTTATAATTGCACCAAAGGTGGGTTACTGGTTGTCGGTGATGCGGAAGTTGAGAATTCAGAGTTTTATGGTAACGCAGTGGCTTTAGAAGTGCGGGAAGGTGGACGATTGATTGTAAGAAAAAGTAAAATGTACGGCAATATAAGGCAGGGATTGCTTATTGGTCCACAAGCAAAGCAATGTGTTGTGGAAGATTGTGAACTTTATGACAACGAGTGTGGCGGCATTCTTGTTTCTGATTGTGCATCTGGTGTTACAATAAGGAGAAACCGTATTTATGATAACGACGAGCCTGGGATATCAGTGATTGGGAAGTCAAACGTATCTATATTGGATAACGAGATTCTTGGAAACAATGAATGGGGCATACATATCAATAATTTCAGTCAGGCTGTCGTGAAGAAAAATAGAATCCATAATAATCAGTACGGTGGCATTTGTGTAGATGTCGTATCCTCAACCGAAAAGTCTATCATTGAATACAATCACATTTCTTATAATTCCGGACCTGGAATTCACGACGAAGGAGTGCTGACTAAACGCAGAGAAAATAAGGTACACGATAACAAAGAAGAGAGGAGTCAATCAACAGCACAAAGTGAAGTCAAACTATGCTACTACTGCAAAAAGTCGGAAAAGAATTTGAAGAAATGCACCAATTGCTTTACGGCTCAGTACTGTGGAAAACATTGCCAGAAAAGTGATTGGAAGAACCACAAGGAGGTATGCGATCGTCTCTTATCTGATGCAAGTATTATCTTAAATTATGTTCGAAAACCAATTATGACACCTTATTTATTATCTCCTAATGAACGGGGAAAATATACCATTAGGCGTGGGACAGGTCTTCTACCCGTCGGTCCAAAATACTGTTCACCACCAAATACGACGACCAGGTTTATCGTTAAAGTGGCCGCAGGCGTTGCAGTAGAGGAAGGAAAAGCATATGATCCTTCCGTGGTTGGACTATACGATCGTAGTCTGACGATAGATGGGATTCTGACTGGTGCTAATCAAATTTACCATCTAGTCCAGCAGCATGGCGCAATGGGTCAATTGTATAACACCTGGAGAAAACTGTTCATGTGGGTTAAAGGCCCCGAGCATGGAAAACTTCGTGTTTTCACCAACGAGTTTCCTCCCTATCAAAACTGGTGATCAACATGTCGGTGAGACATACATGTAATTCATAAATATATTCAATTCATAATTTTGTGATTTCATTGATGGACTATGTAATCTTGTATCGAACATGACAATTATGGATTTATTTCCTGTAGTTTAACTACTGTATAATGATAATACTAGTACACCGATGCCGTAAATATTAAATATTTCAAAATTTATAAGTATAGAGGAGTTGCATTGTCACGTCACAAAATTCTAAAATCTTTAACGTGGAACCTATGAAGCTTGCTTTAACATGTTTTGTATGTCATAACAAGTATTCATAACAAATCTCACTGAAGTCGACACAAATAATCCGTCGCGAATTAAAAAGGGTTGAATAATTCGTATTGCTGACGTCAGGAATATTTTCAAATGCCGTTATCCAAACATAAACGCGAAAAGCTTAGATTAGCTTCTAAAAGCAAAATATAGTATCATAGTAAACAGAATATGGACATGCGTAATAAAACACGTCTTTCCTTGAGCATTTTTTTTTGGCCGCCATGTTGGATGGCAGCCCCTTTGCGTACTTTGTGAAACCGCAAGTATCTCATATAAATTACAAAATTTATATATACCGAAAAAATCTTTCGTTGTTTGATTTAATGTAACGTAAAAACTACGATGTGATATTGACTGAGCTATCGTATTAAATTGAATAAGCATTTTTGACAAAGCTAAAAATTACCATAAAATGGCCTATCAATTACTATTTGGTGAAAGTCCATATATAGTTTTATTATTGTGATCAAAAGAACGCATTTATAGCATAATTGTCAGCAAAGATCAATATTTTTTCAACTGAAAAAACTTGTCCTATGCCATGGCAAGAGTAAATCATCTAGCCAAGGAAACCATGCCTCAAAGGAATATTGAATGATTTGTTGCATTGTTGAACCAAAGTTTGGCATGATTAAACAATTACAGGGACCGCGGAGGCGCAGAGCATTTTTTGCATTGGGGGGCCAGTGGCATTGAGAGCATTGTCACAAGACTTCTTTGCAAATATTTGGTCGAACAAAAAGCAGCAGACTACCAAATCTACCGATTACACCTACGCAACATTCCATGAAATGATCATGAAATGGCTTCTTTGAAACCGTTTATCATCCTATCTAGATTACGTTCGGAAAATTTGCATCCGCGGTTTGTAGCTTATCTAGCCGTGTGATCCAGATATCGAACAAGTGACATCTGATCGTTAATTACAACATTGTACGACAAATTATATTGGGGGACAAACCATGTGGGACCACAGACAGGGCCGTACTCAGAAAATTATCCAGGGGGGGTGTAAGGTGGTTTCAACCGACTGCCAAATAAACTTGTACCGACTACTTAAAATTTTTGTTCTCATAAAAATATTTTTTTATGTGTCGACGGGGGGAGTTTAAAAAAATTTTCCCGGAATACTAACGTTGTTACTTGTTATATTACTATTTAACCAATAAATTAGTTTGTTCTTGCAAAAAATTTTACTTCCTGAAAACAAAAATTTCCCTTTTTCTATTCTTTGTGCCGACTTATTTTGTGCCGACTTGTATTGGTTTGTGCCGACTCAAATCTCGCTTCTGCCGACTAAATCTCCAATTACAATTCATGGGGGGGGGTCACACCCCCCCAAACCCCCCCCCCCCGTAGATACGGCCCTGACCACAGAATAAATTAGAACTGTTCAGTATCTACTCTGTGTGTGGGACGTTCCAAATAAAATTGTTTGTTTTAATTCCCCAGGCCAAGGCGAGAAAATTAATATTAACAAAATTGTAATATGACATAACTTAAAGTCTTAATTGAAATTTAACTTAACTTCGCAAACGAAAGGCATTCATTTAAATTTAACTTAACTTCCAGACGAAGGGCCTTCGCTCGAAACGTCAAAGTTCTTATTGTATTTTTCAGGTAGTTTTACACAGCAGTCAACCGCCGTATATTTGCTACACTCTACCCACACTAATGATGAAATCCCCTATGTGTTTTACGCTCCAAGGCAAAATCCTTGGTTCGTTGGTCGTTTATCTGAAATAGAAGATTTGGGAAGACTTCTGCAATTAGACGATGGCACTGATAGTAAACCTAGAGTAAACATTGCAGCCGTGTGCGGTTTGGGTGGAGTGGGAAAAACAAGTTTGGCTACGGAGTATGCACAACAGAAGAAGGATTACTATACAGGAGGTGTTTATTGGTTTTCTGGTGAAGACGACACTGCGTTTGAAAACAGTGTGTACGATGTTGCTACGAGCATCGGTACATTTCAAAGTGATTCGTTCGGGCTTACTTTATCGGCTACTTTAGCAATGATATCTCGAAATAAAACCCCGTGGTTGATCGTTCTTGATAACATGGATGAGTTGAGTGTTACGGCCAATATTGTTAAGCTGGTATCTGGGCCTTGGCAACATAATGCGTCCGGTCATATTCTAATTACCACTAGAAGAAAGCCCACTACTTTAGCCAATGATATCCGAGATTTTGACGAAAAATGTTGTCTGAGTCTTCAGTGTTTTGAAATTGAAGAAGGGAAGAAATTTCTTTTTCGCAGAATTGGAATCGTTCACGACGACGAAGACGATATTGTTGCTGAGAAATTAGTTCAACAGCTTGGTGGACTACCTTTAGCTCTTGAGCAAGCCGGAGCATATATCAAATCACTCCCTTGTACATTATCTCAATACCTTGAGCTTTATGATTCGCAGCGCCTCCGTCTTCTTAACCGACAAAAGGCAACGCCTGTATCAGTGTATGATTCACCTGAGAGACTAGCTGTTCGTACAACCTGGCATCTCAATTTCGAGCACATCAAACAAACTGTTGATGATGGAAAGGCTGCTATTAGATTTCTCTACGCATCTGCGTTTCTGAATCCAAATGAGATTCAAAAAGACATTATCAACATTGGGGAACCACCTGTCGAAGATGAAGAATTTAGTAAATGCGTGAAGACAACTTTAGGACGTCAGCAAGTCTTGAAACTGTTAACTGATTTTTCACTTTTTAAGGAAACTCCTTTTTCCAACCTTAGCGTCCACCACTTAGTACAGGAGGTCATAGAGGATGATCTTAATCTCAATCCAGAAAAGAAAATCCAAAGCGTAATTGATGCCATTCGTATGTTACATTATGTTTTCCAGAATTGTTCTTCTCCCGACGAGCTTCTTTCAAGTGAAAGAAATGAACGACCGTCCATTATTTCCGGTGATCAGTCGCGTTTTTACAAGTGGCATAAACTGTGTTTACACAGTTACGAACTTGTCAAACATTTAAAGAGAATGGTCAAGCAGTCGGATTGCGATGTTACAAAGATATATCAACCTGAGACGGCTAGAATAGTGTATGAATGTGCTATTCATTTGAGTGCTAACTCAAAGCACGATGAAGCAAGAGAAGTAGGCAATTTCGCCAATGATATCTTCAACCTAAGCAACCAGCAAGTTTCTGCAAGCTCTCTTTTTCCTCACGTTATACCTCTACCTGAGTTAGTTCGCAGGCATATACAGTATTCGTGCAATACGCCAGCAAATAGCAAGCAAGATGAATGTAGAGATGGTGTGGGGATGCCAATCCATTCAGTCTCCTCTGAACAGCTGGAAGAAATGCGAATGAAAGGAAATGATTTGTTTAAATACGGTTGTTACAACGATGCATTGGAAATTTACTCTGACGCCATTGATATATCAAAGAATACACCTTTATTTGATGTAAGGTTGTTAAGTAATCGAGCATCGGTATATCTTCAGCTTGAGCAATACGAAAAAGCCTTGCAAGACGCAGAAGAATACATATTACAACGCCCAAAATGTTGGAGAGGCTATGCGAGAAAGGCGTTGGCTCTTGTTGAGTTGAAGGATATGCAGGGTGCTTGTGTTGCAGCTTCGTTAGCATATTACTACGAGAGGAATATATTTCGTGATTATCAACCTTTTAGGATGACATTTGATTCTTCCCTAAAAATGCGTCTGTTTGTGTGTCGCGATACCTCAGATTTGTCAGCTGCCTTGTTGGAGCTAATGTCGACAAGTATGGTGAATCTTGACGAACCTGTTGATTTACCCGTTATCATTCTACAACCCGGTGATTACCTTGTTTCCTCGCATACTATTGATTCCAACCTTTTTAATAGTTATGATGGAAACATAAATAGGTTGCACATTGGCAGCTGTATTCTTGTTGGTTGTGAAGGTGAATGCTCCATAACTTTTGATGATAACCTTGGTGCATATTTTCGTAAGGTTTTACTAGCTTACAATGTTATCTTTCGCTGTCGCTTAACTGGTTTTAGTGGCTTTCTTGTTGGGCCTGGTTCGGTAGTCAAACTCTCTCACTGTTCTTTTACGAGTTCCAACCATACTCACACTTCCTTTTATTGCAAAGGTGAATTAAAAGTCGATTTCTGTAAGTTTTATAATTGCGCCCAAGGTGGGTTACTGGTTGTCGGTGATGCGGAAGTTGAAAGTTCAGAGTTTTATGGTAACGCACTGGCTTTAGAAGTGCGCGAAGGTGGACGTTTGATTGTAAGAAAAAGTAAAATGTACGGTAATGGGCGAGGATTGCTTATTGGTCCACTAGCAAAGGAATGTATTGTGGAAGATTGCGAGCTTTATACAACGAATGTGGTATTATTGTTACCAATTGTACATCTAGTGTTACAGTAAGACGGAATCGTATTTATGATAATGACGAGCGTGGAGTAACAGTGATGAATAATTCAAGCATATCTATATCGGAGAACGAGATTCTAGGAAACAGTCACTGGGGCATATATATCGATGGTTCAAGTCAAGCTGTCGTGAAAAATAATAAGATCCATAATAACCAGTGCGGTGGCATTTGTGTAGTGGCATACTCCTCAGTTGAAAGGTCTGGTATTGAATACAATCATATTTCTTCTAATTCCGGACCTGGAATTTACGAAAAAGGATTACAGACTAAACGCAGAGAAAATAAGTTACACAATAACAAAGAAGAGAGGAATCAATCAACAGCTCAAAGTGAGGCCAAGCTATGCTACTACTGCAAAAAGCCGGAAAAGGATTTGAAGAAATGCACCAATTGCTTCACGGCACAGTACTGTGGAAAACATTGCCAGAAAAGTGATTGGAAGAACCACAAGGAGGTATGCAATCGTCTCTTATCTGATGGAAGTATTGTCTTAAATTATGTTCGAAAACCAATGATGACCCTTCATTTATCTCCCAGTGAACGCAACCCATTTGATAACTTTGGCTTTAATAGAGTATCACAACGTGGACTGGATCTTCTCCCCGTCGGACCAAAATACTGTACACCGCCAAATATTACGACAAGATTTATTGTTAAGATGTGTGCAGGCGTCCAGCTCGGAAAAGAACCTGATCCTTCCATGGTTCGACTATACGATCGTAGTCTTACGATAGATGGGATTCTGACTGGCGCTGATCAAATTTACTATATAGTTCGGCAGCATGGCGCAATGGGTCAATTGCTGAACAATTGGAAAAAACTGTTCATGTGGGTTAAAGGCCCCGAACTTGGAAAAATTCGTGTTTTTACCAACGAGTTTCCTTCCTACGAATACTGGTGATCAACATGTTAGTGAGACATGATTCATCAATGACAATGTAATCGAATTTAATGTTGTGACTTCATGCATGGAGCATGGATTTATTTCTCGAAACCAGAGCAAGGGGGCCAAAATGTCCTTTTAATATAAATGAACCAATAATAAAACTGCCAAAGAAAAGAGAACTGTAAACTAGACGATCAGTTCATCTTGGGAAAGCCAATTTTCCGTTGTTTTCGTTCTGTACTAATTTATATCTATTTGTACATGGAAATTACGATCAATTCGAGAATCAAAAAAATCCCATCGAAAGGGCGTGGCTGCGAAAAATTTTCTCCGGTACCCTTACGTTACTATTGCCCCACTCCCCTGCCGTACCATCGCTCCGGCGTCCATGGAAGTTCGGCAAGGTACGTGGACATTTGGTTGTAATAGAAAGTAAGATATACGCTAGTAGGCAAGGATTACATATTGGTCCACAAGAAAAGGAATGTGTTGTGGAAGATTGTGAGCTTTATGAAAACGGTAATCTGGTTACAAATTGTACATCATGTAGTGTTATAATAAAGAGTAATCGTATTATGATAACGAGTTTGTGATATCAGTGTTGATAAATTCCAAGGTATCTATATTGGATGACGACATTCCAGGAAACAATCACTGGGGTCTACTGGTATGCGTAAAACAATCTCCCCCCAGGAAACATTCGGACTAATACAAAGCCTTGAGTCCCCCCCTAATCTTCTTTTGGGGCCCCCTTCACTGAAAAACCTGGCTACGTCACTGGTATCATGTCAATCTAGTGATATTTGACTAATCAAAACATATACAACAGTTTGCCTTTAAGTAACACCAATATTCCAACTTGTCCAAATTTTGGAAAATAGGTTTAAAGTATTTTGATCCTTTTAGAAAAAACTCTTTTACTAATAATTTGTGATCCCGATCATCGAGATTTCGTTTTATGTAACAATGAGGCCAGGGACGTAGCGAAGCATCTGGAGTTGGGGAGGAGGGTCAAAGAATTTTACCTGAAAATTGAACTTCATTGTTAAAATTTACCTGAAATATAAAGATTATAATAGACCTTTTCTGATTGATTATCATTGTAATACTGAGTTGTTTAAAATATAGGGGGTCTGGGGGTCCTCCCCCAGAAGATTTTTATATTTTTGAGGCTCCAGGACTGCATTTCTGGCGTTTTCTGAAACGATTTTGCGAACGAATTGCGTCCAAATTGACTGTATTTTGCACAAAACCTGTGTTCAAAATAAGTGTTCAAAACCTAAAATATTTTTGGCGTACCTCCCAAAATTAGTTCATTTTAGCTTTATTTTCTAGTTTTTACAGTTAGCTACCTTTTGAAACGCATCTGGCAGTCGAAAATAAAAAAAATACCAAAATTTGTAAATTAAAATACAACTATTAATGGTGCTATAAGATTGATAGATAGATAGATATTTATTGTGTACTCCCCTAAGGGCTTTTCAGCACTACATTACATCAATTGAAATTTCTAGTATAAATTATTTCTAGTATAAATTATTTCAAAAACTATTTATGTTACAATGAATATGAATGTAAATATATAAATATGTACATGTTCTTATTTAAAACAGTTAAAATATGTTCGAAGTGTTTTGAAATATTAAATGTATTTAATAAGATTCTTTTAGTAAAAAATCTCTAAGTTCTTTCTTAAAAGTTGTTATTAATGTAATATTTTTTAGTTTGTCATCTAAATTATTCCAAATTTTCACTCCTCGGTAGTTAAATGTTCTTTGTCCTGTAGCAGTTTTATACAGAGGGATGTCCAAGAGGTTATGGTTTCGTGTCGAGCGATCATGTATGTCGGAACGCTTTGCAAATTTATCTACTAGGTAGTCTGGTGCAAGTCTGTTAAAGCACTTGTAGGCCATTACCGTATCCCTGTACAATAATAACTTTTCCACTGGCAACCAATTTAGTTCACGTAACCCTGGGGTAACGTGATCAAACTTTCTTGTTTTTGTTATGATTCTGCACGCGAAGTTCTGTACTGATTGAAGTTTATTGATATTATTAGATGACGTGTTGGACCACACTGTGGAACAGTACAAGAGCTTGCTAATTACAAGTGTTTCAATTACTAATTTTAACGTTTCATTGTCAAAACTATCCTTCACGCGATTTATTTGACACAGTTTTCTCATACATGACGAAACGAGTTTAGATATGTGGTCGTCGTAGGATAGGTACGAATCCAAATTGATTCCCAAATCCTTAGCTAACAAAACAGGTCTTATTGTCTTTCCTAAAAATGTTAGCGACATTCCTGTAGGTACATTCTGTAACATGGGTCTGGAACCAACTACAAGGAATTTAGTTTTATCTGGATTTATCAGTAATTGGTGTTCCAAACACCACTTGGCTGCTCTTTGCAGGTCTGCCTCTAAATTGATAGTTGTCTGCTCCAAGTCGTGGATGAAGAACGATTTATAAAGCTTTGAGTCGTCCACGTATGAATCCAGATTACACGATTGGATGCTCCCAGGTAGATCGTTAATTAATATAGATGCAAAACAGAAGTGGTGATAATATTGCGCCTTGTGGTACACCATGAGTAATCGGGCGAGTTGATGATTTGGTAGATCCAATGCGCACGTATTGGGATCTGCAAACCTACTGAATTTCAAACACCATTTTCTCTTTGGCGTAGCATCTAAAATTTCTTTATTTTAGCATTATTTTATATATTATGCACTAGACATACTTTTTAAGTTTGTTTGCCGATTGAGGCGTATTAAAAGTAGAAATTTTCAAATGCAGTCATTAAACAAGTGGCGCTTTACTCGTTAGTGCGCGAGCGCGTGTTACGTAACATACAAAAAAATCTCCTCTTACAATAGATAAGTTAGTAATCACTTTACAAAATATAGCGACTTTATCCCTCAAATTTTACCTGAAAATGTCAAAATTTTACCTTGAATTTCACCTGATTTTATTTTACCTTTTACGGTTAGAGGGATGTTACACTCCCCCACACCCCCATTCTATTATTTAAATTAAACCAATTTTGATCTGTTACGTGCTACACATTGGTAGTTCAGTCCTTGAAACTCCCGAAACGACCTAAAAGCGATAATTCTCAATCTAGGTCGGCAAATATTTTCAAAACAAATAGACAATATCCAAATGAAAATTTAATTTGCTTGCTGCAAATACGCGTATTTATAAACAGCAATTAATTGCAATCAATGCCAATAGCAAACAAAACAACTAACAAAATCTATGAACTCCAATCGAACAGTGCATGTACATATAGCATGACCATGAGCAAGCAAATTCCATTGACAGCCAATGACAAGATCGTGAGCGCTAAAATATTTGCCTATTCACGGGAGTCATGAATAGCTAATAAGTCTTGCTAAGGTCTAGCTAAGATCTTTGGTCTTTGGTCTTGCTAAGGTCTTTGCTAAGGTCTATAGCTAATAGTCTAGCACTCTAGCTAAGGTCTTGTTGTTGTATATTTAGTCATTACATGTTAAGATTACAGTGTCAGTACTTTTACATAATACTTCAAGTGTCAATGGTCAAAACCTGATAATTAAAACATCATCGTTGAAAATGCGTATATGAAAGATGCGTTCCCGGAAAAAAATGCCGAGACGTATTTGAAAGTAGATCGGCAAAATTTTGCCGACCTAAATCTACACATATCGCTTTGCAGGTCGGCATTTAGGTCGGCATTGCCGAATGCCGACCTGAGTTTCAAGGACTGTAGTTAGAATATGACTATTTGGGCCAACAAATTCAAAATGCTGAATTTTGGGGATGGACCACTGAGCTGCAATGGGGATGGACTCATCGACTGGTCCGTTAGATTGTCCAATAGTACTCAGGGGCGTGGCGAACGAATCACGATTTTGGGGGGGAGGTGTCATATCATTATGACCAACCTTTCCGATTAAAATGACCAACTTTTTTGTCTTTCTATATACAAACTTTTGCATCAAATTATAGGGGAAAATGAAAGAATTTATAAAAACCTGAATAGTTGTACGATCGGATATGAAAGGGACTCTCTAAGCCAGGGCCTTTTCACGTCGGCTCTACAGTTTCATATTCACTTTCACATTCACATTCATAGAATAGACTCAAAAACGTTTGCCGTTTTGTCGGGAAAAATCGCAAATCGCAGCGCATGAGAAACGGCTTTTGTAACCTGAAGCGAATGACAACAACACAATCGAGAAAGTAAACGCTTCTCGCGGGGCACGCGTTTGCCTTGGAGTATTTTCACCGAAACGCACTGTCATCTACAACTATCATAAAATGGTATGATGTACTTTTTATCTTCAAACAACTTGCTGTTTCGGCTGCAAAAATCGCAAAACCCAACTCGTGCTTGAGTCAAAAATCCGGGTGGGATTTCAACTTTTCAAAATGTCCGTTTAGTCTGAATGTAAACACAACTTTTGTTGTTTTAGGTAGAACGTCTATCAGCTGATTAGAATTATACTCAAGTGTAAATAATTTCAAAACGAGCCCAATTGTTCGCTTAGAAAAAAAGCTTGAAGTCGTTCTTTGTGTAGAATGTAGGATGACATACCCCCGGAATATTTTGTTTCAGATTCAAATTTCATGCTGTTTCATATTCACTTTCAGATTCGCACTCAAACAGCGTTAGTTCTTGGTAAATCTTTTAATCACTGCAACACTTTTAAAGCAACCTTTACCGTAAAGAAACGCAGTCTTCTATATTATTGTGCGCTTCATTCTGCGTGGTTTTCATTGCGATTCGGCTATTCGTGTTCGCAGGAAAAATCGCAGAACCTACACGACCGAGACGTAAATTCACGCTACGCCATATTGTCGCAAGCGATCGGCTAAAATATATTTCGCTATATCTCGTAAGATACGCGTTGTAGCCCCTCTATACTGAAACGCAGTCTTTGTTACAATATAACTGATGAATGTCCGTTTTGAAAAGTTGAAATCCCACCCGGATTTTTGACTCAAGCACGAGTTGTGTTTTGCAATTTTTGCAGCCGAAATAGCAAGTTGTTTGAAGATAAAAAGTACATCATACCATTTTATGATAGTTGTAGATGACTGCGTTTCGGTGAAAATACTCCAAGGCAAACGCGTGCCCCGCGAGAAGCGTTTACTTTCTCGATTGTGTTGTTGTCATTCGCTTCAGCTTACAAAAGCCGTTTCTCATGCGCTGCGATTTGCGATTTTTCCTGACAAAACGGCAAACGTTTTTGAGACAGCTAAGTTTGCTTCATATCATTTATTATATTGTAAAAAAGATTGCGTTTCAGTATAGAGGAGCTACAACGCGTATCTTGCGAGATAATGAGATATAGCGAAATATATTTTAGCCGATCGCTTGCAACAATATGGCGTAGCGTGAATTTACGTCTCGGTCGTGTAGGTTCTGCGATTTTTCCTGCGAACACGAATAGCCGAATCGCAATGAAAACCACAAAGAATGAAGCGCACAATAATATAGAAGACTGCGTTTCTTTACGGTAAAGGTTGCTTTAAAAGTGTTGCAGTGATTAAAAGATTTACCAAGACTAACGCTGTTTGAGTGCGAATCTGAAAGTGAATATGAAACAGCATGAAATTTGAATCTGAAACAAAATATTCCGGGGGGTATGTCATGCTACATTCTACACAAAGAACGACTTCAAGCTTTTTTTCTAAGGGAACAATTGGGCTCGTTTTGAAATTATTTACACTTGAGTATAATTCTAATCAGCTGATAGACGTTCTACCACGATGAGACAGATGGCTCTAGTTTCACATTCGCAGCTCACATTCACATTCGAATGTAGAGCCAGACAGGAAATTTTCATAGTAAAACCGCAATAACTTCGGAATAGTCTAGGACCTGTATATGAGTTTGTATGCATTTCATTTAGGACAGATAATCTCAACTGTTTTAGGGCAAGTTGACCATGACGATCAACATGGTAACGCTGCCCGAACCCCAATCCGGGACAAAACGTCCGAAACGGACCACACCCAAAAACGACGCTTTCGCCATGGTGCTATCTACCAAACCATAAAAGCTTTGGCTATTCTGAGGTGCTTATATGGTTCAGAGATAGTGCTTTTAGGGGGTTCATTGGTAAGTGTGAAATGCCTAGCACTGATATTTCACAAGAAAATGACTATACAATACTCATGGTCAAACGTCAATTTGTGGCTTACAACTTCAGGTGACCTACATTACCTTTTTTCCTAAATCTTTTTGATAGAAACATAATTGGTACTTATTTAAGTATATTACCACTGTTTTGGTGTAAAATAGTAAATATTTTGTGACCGAAATAATAATTTGAAATGTACCTACCTCCTGCAAATGGACGTATTTGGCCAAATTCGCCACTTTACTCCGCTGTTTATCACCGATACTCGTTGAAATCCTTCCAAATATGTAAGTCAGTTCAGACATAATGGTATCAAGCACATTTTAAACAAGTTTTAACTAGGTTTCAAGTAGATCCTAGCTGTTTAACCATCGACAAGGTAAAACCTCAACTTTGTCCAAATTCGGCGCCATTGTGTCATCCCGTGTCGGTTGTCAACAATTCGGCCTCGTTATTCTTCCATCCAAGCCATTTCGATTACACTAGTAACAAATTTAACCCTTTATTATGGGTATGAAGATAAAAATATGAATAAAAGATACGAAATGCAGCATTTTACCTCCCTGTAAAATGTTGCTTACGAGTCTTTTATTCATATTTTTATGACAGGGGGGGTGATGTTTTTCACGAAGATAGAAGAAGGCTGCGTGTGACAACAGGGAACCCAAGCTGACTTAATTAACTTTAGTTGAATTACTTGAATATAAACTAAAAACTGAACTATTAGTGAAAGCTAACTCTAAAATACATCCTAAACTATACTGTTATTTACGGAATACTACTTTTTTAAACTAATAACATATTTTTTCTACATTTTTTGTCCAAATATATTCAGTGGCGCCGTGGGTCCCATGTTTTAGGGGGGGCCAAGCGCTGCATTTTCCGACAACACTCGGAAAAAGCATTATTGTTTTTGTTGCCGACGGGGGGGGAAGCCACCGGTTACAAAAAAACAAATTCCAGCAATCTATCCTAATGTTTTTGAATTGTATAAAGCATATAACTCAGAAATATTAGCTATTCTATGAACGTATATTCGGAAAACGTAAACTGAGTCTGATTTCCGATATTTCATCGACATGTTTTCGCATTCGTATATGCATATGCTTCACCATGAATATTCCGACAACATAACAAATTTCCAATTTTCCGACGGGTCTCAACGATAGGGGGGGCCATGGCCCCCCCTGGCCCCCCCGGCCACGGCGCCACTGAATATATTATATAAAGTTCATATTTAACGTCAAGTATAAACTGCAACTCTGACTTGTTATTTTTAGAATAATATTATATTAATGAAAATAACTACAGGTATATATTATCAAACATTTATATTATTGGTTAGTAGTGTTGAACTTTTTCCTGTTTATACTTTTACAAAACTGAGGACAGAAATGTAGAAAACAATATTTTATTAGTTTAAAAAAGTAGTATTCAGTAAATAACAGTATAGTTTAGGATGTGTTTTAGAGTTAGCTTTCACTAATAGTTCAGTTTTTAGTCTATATTCAACTAAAGTTAATTAAGTCAGCTTGGGTTCTGTTGTCACACGCAGCCTTCTTCTATCTTCGTGAAAAACATCACCCCCCCTGTCACGTCCTGTCACTTTGCCCACGTGAGATTTGTACGGAATGTTTTGAAAGACTCGTAAGCAACATTTTACAGGGAGGTAAAATGCTGCATTTCGTATCTTTTATTCATATTTTTATCTTCATACCCATAGTAAAGGGTTAAATTTGTTACTAGTGTAATCGAAATGGCTTGGATGGAAGAATAACGAGGCCGAATTGTTGACAACCGACACGGGATGACACAATGGCGCCGAATTTGGACAAAGTTGAGGTTTTACCTTGTCGATGGTTAAACAGCTAGGATCTACTTGAAACCTAGTTAAAACTTGTTTAAAATGTGCTTGATACCATTATGTCTGAACTGACTTACATATTTGGAAGGATTTCAACGAGTATCGGTGATAAACAGCGGAGTAAAGTGGCGAATTTGGCCAAATACGTCCATTTGCAGGAGGTAGGTACATTTCAAATTATTATTTCGGTCACAAAATATTTACTATTTTACACCAAAACAGTGGTACTATACTTAAATAAGTACCAATTATGTTTCTATCAAAAAGATTTAGGAAAAAGGTAATGTAGCTGTTTACCTGAAGTTGTAAGCCACAAATTGACGTTTGACCATGAGTATTGTATAGTCATTTTCTTGTGAAATATCAGTGCTAGGCATTTCACACTTACCAATGACCCCCCTAAAAGCACTATCTCTGAACCATATAAGCACCTCAGAATAGCCAAAGCTTTTATGGTTTGGTAGATAGCACCATGGCGAAAGCGTCGTTTTTGGGTGTGGTCCGTTTCGGACGTTTCGTCCCGGATTGGGGTTCGGGCAGCGTTACCATGTTGATCGTCATGGTCAACTTGCCCTAAAACAGTTGAGATTATCTGTCCTAAATGAAATGCATACAAACTCATATACAGGTCCTGGACTAGAATGGTTTAAGCAATAGAAAAAACATTCAAAGCTATTCTTCATTAATATTAAATGAATCGAATAAAATAGTTTAGACTTTTTTAGCTTATCAGGTTTTGTCTGGAGGCCTCGCAGAATATAACGCACCGTCATGATCGAATGTAGAGCCAGAGTTGTCAAATTCACGGAAAAATACTTATATCTCAAGAACGAAAGAATTTACAATAAAATCATTCAATGCCATTCTGCAC
The DNA here is from genome assembly GCA_016169945.1 of Trachythela sp. YZ-2020. Lineage (NCBI taxonomy): Eukaryota > Metazoa > Cnidaria > Anthozoa > Malacalcyonacea > Clavulariidae > Trachythela > Trachythela sp. YZ-2020. The sequence continues at coordinate 1,478,593 of JADLSH010000311.1, read as the reverse complement.
TAGCTCTTAAAGTATAAAATGAAAAAGTCTAGAAGTTTGTACCTTGCAAAGTTTTCTCTCGAGGCCTCGCAGACGGTTTGTTGTCATACGACGTAAAAATGCCGTCGTGCTGAAGCAGACATCCAAACATAGAAATAAAATCGATATATTTTTAAAACGGCTAAATGTATCGCAATATAGTTTAATGCCGTTCTTCATTAGCATTAGGAAAATTCAATCAAGCAATCCAAACCTTTTCAACTAGTTCGGTATCCTCTGTAGGCCTCGCAGAAGATGCGTGTCATTATACGCCGCCATGTGTAAATTTGAGAGACACAGAATCTTGTCGCGGACATAATGTGGTATTTCTCCAAGACGACGTGACTAATTCCTTACCGGTTTCATACCGTTCTTGATTAATATCAAAGCAATAAATTCTATCAATTTCCGACCTTCCAAGTCATTCTGTTTTCCTTATATGTCGTCCATAACAAGTCTTGTCGATGCGCGTCAGCCTGCCACAAACTCGAAACTGAGGGAGGACGTTCGCATACGAAACAGAATATCTCGTCAACGCGACGCTGTTCTTCTATAATATATCGTTCCGTTCTTCGTTAATACCAGGAGCATTAAATTTGTCAAAATTCGTTCACCTTTCCTGTTTAGTTTTTAGTGTAGAGCGAACAAAAGCCAGTAACATCGCGGTACGCACCCCCCTGATCCGCCTGTCAAAACAAAACTACATTAATCCGTTATTAATCCCCGGGGTGTTCCCAGAGATAAATATAATTATTATTATTATTATTATTAAAGTTTCGCCCATACATACTATACATAGTTTAAAATAAAAATAAAACATAGATTACAGTTACTAGAGCCTAGAAGTCTAGCTAGAAGTCTAGCTAGAAGTCTAGCTAGAAGTCTAGCTAGAAGTCTAGCTAGAAGTCTAGCCTATATATCTTCAAGATATATACAAATTAGAAAATGTATTCCTTGAGAAGACATATATATAATTTACATACAAGAGATAGATGAGGGATATATCAAATCTATGTTTCCGAATGCAACAGCAAGAAATAATTTTTTGATTTTTTCTTGAATATGTGATAGGATTTTATAATTTTTAATTCAGACTTTAACTCATTCCAAATATTTACACCTTTATTGTAAAGTGAATGTTTGACAAAATTAGTTCTTGAGTATGATTTATGAAGTTTAGATGCGTTCCTTGTATTGTGTTTATGTATTTCGCTGTTAGTAACATAGTAATTTGTAAAATATTTTGGTAGATTATCCAGATAGTGATATCGAAACATGAATAAACTAGTTAGAAAATCATTAATTTTTTCAATGTTCAGAATGTTTGATTTATTAAAATAGTGGTTCAGAGTGCTCAGAATATGATTTTAACATCATTAATCGTATTATTTTCTTTTGGATGTTTATTAATTTTTGTAATCGTTTCTTATATGTATTTCCCCAAATTAAATTTCCGTATATTAAATAGAGAATAATACATGGGTGCGCGGAAATACCAGATTTATTTCGAGTGTTGAACATGATATCTCACGAGTGAGCGCAGCGAACGAGTGAGATATCATGTTCAACACGAGAAATAAATCTGGTATTTCCAAGCATCCATGTATTTTTCTGTTTATTATATAAAGGACAGTCTTTTCAAACAAAATAAAATAAAATATCCATTTCCATAAACTTCAAAAGCGATAATTTTCACACGTGAGATTATCATAAATAATCTCACGTGTGAGATTATCAGTTTTATCAGTGCTCGAAATCTCTATAAAGCACTATACTTTATATAATAAATAAGGATAAACTAAAGCATAATAGACTAGCTTGAGAGTATTAAAATTTGTGAAATGTCGAATTTTGGATATTATTCCCGTAGATTTTGTAACTTTCTTCGTAATTAAGTCAATATGATCATTCCAAGTTAAGTGTTCATCAATAATAACACCGAGGAATGTTGTATTTTTAACTTGCTTAATTGGTTGTCCATTTATAGACATTGTTATATTGTGTTTAACCTTTTTATTTGATGATTTAAATAAAATAAATTTTGTTTTAGATGCATTCAGTGATAATTTGTTGCCGCTAATCCGATCAGCTATTTTATTTATTTCATCTTGCATGATTAAATTTAATTCTTCTAAACAAGAATGACTGTGAAAAATATTTGTGTCATCTGCAAACAATATTTTGGAAACTACTGTGCTGCAGTTTTGGATATCATTTATGTATAATAAAAATAAAAGTGGCCCCAAAATTTAGCCTTGAGGGACACCACTAGTTATTGTCATTGCTTCAGACTTACGCCTGTATTCTAAAAGCTTACTCACACTCAATGAGAGGAGCCTTAAGATCCGTAAGTGTAACTCAGCACTCAATGAGTATTCATTCACTCTCAATGAGTGGGAAGATACACTTGCACTCCAAACATTCACAAACTGCACTCACTCCCGAAAGAGAGGTCGAGTGTGAGTGGAGTTTGAGTGTGGGACATACCTCCCTTGAACCACACTCGCATGAAATAGTGAGAAACAACATGGCGAATGTATGGCTTGAAAGATTAGAACAATTGGATTATTTGGCACTCAATAACAGAAGGGAGATTAGAAATTATAATTTCAACTACGACATGTATGATGAGGAGCAATTTAGAAGCAGATTTAGATTAACCAAGGATGGTTTTCGGGAGCTGTTAATCATTATAGAGGCAGATATATCTGCTCATAACGAACGAGGTAATCCAATTCCTGCAGAAATTAAGCTTTTGTTGACATTGCGATATTATGCAACTGGCACGTTTCAGGAAGCATGTGGATGTGATATATCTCAATCGTCTGCAAGTCGTATTATAAAGCGCGTATCTGAGGCCATTGCTAGACTAAAAACTCATTATATTATATTTCCGACTGCTGATATGCTACCACAAATTAAACTCAAATTCTGGAGGATATGCGCATTCCCTAATGTTATTGGGACTATTGATTGTACGCATATAAAAATTCCGAGCCCAGGAGGTGAAAACGCTGAATTGTTTCGAAATCGGAAAGGTTTTTTTTCACTGAATGTCCAAGCAGTTTGTGGCCCAAATCTAGAGATACAAAATATTGTTGTAAGGTGGCCGGGCAGCGTGCACGACTCAAGGATATTTGATAACAGTCGTTTGTGTGCACAGTTTGAGCATGGTCATATGCAAAGCATGCTTCTCGGTGATAATGGCTATCCTTGTCGAACATATTTGATGACACCTCTATTGAACCCCCAGACACCCCCCGAACGTAGATACAATGTTTCCCATATTCGGACACGAAATACAGTAGAGAGGATGTTCGGGGTTTGGAAAAGGTTATTTCCCTGTCTCTCCATGTGCATTAGAACAAAACTTTCCACTACTCTTACAATAATTGTGGCCACAGCAGTCTTGTACAATTTCATAAGAGGACGAAATGATCCTATGGAAGAAGAAAACCTGGAAGACCCTAATGAAATTCCCTTACCAGCTATGAATGACCAGATCCCCGCTCTCGGAAACGCAACACGTCGTGCTCTCATAATTCAGCACTTTACATGAATTGTGCATATGTAACAGTCATTCATTTTATTATGACATTGAATACGACTTGTATTTCTGTATTACAGTATAAATAAGCAACATTAAACCCACCCAAGTCATGATTTAGACAAAGCGTCCAGTATGAAACACAAAAATCATTGCTTTTCCATGATGGAACAAATACTTGGCTTTTTAAAAGCATAGCTACTAACTATTGTGTGTCAATAGCTTATTTCAAACAGAAATGAGCGAAAACAATATGAGAACGATCCGTCTTCAGTGGCGTATCCAGTCTGATAAATTACGAACCGCTATGCCAATTCCAAATTGTTACAATTATTCCTTTCTTTACAAATTGATTGCTTTCACGGTCAATGAACCAAAAAAATATTTGCATAGCGGGTCGAAATCAGCGGGCTGGCTACGCTACTGACTATCTTGTAGTATTTATCGCATTTATTGTATTTTAACATCATCACAAAAGGTGTTAGCAATGTCAATTAACTTTCAACGTAATTATTATGTCAGGCATGAACCATTCACAATTACAAACAAGTCTTCATGGTACAAATGTACGTCCAAAAACAATTGTTTTACTTCCTTCGCCGTGTAATACGCCTCGGCGGATCATCTTGAGTATTAGCCGTTCTTTTAGACGTCCAATATTGGAACTCCGCCTCAAGGACCTCCATCTTTTTCTCGTGTTCCTCTACAAGGTTCTTCTTCCTAAGTTCCAGAATTTCCATCTCAGTTGTATGTTGTTTCTCCTGCATATCCAAACATTTTGTTTGGGCAACTGAGATTCTATTTTTTTTGTGAGACCGAGAATTCGATGATTCTTCAATAACCTCCGATGGTTGTGATTGATGTTCATCAGTGTTAGTTATTTTTTCGCCTTCTAGGGATTCCTCGTCCTCTTCATTTTCACTGACATCTAGGTTATTTGTACAAGATAACTGAAATATATTGGATCGTTTGATATTGTATTGCTGTAGACAGTTTTAGATGCTGACTAGTTTCATGTTTGATTGTCATGTTATGAGACAGGTCATGATATTATTGATGCTGATATTATTAACACTGTTTTTAAAATAAAGAAATCACAGTCTGTTTTAAATACTACAGGCAACAATGAGTTGTGGGCAAGTAGGCGTATATGGAAAGTAACCTATACTATGCCCACGCTATACTTGTCATAATAAAGCGCTCATGCATGCTATTTGGTGTTTGTTATATATATATCAATTCAACTACAATCTCTGTGTCGTTTTTACATCGAATATAGATGCACAGCAGCAACCTACTGATGTTTTTATTATGTATAGTCATCAACACTTTACAGTACATTACTGTGTATCAATACCCTTACCAGGTTCATAATTGTCGTCATCAAATGGATTATGCAGGCTAGTCATTTGCGCTGGAATTATTGCAAGAACAGCTTCAGCATCTGGATTTTTATCCGTCGAAGCCGTACCACCTCCAGTCAGTTTGGCTTCTCTCTTCTCCTTTGCGATACTTTTTTTCGCCCGAGACTTAATATTCTCCCAGCATTTCTTTATTTGTTTTGATTCACGCTTATTGACACCCGCCTGACAGTTAAACTCTTCTGTCAGGTTTTCCCAAGCTTTATTTTTTTGTTGAATGCTTTTGTAATCGTTCCGTTTGCATTCGATGACATTCTTTTGCTTTGCCACTAATTCTGTTATAATTGACTTCTCAAGTTCTGAAAAATACTGTCTTGTTAGGGACATGTGGCACGACTTGTATTCTTTATGTATTATCTTAAAACAAACGTCGATCCTCTTTCGTCGTACTCATTAACAATGCCGAGTGCAACTTACTGCGTGAAGTAAGCTACACTTCACTGAGCTCAATAACAAAGGCAAGTGCGACTCAGGTAAGTGACACTTGAGTGATCTCGGTGAATACAAATTAAACAACATTTGTTGAGGATGAGTGCTACCTCAATGAGTACAACATTTCACTCAAACTCCACTCATACTCACGCTTCAACCCTTCTTGAGTGCACCTCACTGGAATGTCACTCAAGTGTGAGTGTGAGTGTGAGTGAGCTTTTAGAATACAGGCCATAGTGTCATTATATTTTACAATTTGTTTTCTATTGGCAAGATAGTTCTCAAACCATTTAAGTGTAACACCTCTTATTCCATAGTATTCCAATTTTTTAAGCAGAATACTATGATCAATAGTATCAAATGCTTTTGACAAGTCAAGGAAAATACCAATTGTATATTCTCCTTTTTCTATTGATTTTGTTATTTTATCAATAAACTCAATTATAGCGAGTTCAGTTGATCTATTCTTACGAAACCCATACTGGTGCTCTGAGAGAATATTATTTTAAAACATAATTTTCTCTAGTATTTTTGCAAAACAAGTTATAACTGAAATTGGTCTGTAGTTTTCAAATCTGTTATCTTCGTTTGACTTATAAATTGGTGTTACTAACGCAATTTTAAGTTCTTGGGGGATATTTCCAGTTAAGAATGTTTGGTTAAATATTTGTGTAATTGGCTTAGAGATTTCATTTGCCACAAGTTTTATTATTTTTGCACTAAGACCATCATATCCAGGACTTTTAGTTGTGTTTAGTTTTTCTATTTCATTTCTTACTTCATGTTCTGTAACTGGATCCAGAAATAAGCTGTTAGGGATACTATCTGTAAGGTATTTATCAAATGTTGTATTATTGATATTAATTTTCTTAGCTAGATTTGGTCCTACATTTACAAAATATTCATTAAATTTGTTTGCGATTTGTATTGGATCATCTATAATGCTAGATGATGTATTATCAGCAAACTGCTTTGGTAAATTTGTTTTCTTTGTTTTTTGTTCAAAATATTATTTAATGTTTTCCAAATCATTTTAGTATCATGTTTATATTTTATGAATTGTTCTTCATAATGCATTTTCTTTGCTGCTTTGATTACGTGGTTCAGCTTATTTTTATATTTTTTGTATGAATTTTGATTTTTCTTACTACCATTTAGTAGGTAAGCCTTATATAGCTTGTTTTTTGTTCTCACTGATTTCAAAACACTTTTTGTCATCCAAGGACTTTTACTTTTATCAACAGCGTTTTCTAATTGGGAAACTTGTATTATAGGCATTTAAGAATGTTTCTGTGAATTCAGAAAAACTTAGTTCTGGATTTGAGTTATCAGAAAAGACATTTGGCCAAGATATTTCATTAACAGTTTGCTTGAAAACATTTATATTTACATTGTTAAAGTCTCTAGTATTTATTATTTTTGTGTTACATTTATCTGAATGGTTTGTATTGAGGTCACACATATGCAAAATGGGCAAATGGTCTGAGATATCACTGAAAATAATTCCATTTACACTTGAGTCTATTTTTTCTATATTATTAGTGAAAATATTATCAATTAGAGTAGCAGTATGTTCAGTGATTCTGGTTGGTTTGGTTATAATTGGGTAAAAAGAGGAGGTAAAAAGTTGCTCACTAAACCTAATAGCAATATCACAGTTATCTGATTGAAGTAAATCTATATTGAAATCTCCCATAAGATAACATATTTTGTTTTCTCGATCAATTTTATTCAATAATTCATTCATTGCGGTTTCAAATATTTCAATTTTGCTATTTGGTGGTCTGTAAATTACTCCAATAATAATATTTTTTCCTACGGTTGTGCATATTTCGATAAAAACACTTTCAATTATATCATCCATATTTGTGGTTAGGTCCTCCCGTTTTTTCTGGTTTAATTGCTCTTTAATATATATTCCAATTCCCCCTCCTTTTTTATTTTCCCTATTTATTCCTACAAAGTCATATCCTTCTAGTCTGTAATATTGTTCACAGTCATTTTTAGTCAGCCATGTTTCAGTTAAGCCTATTATAGTTATATTTTTGGTTAGTGATTCAGTTAAATATTTAAAACTATCAAACTTGTTTCTTATACTTCTTATATTTACATGCATTATAGAAAATACATTATTTGAGTTGAAATGTTTTTTAGATTTTGTTAAAAACTCCGTTGGTAAATAATAGTTGCAGTCTATTTCGTTAATGTTGAGAGATTTATCAATATTTGCGTTATGTTGGCTGAATGCCACATCATTATTTATCTGGAAAGGGTTAAACTTCAATTCATTTAGTTTTTCTATATTTTTGTTGTTAAATTGAAATGATAAATTACACTCGAAACAAGTACGGAATATATCATTTTTCTGAGACGAACTTATCGGCGAATCAGACATATCAATAGTGTCAATTGATTTCAGACATTCTTTCACAGCATGAAACCATTTATGACACATGTTGCATTCAGAAACATTGTTATGACTTGAGATTAATTTAGAACACGATGAGCATGTTTTCATCGCATTGTTTACATTTGATTTTTCAGTAGACATGGTTAGTTGTTAATAAAGATTCAAAATTTATGACTTGTATTATATTAGGAAAAAAGTTAGTAAAGATAAGGCTGACAGTAATTAGTAATAGGATATACGATCCAGGCTTATCATCCCCTAAATATAACACCATTGATGCTACCTCCTCCTCAGGCCCTTTTTCCCGCGGGCGGGTGATATTTTGCTTCAGGGGAAAGAGTAGACGAAGGGCCTGCCAATTAATGGTCGAAAATCAGGCATAAATGTCGACAATCGGGAATCCAAAAAAATCTGCCTGAAATATTGCCCATCACAGCGTAAAACGATATATTTTCGTGTTTTCCATCTTAGATGGGTATATTTTAAAGGTTATTGCTGAAATATGATCCATATTAATCGAAATATGAAACGTTGAATCAAAGTGTTTTTGTCCTCAGTCTCGATGGGCGACAACACCGAAAAATGCACTCAAAATGCGAAGGGTTCAATTGACTTCAGTGATAGTGATGTCGACATCATTAATGTCATTCAGTATGTAGTACGAGTATGTATTTGACTACGAATATGTATAACTTGAAAGGAAAATTATATGCAAAATAATAACAAATATGTATAACAAATCTAAAAGTATATACGCGCATTTATTTTGCCACCAGAAGCGTGACAGTTAGGGCAAAGTACTTTCCCACCTTCCTTAGCCTTTTGTAAGAGCCTACGTTCATAAGAATCATTAACAAACTCTTTCTCCGGACGATTATAGTCAAATAAGTGGTGAATAGCTTCTGCCATCTTGAGAACATTAGTCAGCAGGCGCTTCCCTTCGCCTTACCCGCATTTTTTATGCCGCCCGTGCGTCCCTTCCCTAATTTTCCAAGCCCGCTCCAATTAATAAAGCGCCTGTGGAGGAGGTAGCCATTGATGTATAGTTTGTCTCGGACAAGATTAGCTTTTAAATTATTTAGTCTTGCCTTTTTTAATTCTGGGTACAGCATTTTCCTTTCTTTGGCAATTTCCTCGGGAAATTGCTCCGAAATTCCGATTCTGCTACCCGTACCTTTTAGCTTTTTAGCATTCCGCAAGATTTCCACTTTATCCTGGTGGTAGTTGAACTTTGAGACTACAGGTCGCGGCCTGACATCTCCCTGTTTCTTCTTTCCAACGCGATGAGAGCGGTCGATCTTTATGCTCCGTTTGGCGTCGCTAAACCCAAGCTTTTCTTCCAAAAGATTGTGTATAATAAGTGGTATTCTCTTCGTTCTCTTCTGGTATATTATAGAACAGCAGATTATTATAGAACGCATTGACCTCGCTTAAAGGTCAATGACACTGTTCATTAATGAAGCGTTGTCGACTTCAAGTTTCTTTATTCTTTCGGTTTGTTCTCGCTGAACTTGCGCTTTTTCCTCATTCTCCGTTTTCAACTCATCGATTTCACTATGCGCGAAGTCAATAGATTTCCTTAAATCTTTCAAATCCCCCTGCATAGTTTCCATTTTTTCTTGGATGATATCCAATTTGTCAAGCTTCTTACTCATACCAGATATCATCTCAAATATATCTTCCAGACTGACTTCATTCTCCAAATTTTTACTCATCTCCTTCGCTTTACTCTTATCTTCTGTTTTTTGGTTCTGATCGGACTTGATGGGCGTTTTTTTAATAGTATTATTTGTATTTTGCGCACTGCGCTTTGGACCTTGTGCTTTTGACATGACACCCAACACCCGAATGTTGTCAACATCAGTGTTCGTGTCGTCATTAACAAATTCCTTGCATGCAGTTTAACCGAACTTGTGTGAAGGATTTGCAACAGAGCAAAATCGTGCTAACCGTATAGCTTAATTGCTAATTTACGGTGGCCCATAGTTGCCACCGAATTTAAAATCAATCACAGGAAAATAAATTTGTTTCCTACGTTTAGAAATTCATTTTTGGAAAATAAAATGGGTTGCCACAATTTAAAATATATCAAAAGACAACAAAATTTTAATTCAACGTTTAATACAATAAAAAATTAATAAAGAAATTCATTTTTCGTCAGCGGTTTTCTATTTACCACAGTAATTCATGTAAGAAATATATAGTATCATAATGAATTGAGGACTGAGGAGTTCTATATTATTACTAAATGTTTTGTTCAGCTTGTGGAGTCGAAAAGGCTCAACCTGAAGATAGATTTTGTTCGATGTGTGGAAATGGTATGTATTTGTATATAAAATTGTCTGATTTTTTTCAGTATTACGGATGAAATACCAAAATTCACCTAGTTAATACTTAATAGATCTGATTTATTAAGAGAATATATGAAAATTCTAATAGGTTCCTTTCTAAGGCCTAAGGTGCTGTTTATATGGAAGGTGGGCTGCCTTGCTAACCAGGCTAGCCCAGTAAGCGAGATGAATTTGTTTTGTGTTTATATGAGAAAATTATTGATTTGAATGGGATGATTTTGTTGTTTTGACTTTTGACATTGTTTAGACAGTTCTTAAAAATAGCTTGCACACAAACTGGCGGCGGCTGGGCCGGTTAGTGAGTGTTTATATGGGGAAATTTTCATCCTGGTAAGTCAGATCTTGGGAACTGGACCAACCCATTTGACCATATAAATGCATGGTAATTTTTACTATTAAATCAATTACATGGCGAGATCTCGCTAAGCAGGCAGGTCCGGTAAGAGAGCCAGCCTGGCTTCCATATAAACAGCCCCTAAGAAAAGAAATTGTTTGGCTCAGGTTTCCCGACCGACCTAATCTCATGACACTCGACCCTATTTTTTATATTTTTTTGTTGGCAAAAATTAAATAATCTACTCAATGAGGCGTAACTATCAGGTTGAGGACCAAGAGACCCCAATGCCCATGCCCCCATTTTGGCAGCCCTGACTTTGTTATTTTTCAACTGAAATATTTAATAGATTAATTTATTTAAACTTGTTAAGATTTCCATGGGGGTGACAATGGTTTAAACAATGATGATGAATCAATAAGTAGCTCAGATGAGGAACTCGACGAAAAGGAACGTTTTACATTCTCTTTTAACCGTGGCTATAATGAAGTTATTCAACTTCTTCAAAACGGCATAACCTTAATATAAGCTACAGGACACTCTGCAGACGTTTAAAGTCGTATGGCCTTTACCGACGAGGGTTCAACAAACGAGATGATTCAGACAACATCCTAGAAGTAATGAAACGACGAATAACGGAAATCATAAATGGACCTGGATCATGTGGTGGTTATAGAACAATCTGGCACACATTAAAGATGGAAGGTCTTCAGGTTCCGCGCATTATTGTTCAAGAAACACTAAAAGAGCTGGATCGAGAGGGAACAGCACTCAGGAAGGCTCACAGGTTGAAACGAAGACAGTATCGCAATCCTGCCCAAACCATTCATGGCACATGGATGGGTATGATAAACTTAAGCCATTTGGCTTTCCTATCCATGGGGCCATTGATGGATTCAGTAGAAAAATCTTGTGGCTGAAGGTCACTCGTTCGAATAATTCTCCTGACATAATTGCTGGATACTATTTAAATGCTGTAGATGAAGTTAAGGGGTGCCCCAAAACATTGGTAACAGATATGGGTACTGAAAATGGATTAGCAGCATCAATCCAATGTTATTTTAAGGATGATTTCGAAGCCCATCGTTATGTGCCATCGACACGAAACCAACGCATAGAAGCATGGTGGTCATTTTTCGCACGAAGTAGGTCATCATGGTGGAGGAATTACTTTAAAGACATGGAGTCAGAAGGAGTGCTAGACTGTGCTACCGAGATAAGTATGGAATGCCTCTGGTATTGCTTCGAAGAGATTATTCAGAAGGACTTAGATGTTTAAAATATTGCCAGTCAACAATTAAAACAGGCATGTACTTAAATCATAGATGTAAGAAGCAGGCGCACTTCGTTTGGACACCACCCAGTTTTTAGCTGGAGAAAAGGGCACTCTGAAGAAAACATGCACAGGGGTACATGCCACCTGTGCCCCCAGGTTCCTACGCCACTGCTGGCTGCCAGTTTACTCATTTTGCTGCCTTTGCTGTCAATCGTTTATAATGTGACAAATGGGTAGGGCCCTAAATGAGAAAAGTGCACTGTATATGGCCTACACAACCAAGTCAAATTTGTCAAAACAAAAAATACTCAAAACATATAAACAAATAGAACTAACAATGGTTATATTGCTACAAAACCATGAACTCAACAATGTGCTTATACATTTCCAGTTGTAGAACAGTTCTGATATTTAAAACTTTTAAATGTGAAGTATCATGATCACCTTGGTTTCTTTTATCTATCCTAATAGTATATATATTATTTGGTTTCATGAAATGCTGTTCCCCATCCAAAATTAATAAAACGACTAACACTATATGGACAGAATGAAAGTGGCACTGTAAGCACGTTACAAAATTATACTTAAGTACTAGCAAATTGAGCAAATGCTACCAGTGATCTGATATATATGGAATAAAAATCAAAATTGGAGTATGCAAGAAACTTTAAAAAGTTGGCTACCTTCCTACAAGAAACGCATGGTGATCATATTATATAAAAAGACACCATCCTGGTATTTTGGTTCATTAGGGTTAACTTAAAACATCATAGCTTTCCTTAGGAAATGTATTGTCAGAAGTGTGTTTGAAACCATACAGTAAGTCTGTCAATATTTTAGTATTCATGGTTTGTCGAATGATTGCCCTTTTGATATAGCCAACATGAATACTTGATGAAACTCATCAGGGTTTTGCATATGCATGACAGGAAATGTAATTGTATTTCCACAAGCTCCTACCACTGGGAAACAAATGCAATGATCTGGGTTTTGAACCAAACATTCATGGTTAAATTTGACCAGGATTTTTAGCTCGTCACCGTTAATTGGCCGGTGTTTTTGACCAGTAATCCAACCCAAGATCCCTGCTGGCGTATAATCTGCCATAAGGTATTCTGCTGATTTATCTTCTGATTGTTCCGACTCGATACTAGTGGTGACATCATCATGAGATGCATAAATTTCTGCACTGCCTGTAGTGTTGACTTCAGCCGGCTTGTCTTCAAGCTGAAATACGAAATCTTGGAAATAATCCATCATACATTCTTCAACTTTCCTTCGCATGCTACCTTCCTCCGAATACTCTGGATAGATGATCGCAAAGAGATAATTGGCATCTACTGCACGAGCTCCCTCGTGTGTAAACAAGGATCGACATGCACCAGGGTGTGTTTGGATAATCTTGGTTAAAGTGTATGAATCCAATCCTAACATAAATTCTTTAAGGTAAACAAGTCTCTTTGTGATAATACTAATCATCATAATCATTCTCTATCTCAGGAACTCGAACGTCATCAATCATGCCAGTGTAGCCGTGCTCTAAGATGGTATCAGTGTACAATTTGACATTCTTTCTGACTGAACTCAAAAGGTCCTTGTCCGTATTTGTTAGATGGATTTCTGGGTTGTTGAATCAATCGGCTGTCCGTTTGAAAACATACTGGAACCAATGTGTGAAATAGCCAAAGTAAAGAACTCCTTTGCCATAGCACCCGAATCGATTCCATGTTCACCAATGAATCTAACTCTAACACGTTCGTGAATTGCGTTGGATCTTCGTTTAATCTATTTAATGCGGATTTTCTTCGAACTACAAGGAAAAATTCACCAGAATCAGTAACCATTTGTGCCAAATTCTTCACTGCTGACAACGAATCGGTTATATTATCATCGCTTTGTGTACTATTATCGTTAACTTCAAAGGAGTAGTTTGTAGAACCATATGTTTCTTGCAACATCCTGGCAAGCTTCTCGTCATATTCAACCTCACTTTTTCTCTTTTCATCTGCTTCAATCTGGCCAATCAGATCTATAGGAGGCATGGGACTAACAGATCTTGCTCGTTTACTTGGACTACCACTCGTAGGCAAGTCACGTTCTGGTGTGACAGAACAAGTTTCACTTGGGCTGTTTCCACTGCTATTGACACATTCACGTTCTTCATCATCAGACACATCAGCTGCGGTTAGATAATCATGGTTGGAACAGAGGAAGAATGAAATACATTTAAATTCTTTACCAAGCTCCTGTTGATATCGAGATAGCGAAAATGGCTCCCTTGATCCAGGCAATACAACTGCTTTCTGACCGTCTTCGTACAGAAGATGGTACATTTGACTTTCATCGTAGAAATTACTATGAAAGTTTTTCCACTTCTTTTCTGCTTCTTCTCTTAGAGCAGAATAATCAGCATTTGGCGATATTCTAAGAGGTAACTTTTTACCACGCTTCTACGATGGCCCACAAGGGACACGCTGCAAACTTAAAAAAGTCGATGCAAACATAAAAAAGTCGATGCAAACATAAAAAAGTCGATGCAAACATAAAAAAGTCGATGCAAACATAAAAAAGTCGATGCAAACATAAAAAAGTCGATGCAAACATAAATAAGTCGATGCAAACATAAAAAAGTCGATGCAATGTTAAAAAAGCTCAGAAGCAAACTTAAAATAGATACAGTGCAGACTTAAAAAATGTCGATGCAAACGTAATAAATGTTGATGCAAAAACAAAATACGGAAACACACAGTCAGAAAATTGAAAATCTTTATGCGAAGCCTTTGGGCCGAAGGGGAAGAAGGGGACCACTCTTGGACTTGATTGTTTGTGTTTGAAATGTATTGTATCTTTTGTGGAGTAGAAGGAGTAATTCATGGTATCTGCGATGAATGTTCAGCTGAGCAAAACGTTGAACAAGTAATAACGCACTATTTCCATTATGGGTACCCTTACGATGCAATCGTCGGCCTTTTAAAGAAAAGAGGTATTGATATGTGTGTGCGAACTCTAAAGAGGCGTTTAAGGTCTCTCGGTTTAAGAAGAAAAGGCAATGCCACGCTGATAGATAACGAGACGATCAGAGCAGCGATCCTAAAAGAAATGGATGGGGCAGGAAAGTTATCAGGCTACAGAAGCATGTGGCACGCATTGCGGTTAAGACATCACATTCATGTTCCTCGCAACTTGGTGGCAGAAATGATGAAGGAAATTGATCCTATTGGCGTAGAAGAAAGAAGAGCACGAAGATTAAAGAGAAGAACATTCAATTCTAGAGGAGCAAACGCTACTTGGCATATGGACGGTAGGTAATATTCGATGTATTGTTCAGTTATCTGATTAGCAAAATTGTTTTTAAGTGCTTAAATGAAGTACAATACCTTGTTAACTGTTCGCTGACCGTAAAACCGCGAAAAGGATAGGGGGTACAAAACACTTCACAGCGTTCACGTCCCCCTACACAAACTAGCAAAATTATGCAAGGCTTAAGGCCCAAACACACCGAACGCGATCCAAACACACCGAACGCGAATTTTCGATTTTCACTGACATATAACTTTGATCCTGTTTTATGTTTTTCAAATATTCAAAAGCGCTATAACAGTTTGAGTTATTTGGTCTGCATATCTTTTAAAATTTCCTTCCATAGACGGTTGTATTTACTTTTAAAAACTGAAAAATCGCGTCGCGTTGCCGAATCGCGTTCGGTGTATCTGGGCCTTTAATCTAGTACGGTGACGTGAAACAGCTTTAAATTTTACACTTTACAAAAACTATATGAGCTACCGTTATAAACATCGACGGTGATTGAAATTGTTTTGAGCCGATACCGACTGTCTTTTTGTGACGTCTCCGTATTAGATCCGTGTTAGATTAAGCATTGGCATTGCTTAATCTAATACGAGGACGCCACAAAAACAGTTTCTATCCTGAAAACAGTTTTAAATTTGTTTTCATCTAATCTTCTTTGTTTACAACGGTAGTCCATAGTTTTTGCGATTATAGCAAAAAGTGTAAAGTCTTAGACTAAGTTATTGCTAACGAAGCAAACCAAGGCGCATTGGTATAAGACCGAGGAGGGTCGCGTTCACCAATCTGCCCTAGGCCAGTGACTGGGTTTATACCTGTAACGTTTTAGGAAGAGTTACTATTTTTAGACTTTTGTAATTTTGTATTCTTTTGTATTTTAACCCTAACCCTAATCCCAACCCTAACCTTAATCCTAATCCTAACCCTAATCCTAACCCTAAAAGTCTAAAAATAGTAACTGTTCCTAAATCGTGACTCATATGACTGGGTTTCACCAGCCTTGTCAGTGTGTGCTGCTTTTACAACTATTTACACAGTCTAGAATGTTTGCCTGGATCCACTAAACAACTGAACTTTCGTATACGTTTCAACTGTTGGGTCATTAATGAACCATCACGTGTTGGCTTTTCAATGCATTCGATCAAACTTACTGTTTTTTGTCACCACTCAGGGAGACGAAAATGCGGACATTTTGTGCATATTTTTTAACATAATGCATATTTTGTAACGAATTAATAAATGTAACATCACAATTAGGTTTCAATTCTAACTACTGGTTCTAACATGCATGCTAAACAACGACAGGCGGAGTGTAGGGTGCAGCTGATGGTATAGAATTTGCCCGTGACTACTGTGGCTATAGTTTTTTGTTGCCATTTGTTTTTTTGTACTATCTTTTAACAGGCTATGATAAATTAAAGCCATACGGCTTTCCTATTCATGGTGCTCTTGACGGATTCAGTCGCAAGATTTTATGGGTGGAAGTAGCCGATCTAACAATAATCCCAAAGTAGCAGCAACATTCTATCTAAATCAAGTTAAGGAGGTGGATGGGTGTCCTTTACAACTTATATCTGACTGTGGTACAGAAAATGGTGTTGCTGCTTCCATGCAATGTTTCTTCCGTCGAAATGGTAATGATGAGCTGGCAGGCGAGATGTCTCATAGGTATTGCTCATCACCGTCTAACCAACGTATAGAAGCATGGTGGTCTTTCTTGAGGAGACACAGATCGAACTGGTGGATAAACTTTTTCAAAGATATGATTGACTACGATATACTTGATTTGGGGAACGAATTTCATATGGAATGTTTGTGGTTCTGTTTTTCAAGGGTTCTGCAAAATGATTTGGACAAAGTCAAAGAACATTGGAACAGTCACCAAGTTACCAAGTCCCCATACAGTAGAGTTCATGGGGTGCCAGATATTATGTATTTCCTGCTGAATACCATGGACATGATGAGTGTTTGGTTGATGTGTCACAGCAACAAGTCGATGAAATGGAGGAGCATTGCCAGATGGAAGAATTGGACGAGAACATATATCATGAATATTTTGTTTACGTATTGGAAACAGAAGGTTTAGGTTATCCAAGTAATGAAAGAGAAGCTTTGACACTGTATCAAAGATTAATTGAATTACAAAACGTGTAATTACAAAATTATAAAACAATGCAGTTTTTATCAAGATTTTAATTGTAACAAAACATCAAGTTAAAATATTGGTTCTAATAAATTAACAACTCGACAAGAAATCATATCAACTTGGCAAATGTTAGCAATATAAATTTAAGGAAGAAATCCTTTCTAGTTACAATCTTAACATCTAACAAAACGTCAACTTCTAAACACCATATATCTTAAAGATTACGTTTATTATGATGTAAAGATGTGTTGTTTAGTGTACTTTGTACATTAAGTGTCTAAAATGATTGGCATTACTGCCAATGTATTTTTTATCATTTTTATCCGTTCATACGAGATAATGTCCTTATGCAAATAGACATTCAACCAGACTTGAAGTTAGATAGTTGTACCGATAGTCGTTAAGACAAATTTAAATGTACTTTGTACGTACTAATAGGATATATACCTGGTCTGTGTCGCACACACTTTCACACATCTTTACACCATACTTGATACTATACTTTTAATGACACGTGTTGTTATTTCTTGAAAGGCCTATTTAACATCTTTAACTTAACCCATATCATTATACTATAGTAAATTGCCATGCATCTTTATTAGAAAGCAGCTCGCTAAATTCTTCAGAAAGTTCGTTATATGATTGGTAAGTTGAAGGGATTTCAAGCAATGGCCCACAAGTATGTGCTATAGGTCTACGTGTGCTACCTTCAAGCACATTAAACGTTACCTCGATGCGTGAAAAACATATGACATCACTACCAGTGACAAACTGCAGAAATACCGGTAAATTTCCCTGCAACGACCGAACATACTTTTTCAAGTGATCTAAGCACTGTCGTTCCTTGTCTGTGGCAGGCTCTGACTTAATTAATTTTAAAACCTTTTTGAAAAAAAAAAAAAAAGGTGGTTGGCTTCTTTGCGTCATACATATTTTCTACATCTTTAATGGATTGGAAATCTGGAAATAATTTGAAGGACTTAAGAATGGGGGCCCAGCAATTCAATACATACCTCGGCTTTTGAATTATTTCTTGATGAGCAATTTCAGACAAAATCTGCCTTATATTTTCCTTAGAGTGATTTCGAGAACAGTTATAGCTACTCAAAAAATCCAATACATCATCTTCATTTGCCATAAAATCGTCTTCGAAACATTTATCGAAAGTGTCTCTTTCATCATCTGAGAGATATTGGCGAAAAGACGACAGTAAAAATTCACTAGAAACACTATCGTCACCAAACAAGCATACAATGAGAAAACCTAGTGAGAGTGATAATGGATAATATCTATCCCGTACATACCCATACACTAATATACGAGCAATAGCTTCCCATTCCCCCTTCTGATAGTCATGTCTTATAGCAGGAATCTTTTCTTGTGCTCCAACAGACAAGGAATTAAAGAACTGGTTCCAGAACGCTGCGAGTGCATCACGGAAGACACCATCTCCCCTTCCTTCTTCCTCCCTTCCATTATAACCAATTAACGTGACATGTATGTTCATGTGCAATATTCCTTATTCTTTAAAAGTTGCTATCATATCATCTTTCAGAAGTGTCCTGTGCCAAACGATATAATAAATAGGACATTCTTTTATGTTTGACATAACGTCAATAAACGAATTGTCGTTTCCATATGTATCTGTAAAAACAAAACATTAACGGAATATAGTCTCCTCCACAGGCAACTCGGTGGAAAACGGCAGAATTACGCAATGATTTCCACGCCCCCTTCTCCTCCCCCTTATTACTAGCTCCCAATCTCTTGGAGCGCCAAATATGCTAAATAATGCGCAATTTAGAGCGCGCACTTTTTTTTGAGAGCGCGCGCTACAATCAGTGACATTGAAATTTGGGACACTTGTATAGAAAGGGTATTTTTGTACACAATTGTGCAAAATTCACTGGTAAACCCCCTCCCCCCGTTTCAATGTTGGCTTATCTGCTGGAAAAAGCATCGACAGCCTAATACAAGACAATAGCATGTAACATAGAAAATGCATGTTGGACTACCAACATTGAAAAGGGGGGAAGGGGGGAATTTTGCCTTTTCAGGCTAATCGGTCCAATAGTTATGTCACTGATTGTAGGTGAGAAGTTAGGGGGGAGACTAGCTTACGCATCTATACAAGTTGTTTCTCGCATCATTTTATATAAAATTGTGCGTTTTAAACACAAAACAAACGTTATGGTGAAGTATTAAACTCTCGACCTATATTTTGTAATATTGGGCTTACACCAATATATTTTCAAATTTACCTAAAATGCTTTCGACGTCATGCTGAAAATGTGACATCATCTGCATACTTTCTATTTCTTCATTCAGTGTTAGTGATACAGCAGAAACTATTAAGAAATATATTTTTATAGTAATCAAGCATCCAGCTTATGTTCAACGCCACATTGTTTTATTTTTTATAGAATTCTACCAGAAAATGACATACTACACAGGAACTACATGTTAAACACACTTGAGTTGAACCATGACAGCTTTCTTGGTTAGACAGTTAACAAATATTTCAAACCGGTAATATAAAGTACATTGATAAGTTAATGTAATAATTAGGAAAACTTTAAATGATCTATTTGAAACTCATTAAAATATGAATTTCAATGCTTGAATCTTAATAAGCTGTAGTAATTGCAATACAAAGATATTTTATCTGTTATTTACTCAATCAATTCCACAAATATGTTGCAATCCCCAAGCAATCCTCCAGGAATTTGTTAGAGAATTCGCTATCCGCCTCAGTATCACTATTTCACCCTCACCATTTTATTTCAGTGTTTATGTCTAATTGGCAAATGGCAGGTATTTCTGCCCCTGAAGAGGAGGCACCCAACTATAGCAGTCTGTTTCTGCTCTTAATAAGCTGTAGCTGTAATAAGTTAGTACATTTTATCTGTTATCTCACCTCAATCAATTCCACAAATACAATGCAATCCCCCCCAAGCACGTTAGGAATTGCTACTGCATGCCTCGATCCGGCCTCCTACTCACTATTGACCCCATGAGTGGTTTATGTCTAATTGCTGCGTGTTGCACATTTCTGAGTTGAGGCCCCCCGAAGAAGGGAGCACCCAACTAGCTGACTCTTCTCTTTCTGCTTAAATTATATTTGTTTCATAGGGCCCCAGAGAAATTTACATAGTCAGGCCCCAGAGAAATTTTGCCAGGGCCCCACAAAATCTCTCTGCAGTCCAGGGGCGCCGTGGGTCCCTTGTTTTAGGGGGGGCCAAGCTCACTATTTTCCGACAATATTTGGAAGAATAATTATTGCTTTTGTTGTCGACGGGGGGGGGGGATTAATGAGCACTTCTAAAAAATTTTTCCCGGAATCTACTCTTAAAACAGGTAAATACCGACAATCTATATCAATTTTATTAAATTTTATGAATATTACCTATTCTATAACTAATATTCTAAAAACGTTAACTGAGTTTGATTTCCGATATTTCATCACAATGTTTTATCATTCGTATTTGCAGGTATGCTTCACCATTACGATTCCGACAACATAACAAATTTCCGATTTTCCGACGGGTCTCAACGGTAGGGGGGGCCATGGCCCCCCCTGGCCCCCCCGGCCACGGCGCCACTGCTGCAGTCTAGCCTAGTTTCTGGCCTTCCAGACGCGGATGTGAAATTTACAGGAGAACTAATGTGTGCTAGAAGCCCTTAGCACCCTAGCACATTTTGCAAATTTTTAATGCCTGATTCCAGGCTATTCTAAACATCAGGCATTTGAAAAATTAAATATCAATGATAGCATATTCATTTATATTGTATGGTAAGTTATAATTGAAGTGTACTATTTGACCTGCTTATGTCTTACTCATAGAAGGGCATATCTGTGGATTCTACTAGGCCTTCTCGCCTTCCAACCACTCCCCAGGCTTTTCACTCCAGCGCACCAAGCATTGGGAAAGTGAAAGGCCAGGAACTAGGCTATCTGCAGCTCAGTGTTGGTTGTACAGTAACAACTATATAATTAACTATAATGTTTCAGGCTTACATTCAGGTACATCTCCTTCCTCTACAACCATGCTAACCATGCTTGATTCTTCAGTATTTGCCTTGCTTGATTCTCCAGTTATTGCAACATCAGATTCTCTAGTTGCTGCCATACTTGATTCTCCGGTTGATGCCATGCTCAATCCTCCAGTTACTGCAACAATACTGGACTCTGCAGTTGCTGCTATGCTTGAGTATTCAGTTGATGCCATGCTCGATCCTTCAGTTATTGCAATACTGGATTCTACAGTAACTGCCATATGCGATTCTTCATTTGCTGCCTTGCTTGATTCTCCAGTTATTGCAACATTGGATTCTCTAGTTGATACTATGCTGGACTCTCCAGATGCTGCTTCGCTTGATTGTCCAGTTGATGCCATGCTTGATTGGGCCTGCATATACTAAACAGTATAAAATTATATAAATCTATGAAACAGGCAACTATACTAAGTGCCAGACAAAAAGCCTTCGCTCTAAACGTTGAAGTTTAGGGGGGGGGGGCACAGGGGGCACATGCCCTTCAAAGTGCCCTTTTCTCCAGCTAAAACAATCGAAAAAGTGCCTTTTTCTAATGTTGCCGCAAGAGCTGAATAATAAAACAATCGCTGGCTAATTTTGCCAACAATTTAAGGCTGAATAATAAGCAAAAATGTCTGCTAATGTTAACGAAGACTGTCCAATAATAAGAAAAATGCTGGCTACAGGGACGTGGTGAACGAATCACGATTGGGGGGTGTCATATCATTATGACCAACTTTTCCGGTTAAAATGACCAACTTTTTTGTCTTTCTATATACAAACTTTTGTATCAAAATTATAGGGGAAAATGAAAGAATTTATAAAAAACTGAATAGTTGTATGATCGGATATGAAAGGGACTCTCTAAGCCAGGGCCTTTTCCAAGAAATGGTTAGGGGGGACATCAACGAAAATGGACCTGACAAATCTGGTATATTGAGGATTTGCGAACATTGCGGGGGATCTGGGGGTCCTCCCCCAGAAAATTTTCGTATTCTTGAGTCTCTGTGGCTTGATTTCGTGCATTTTCCAGAGACAATTTTTTATATATCCCATCTAAACGGACCAAGCTTTACAGGGGGGGGAATTAAAAAGGGCCCTGTGCTAAGGCGCTTCTAACGTTCATTTGAACTATACACCTCCCTGGCTGGCTAATTTCATAATTATATAATTTTGGCGGATATGGCACCCCATAAGTTTCCTATCCAAGGTAAATATTCAGAAGTTGAAAAACCAGTGAAGTGGTCTGATTGCATGGCCTGATTTAAAAGAAAAATTGGTCATCCTTGCAAGATTCAGGTGTTTCTATAGATCCTGCTACGAGGGGGGTAATGGGGTATTTTCGTGGTTCGTATTGAGCTAATTTTATAACTTGTTCTTCGTTTCGTCAGCTTTTTATTAAACGTGTTTTGATCCTTCCATAAATGGCGTGCATCGTGTCTGTGGTTTATTCAATTTTTTTTCCCGTTTTCAACAAAATTTGACAGAATTAGACGACGTAAGGTCATGAAAACCGTAAGGAATACGAGAACCGGCCGCATTGTGAGACGTAAAAGACTTTTAGATAGGATGGCTGCAGGTTATAGACTACAAATAATTTCCCCCCTTGCTTCAGTACTTCCTTCTTTTATTTTGTGCTTCAGGATTATTGAATATTATTTTTGATTCATTCTTCAGGATTGGTACCCCCCATTACCCCCCTCTGTTACGTATTGTTTAGCACCCCCCTATAGTGTAGCCTCATTTAGAATTAGTTCATAACTATAAAGACCTATAAAACAGACCTATACAACTTGCAGACAAAAACAGCCAATCACAAAACATAAGTATTTTAGAAATAATTGATGTTTTGAACATTGTAAACAAAGTTGCTTTTATAATAATATAGGTTGTCAATTTCATAGTTTGGTTTTGATATTAAATCCCAACCAAATCCCAACAGGAAAACAATCCAGGAAAAGCAGGTTTGATCACTTTGATGCAGACCTAAGAGCCTATACAACTAAAATAACAACTTATAAGTTGTTTTGTCTGCAAATTTGAAATTTCTGATTACAATTTACGTATATACATATATATGTATAGGTTATCATAATTATGAGGAATCAGGTGATATCAGTTTTATCGCTCGAGGACGATATCATTATTGTCACGAGTGAGCGATTATGATATCGTACCGAGAAGGATAAACTGATATCACCGAGTCACGATATCACTGTTATCACTGTTATCACTGTTATCACCATGATAAAGGCACATGTATGTGATAAATAATGATATAGTAGTTATATTGATAAATATTGAACTCATACCTTATCTATTTTATCCGCAAAATCAGGTTCACTGTCACTGCAGTATGATGGCCTGCACAAAAATTCCAAATAATCTTCTGTTTTGCAAACGTGGAAAGTAAGACGAGTGTATATCTTTCCAATCTCTTTCTTGTATTTTTCTAAGGTAAAGGACTCACTACTACCTGGCAGCGTATTAACTTGAGTTCGATCTGGGTACAATAGAGTAAATCCAAACGGTCCACCCCGTTAATTCGCTGTTAAACTTTACGATTTTCTCCGCAGCTTTTTTCAGCAATGCTTCAGCACCAATGCTAGGGCAGACTGTAAGAGGCAATGAACTTCCTCTAACGAATTTTAAATCATCATCGCGAAGTTTTCTCAGATCAATATTTATCGTAACTTCACTGGGCGTTTTATCTTTTCCCTTCGTTTCTATCTTCGCTTTCTTCGCCTTGGGTTTAAATCTCGAGCTTCTTTCGTTCTCTTTCCGTTGACGGTATTCTTGAAAAGACACGGGTGTCCGCGATTGACTTATTGATGTTGGCGTTGTTGATATTGGCGTGCTTGTTGTTGGCGTTGTTGATGTTGTAGTACTTTCGACACTTTCCACACTTACAGAAGTTTTTCCGACGACCGAAGAGCTTGTTTGACCACAAACGTGGCAAAATTTCGCATTGATAATTAAAGAAGAGCCACATTGGCTGCAAAACATTTCCACAATTGATTTTTTCAATGAACTATATACTAGAAATAGTTTACACTAAAACTGCCCCCGGCTGATTATAGTGTACTGTTATTGAAAATAATCATGTTTCTAAGTTTCCATTTTATGAGAGAGGCTCCCAGGCCAAATGCATGCGGTCAGTTTTTAAAAATTATTGTAAAATCTATATTTTATTGCAAAGATTTCGCATTGACATTGATTGTACAAGCTTAAACAAACGTCTTTGTTTGGTTGCTAATCAATCTCGTTCCCAGAGTATGCCTGTTCGCGGGTTGTGGCATGACTCTGGAGAAATCGAATGAAATAATGAATTTCATTGGTTGTCCTGAATGAGACGATGAATTTCATCGGTTGAATTTTGAAAAATTCAATTCGATTTCCCCAGTCATGCCACTGGACAGCCTGCAAACAGACATACTCTGGGAACGAGATTGGTTGTTAATGCAAAGTCAAAGAAACGGGCAGATATAATTCGTAGGTTTATAGCCAATGGCAATGAGAAAACGAAAACACAGTACAATGAATAATGATGTATTGATAATATATGTACAAACAAAACAATAACAGTAACAAAGAAGGTATCACATAAGTTATGTACAGGCATGTCTACAAAAACCAGACCTTAAAAATTAGAGCATTTAGAAAAAGCCTCGATTTTGTACACTTGAATTTAAAATTGCTTCTAATTGCATGCAAAAATGCCAGACAAAGCAAAATTTCTAAAGGCTCTAATTTGTAAAGGTCTGGTTTTGAGACACCTGTACAGTATGTGCATTGTATTGTTCCTTGTGCAAGATATTCTAATTGTTCATCATAGCCCAAGGAATGCCACTAGTGAGGCTGGACTTTGGAAACCAGTCTTCCATTTTGTGACAAGTGGAAGTCTGTAGACTCCAAGCTTAAAAGTTTCTCAATTAGTCCATCTACGTCGTTTCTGTATTCGTATACATCTTCGTTCAGGAATGCTGATAGAACTCTGCCAAATGCTGTAACAGACATTGTTTTTTCATCCTTCTGCAGCTGAAAGTTAACATTCATATCCAGGTAACAGTTTTTCATGAGCATGGACCTGTTGCATGATAGGCACTTAACAAGTTTAGTGCCAGGGTTGCCATTAATCTTCTTTCTGCAGTCTTTGTTGTTGCACACTGGGTACATATTGACTGATACATTCAATATTTCTGGGCAGCACACAATTGTTTGATTTGCTTTTGGTACATCGTTTACCGTCTGGCTTGCTGCTTCGGTGACAGTTGTCGTTCGAGACGTTGAAAGACATTTGCCGTAATAAAATCTGAGTTTGCACTCAGTTATCGTGTAAAATTCTCCTTCTTCGATTTGTTCAATATGGTCTTCCCAAATGGAAATCTTGATTGTTCCAGTACTGTCTGTAATGGTTCCATCGCGAACAAGTTTGGTAGATTCCTCTTTGGCTTTTGGGAGGTCCAGACCACCGGAGAAGTCCCGATACCGCAAATGTACCCGTTGAATAATTTTGAACTTCTTTTATGGCTGTTACTTGTTTAGTTTGTAACTGGCGGTATTGAAAGTCAAGAAAATGAGGTGGTACATCCTCGATAACAGCTCCCTTGTTCAAAAAGACAGTGCCAGTTGTCGAAATTGGCATGTTTGATAATTGTATTGGTTGTTCTGCAGCCATTTTATCCACAAAGAACTGTCTTTTGTTGCTGTCCCCTCTCTGATGCATGACTCTAACAGTTTTACTCTCTGCTTCTGACATCTGAAGGGTAATGTCGTAGTAGAGGTTTGAGCTTCTTTGGCTCTGTTGCACCTTTGTTACGTCTTGTACATAACCAATGTACTCTGTTGGAAAAAAAACATGGGCAATTAATGAGCCAAATGTTGTACATTATCGATTGTGAATGCTAGCTACATACAGGAACATTCAAATACAGACAGACAGACAAACAAATAAGAAAAATCAAGAAAATACTCACTTGTTCTGGAAGGAGATTGTGGGCTACATGGAGTATAGGATAGGGGTGCACCATACTTTATTCTTTTTGAAGGGCTTGGTGTGGTTGGTGTATAAATCTGTAAGTATGGTAATTAAAGTGCAATTAATTTAAACATGTGAAATATTTTATCACAATAGGGATTTTTTTATCTTACCCTTTTTGATGCACCTGGAGCTTCCTCACTTATAACGTTCTCACTTAAAGCGTCAATTTTGTCCAGAGTGCGAGCATCCAAGTTGTCATTTTTCATATCTGACATAAAATCGGATACTGGTGCTGTGCTTTCCATCTAAAATTTTGTAAACAAATTCAGCTTAAAATACCATAAAGATAAAAAATGAATATTGTAACTTGGAATGGATACTGTATAAAGCATTACAGTGTTGCTAATTAGTTGTTATTTTGGGTTGAGTTGAATTTGCAGGCGTTTGCATTGTATTTTCTGCTAATTGGCATAGCCGGTTTTCTTCTAGGATTCTATATTTAAAATTTGAGGTCTTCTTCACCGCACTCAGTCTAGCAAAAGTCATCGGTTGAATGACTATGTCTGAGATTTTTTTTGCTCTTGATAGTGCAACATATGTCATACCTGCAGCTTTCTCAGAGGGACCTAAATCAACCCATACATTTTAAGTATGGTAATTAAAGTGCAATTAATTTAAACATGTGAAATATTTTATCACAATAGGGATTTTTTTATCTTACCCTTTTTGATGCACCTGGAGCTTCCTCACTTATAACGTTCTCACTTAAAGCGTCAATTTTGTCCAGAGTGCGAGCATCCAAGTTGTCATTTTTCATATCTGACATAAAATCGGATACTGGTGCTGTGCTTTCCATCTAAAATTTTGTAAACAAATTCAGCTTAAAATACCATAAAGATAAAAAATGAATATTGTAACTTGGAATGGATACTGTATAAAGCATTACAGTGTTGCTAATTAGTTGTTATTTTGGGTTGAGTTGAATTTGCAGGCGTTTGCATTGTATTTTCTGCTAATTGGCATAGCCGGTTTTCTTCTAGGATTCTATATTTAAAATTTGAGGTCTTCTTCACCGCACTCAGTCTAGCAAAAGTCATCGGTTGAATGACTATGTCTGAGATTTTTTTTGCTCTTGATAGTGCAACATATGTCATACCTGCAGCTTTCTCAGAGGGACCTAAATCAACCCATACATTTTTCAAAGTTAGCCCCTGAGCTTTATGGATCGTTATTGACCATGCAAGTTTGAGAGGGTACTGTTGGCGTTCACATTTTTGTCCATGTGTCTCAGAATTACTTGTTACAGGATATAACGGAACACAATTTCGAAGAGTTGGGGAAAAACTCGGTCCTGAATAATCTTTTTCATCAAATTGAACTATAATGGCAATTGGCAATGCTGGTGGACACTGTCCTTCAGCATAAATTATGTGAAGTACAGTTCCAACAGCTCCATTGCAGAGACCAACTGCAGTCCAAAGGTTGCGAGTTAACATAACCCTAGCAGATTTAGCTATATATAAAGTTGGTTGTAATCCTCCCATATCATCTGCACTCAGATTTTTAGCCTGGGTGTTGTTGTGTTGTGCATTAATTTGAATTACTGGGTTGTTTAAATGTTCTAAGGCAATATAGTTGTCCTTCGCAACTTTTTCATTGCTATAAGACAATTTGACAGCATTTTTTTCGAAGTGAGCTATGTTTTTAACACAAGTAGGTTGTCGTGTTAATAATAATTTCCAGTCATCCAAAGACGAGTCACCATTTCGTGCTCGCAGAAGCTGCCTAAAAATTTCTTGTTGTGGATCACTACCCTTCGCTCTCTCATTAACTTCTAACCTTATAACTATTTCAAACTTATGATACATGCAATATCCTTCAGTTTCTAAATCACTGTGCGGTTTGTTGTGGTACAAGACTTTATCACCAACTGGAGGAAGCTGACAACATCTCCTACTAATATTATTGATATTCCTCCAAAGGGGATAGCAGTTAACCCTGTAGCTTGTCTTAATCTTCTGTCAATCCAACCAAACATTTTTGCCCAATAACAGAATACTCATCAATAATTAAGCATTTGATGCCATTTAAATCATCCTGCAATTTAGACAACGCAGTGGATGTCAATGGGCCATTCCTTTTAGCTCGTATTGGCAATTGTAAAAGTGAATGCAAAGTCGTACCACTTACATTAAATGCTGCAATTCCAAAGTATGCAGATACTTTACAACTGTTGTTAAGCAGACACCTAATTGCATCAATGACATAACTTTTACTGAGCCAGCTAAGCCAATGATCATCATTAGCAGTTGGCCATTAGTTTCACTTGAAAAATGATTTTGAACAATATCATAGGCAGTTTGTTGACATTCGTTTAAAGAAGTCACATTAATCACTGTCTCAGATGTAGTACCTATACTATGAACAAAGCTTGTTTTTTGTGTATTAATCCAGTAAGGCATATCTCCAATTTGCTCTAGATTGTAGTTTAACCTGTCTAATTCCCAGTATCCTTTAGGATATGAGCATGTTTTATCTGATTTTTCATTATTCTCAAAGTTGAGATCTGCTAAATACATCCACTCTTCTCTCTCTCCAATTTTATCAAGACATACATCATCTGGGTCACTTAATTGAGCATACTCTGAAATAGACTGTAATTGTTGAGACCAATCAGGTACAAGTTTTCTTCCCTCTGGGCTATTTAGAAAAGACTTCCAGCTCTCAATATAAACAGAATCATGACTTTCCTGATTGTCCCAGGCATTGTCTAGGCAATTATGCCATGGTTTGAATTTTAATAACTGGTTTTTACAAAATGATGCATATAGAGGTCCTTTGGGATTAGCAGAAAAATTAGGGTAGGTTTTTACCACAACATTTTTATCTCGTTTTTTTATCCCTAATTTAGCTTTTGAGAATGTCGAAGCAAATTGAACAAAATTAAGTTTTGATACACCAGGAAAATCATTCTCAAATTGGGTCCTTTTGGCATACAAGTCAAGAATTGATGGTTCTGTTTGCAGTTGGCCATTTTGGACTTTTATGTTGCGTGATCCATTAAGGGATGCAGTTACGACTTGAAAAGATGAGCTTAAAAGTTTTATTGAAAGTATTTGGTGCATTACTTCTTGAATACCCATATCTCTTTGTCCAATGGCTCGCATCATTAACTTTTTAATTGCCATTTTATTGTCACTATTACTTTGACTCACCACAGATGTAAAAACCTCTTTGGCAACAGATGATAACTTTTCACACTTAGAGGCATATTTAGCAATATATTCTAAACACGAGTGATAATCAATGATAACCTGGATGTCACAGTTAGCTCTCCACCCCTGCAACTGCGTTCGTTGGTGATTATTAATACGGGTATCATTACGTTTTGTGTTTACTTTGACTCTGTAATGCAAAGTGCCATCTTTGGAGCGAATCTCCTCAAACTGCAAGTGAGTCTTTTCGCTTAAATCTTTTGGATAATTAAAACGACAAGATAAATTTTCATCTTCACCTTTTTTACGCAAACAATAAGCTGATGAACATTGCGAATGCCTCTGTACTAAATTTACTAAATCTTCATAATCTTTATCCCATTCACTTTTAGATATATCTTTAAAATGTTTTTTGCAAGGGTGGGTTGCTGGTTTTACCCAATGACTATTATCAATATCTGGATTGCAAGGATTTACTGTTGTCAAAATCGAATCAATATATTGGCAAATAGCTGTTTCTGCTTCCTGTCCCTCTTTTATGATGAGTTGTTTTTCAGACAAATTATCCTCTGACAGGTTCTGTAACAATCTAAGAGATTTTGCAGTTACATAACCCTTTACTGCTTTTTCCGAAAGTTCACATAAGTTAGGATCATTCTCAAGTTTTGCTACCCCGTGACAATGAATTGAGCCTCTTTGGACAGCATACTCGTACCTAAACCAGTGCCAAGTTGCACCAAGGGTTTCCTTGAGCCAATACTTCACAGTTCGCTCAGTAAATAACCAATCTAAGAGGTGGGGATTATTAACTACATTTCCCCTTCGCTCAGTATTTTCTATGTCAACATCACCTCTTAGCAGCTGATGGAATTCTGGCCAATGGAAATCAGCACAAGATAAAGTCCAGAATATTGTTGGTGGACCCTTTTGATTAATTATTGTTTTTAAATCCTCTCTCGCTTTACTCCAATAAGCATTTGTTCCACTAACATTTTTGCCATAATGCATGAGTTTTGACATTAGAGAGTTATACGAGTTTGAAAGGAGCATTTCTTTTAAGTTATCTAAAGTTAAGTTAGCTTCGGAAGGATTTTGTTTCAAAAAATAACTTCCTTGGCCTAAAATTCGTCTGCGATATAATATGTTATAAGCCCAATACCCAAATCTAGGATGTGCAGCAAATCGATAAATCCACTTATCATTTATCCTTTCTGAAAACTTAATTAAATGTTTTAATTTGCTTGCAAATGCATCAGTCAAATTATTTCCAGTATCTATTAAAATAGCGTTGTTGGTTGGATCTCCTTTTCCGTCAGGAAAGAGTGTGGGAAAACACATTGTTGCTAGAAATGGTACAGTAAATTCATTTAGTGGCTCATTCCCTATATGCCATTCATGCTTTTTAGTCTGGTCAAGAAATTGATCATGAATAACATCTTTCTCCTTTTTTCTATTAATATTTGTTGGAAGAAAACTACTCATTTCACTATTTTCATCATAAACTTTATCATCAGTATTAAGATTATTTGGACCTAAGTCAATGTCGACTTCTTGGCCTTCTGCAGGATCATTTTCTAAGTCAACCGTTGTCATATTATTGAGAACACCATTTTCAGGTAATGAGTCAAGTGCATTGCGATCTATTGTGACATTTTGGTACAAATGATTATTAGGTTTCCCAGTTTTATCTAAACCAGTAAGCCAAAATAGAGCCTGCTCAACCTTTTCTCTACGTACTATAAAATCTTTAGAGTTGTTATTCTTTCCTGCTACAGTAAAAACTATGACTGGAACCTTTGGGCACCTTGGTAATACGTCAGCTAGTTGTTGCACATCTTGAGGTAATGTTATCACATGACCTTTGTATGCTTTTTGACCACCCCTTGGTTTTGTATATACATGCATGACTGGAAATGCTCTAGCAATTAACATTTCTTCAAATTGAGTTAAACCTTGCAATTGTTTTGGAACTGGGGATGGTATCATTGAGTTCTCGATTGAAAACTTTTTTGGACTATTTTTATCACGGGAACACCTGGCACAAACATACTTAGACACCTCTTTTGGTTTGGTTTTCAACGGCCAAGCTTCATGGCATACAGTACATTGATATATACACAACTGCATTGCTTTATGAAACTTTTTCATGTTTTCTGTACAGTTTTTTTGATCGTGCACTTTTATGTCATTGCCTAACTCAAGTTTTGATTGTTTTTGTGGACAGCCTGAAATATCATCACAACTTCTTTTTCTCTTTAAAGTAGGACTTAGTATTCTATCACTTTCTAAATTGCAATAAAGTCTGCTGGGATTAATGTTGTTTCCATCACTTAGTTGAAAAATAGTGAAAAACCATCCAACTGGGTAACGTTGTTTTAGCTGATGCAACGAAGTAAACTCTTGTACCGTACTACAGATATCATCAAAGTAGACCCATTTGTCTCCAATTTTAATGGCACAAGTAAAATGTCTTTGATAACATCGCACTAAACCTTGTAATGTGTAGGGACTATTATTAAACTCAGCTTGCTCCTGGATGGTTAAACAATTCATTATTTCATTTGAAAACTCAATAAACACAAACTTTGAATTGACAGCAGACATACAAATAGGATCAGACACATTACTCTCTGAACAGTGTTTACAAATTACTTTTTTTGGCTTTTTGAAAATATGTGACACAGACAATGGCCAACATGCAATATCAAAACCAGTCTGTTTCAAAGAACCATTGGATACATATATCAGGAAAAGCTTCAAATCCGAAGTCACTGTTTGTTGACATGTCTGGCAATGAGATTCAAATGTTCTCTGAGTCATAAATAAATTCATTTCCTCTGGGGTTAGTTTGCCAAAGGTTCGCTCCTCAAAAATTTGACTAAAACTGGCATTACTATCCCTAGGAAGCAATGTGCTGCAAACTTGTGTAAGGTAATACCAAACTGGTTCTCGTATCTGTGGCAAACACTGCTGTTTTTGTGATTGAAAATAATCATTCATAGCACAACAGAGCAATTCAATAAATTCACTTTGTACCATTAGTGTTTTAAAATAAGGTAGAAATAGATAGGCTGAAACCTCAAGAAAACAATCAATTGCACACGAGAAAGTCCCAGGTTTACTATACAAAGAATTCATAAAATGGGTTCTTTTAGCGGTACATACTTTCTGCATTCCACATTTACCAGGGGAAGTACTTGACATGCTAGTTACGTCTGGTTTTCTGTTATGAAAGGTAGATGCACTGACAGGCTCTTCTGGGTGTTTTTTGGTAAAATAGTTTTCTTGTTTGTTTTTCAACATACAGGTACTAAATTTGTATATGGCAAAAAACCACCCTTTGCTATAGTAAAAAAACAGCTGATGCAACGAAGTAAACTCTTGTACCGTACTACACATATCATCAAAGTAGACCCATTTGTCTCCAATTTTAACGGCACAAGTAAAATGTCTTTCATAACATCGCACTAAACCTTGTAATGTGTAGGGACTATTATTGAATTCCGCTTGCTCATGGATAGTTATACAATTCATTATTTCATTTGAAAACTCAATAAACACAAATTTTGAATTGACAGCAGACGTGCAAATAGGATCAGACACATCACTTTCTGAACAGTGTTTACAAATTATTTTTTTTGGCTTTTTGAAAATATGCGACACAGACAATGGCCAACATGCAATATCAAAACCAGTCTGTTTCAAAGAAGCATTGGATACATATATCAGGAAAAGCTTCATATTCGAAGTCACTGTTTGTTGACATGTCTGGCAATGAGATTCAAATGTTCTCTGAGTCATAAATAGATTAGTTTCCTCTGGGTTTATTTTGCCAAAGGTTCGCTCCTCAAATATTTTACTAAAACTGGCATTACTATCCCTAGGAAGCAATGTGCTGCAATGTTGTGTAAGGTAATACCAAACTGGTTCTCGTATCTGTGGCAAATGATTGCATTTCTCTCTCGATAAATTGGAATATTCTGACAAAACATTGTGTAACAAGTCTATGAATTCAGTTCTAGCTGACAAGTTTAACAATGCTGGCTGAAATAGATATCTTGACACCTCAAAAAGCAATCAATTGCACATGAATACATTCCTGGGTTTTCCGCAATGAATTCATGAAATGCAATGAAATGCCCTTTGCCTTTGGCCGCATAGCTAATAATTATATTAGTTGCACAAAATGTTATGACTCCTTTCTTTCAAAAACACTTAGAAGGTTGGTAAAATTGGACGAACTTTAAAAGTCAAACAGTAACCACATGTAACTTGACCCTTGTGTCCATCCGGCTGAAGCCTGGCACTTTTCAATATAATCAAACAATGAGTCCCTGTTACAAACGTTTTATAGTGACGGGTTGTGTGCCTTGTTTTATGGTTTTTATATTGGTTAAACTTCGCTCGATTTTTAATATTTGTATCTGTTTTCGACTGACTGATTGTGAACCAAGTCTTTTGGTGTGAAGTTGTGAACCAAGTCTTTTGGTTTCGGTTTTGATTTGTGTCTGACAAATCGTAGTTGATACTCGAATACTCGATAGACCGACGGAGTTTAATTTAATCTTGTGTTACTGTTTAACCTTTTCGTTTATATTTGATCTGAATTATAACGCAACCTTTGAACCTCGCACAGCTACGGCATACGAATACTATACTGTAATAAAATTTGAACCCTCACCTTTTAAACTTGTGACCTTTTATACTATTAAAACGAATTGCCTCTTCGCAGCTTTAACGATTTATGCGCTTGACCTTAAACAATTTATACAAAGCGACTATTAGAAATGCAAATATATATTTAAATGATGTCGCCCGAACAAAGACTCTTTGTCTTAAAATTGATTCCCAAGGATGAAATCATAAATTCGTGGGTCTGGCCTGGGTATTTAATACTTGAACTTTTAAAAACGTAATAATGATATAATCTGAACAACCACTAACCTTTGAAATTGCTGTCGATGTCTTGAAATTCAGAAATTCACTCAAAGTCTCAAATTTGAAATAAACTTTTCACTGTGCGTAACCCAAGATCCAGCAGCCAGAGGAGAAGAGAAAAGAGACCGAACCTCGTGGACATCTACTTTATATATACCCCGGCACGGGCACGATGACGTAAAAATCATTCCCGATAAACCTTGCGCAGATACGGCGCTGCCTTTGAGTAACTTGAGAACGCAGGCATGCCGCTGTTTTTGCAGTAATTTGAGATATTACCCACCAATGCTTTGCGGGCAAAAACTGTAAAACTTAAATGTATCTGCCTAGCGTATATCATATTACCGTGCGGGGACTTCAATATATGCCTCCTCGGGTTTTGGCCCTCTGGGGCCAAAACCCTGCGGGGGCAATAAAGCCACAAAAAAGAGAAACCACGTGCAAATTGGCGCCTGTGATACATGCGCGCGCACAGTTTTCAATTTAATGTTTGCATTTGACCTTTTTTAAGTTTGTATTGAGTTTTTTTAAGTTTGCGTCGACTTTTTTTTAATTTGCACCGACATTTTTTAAATTTGCATCGTCTATATTTATGTTTGCATCGACTTTTTATGTTTGCATCGACTTTTTATGTTTGCATCGACTTTTTTATGTTTGCATCGACTTTTTTTAAGTTTGCAGCGACTTTTTTTAAGTTTGCAGCGTGTCCCTTGTGGGCCATCCTACGCTTCACCTTCAGATCTTCTTGCTTTACATTCCATTCCATTAATCCAATAGAAACCATGACATCTTCCACCTTTTTCTTATCTTTTTTACTAACTTTTGCATGCCTTTCCTTTACTTTCTCTAAAGCTAGCAAATGATTTCACACTCAACCCACTTGTGCTGGCAGATAGCTTAGATGGTTCACTTTTTTTGTGTGTACTGGCATCGTTTACTTCTACAAAAATAATTCAAAGTTGATCAGTATGATATTATAATCACCCTGTTCACACCCTATTTGTCAGTAATAATGCACAATTCATTCAAGTTAGCACTTGTAATTGCATTTAAAGGCACACAGTCACCATTTGAGCGATGTTGTTTAGTTACTGATGTTTATGACTCAAACTTGAGAAAATTCCTGAACTTTTCCTGAACTCACAGGCAGCCCAAGACAGGCAGAGACAAAATTTAAATTGTAAGAGAGAGAAGTAAACAAAATTTACTTGTACTAAATCACATTGTTCAAAGGGGGACTGTGTGCCTTTAATGGTATTTGATGTACTTCCATAATATGTAAAATCATGTATAATAAATTTTTGTGTAGCTATTATACAGTTACATATATCACAAGTACCACACACCCTATTCATTGGCTTTGGTTGCACATACCAATCTTGGCAATATTTAGCTTTAAATTAAACCAATACACCAAGGGCTCTAGACAGAATTTGCAGGTACGTCAATGCAAATTGGAATAAATTTCATATATTGTGTCCTGTTTCTTGGCCATTTCATAGGAAAATGCATTGAGACACTCATTGGCCGTTTTTATACTAGAGACGCATTATCCGTCTGGACGCATAATGCGTCTTCTATATTATTCGTCTAGTGTAAAATCCGACGAATAACCAGACGAATAAGCTATTTTTGTTGTGCGTTTTCAGTATAAAGACGGGCACAAGACGCATACGTGGCGAACTATCATCGGTTGTGCGTCGCTCAAGATGAACTATCGAACATAGTTCGTCTAGACGCACAATGCGTCTTGTGCCCGTCTCTATACTGAAGACGCATAACCAGACGAAATATAAATGCTTGCCCAAGTTCGCCCAGACAGATAATGCGTCTCTAGTATAAAAGCGGCCATTATCTCTATTGAGAGTCACATTAAGCGGTTTAGACTTCTTATTGGCATGTTTGTCAAGGTGCAGGTTTGCTAAATGATCGATGCATGGCACTGATACTGGCCTGATATTGAAAAGAATGTCAGACTGCATGATGAACATTTTTTATGATAACCCAGAACTTGGAAACATTTTGCAAAATGGCCTGCCTCGTCCCCAGGCGCTGTTAGCTAATAAAAAGACTAATTACGCAATACGAGTCACTATATTGAAAGGTTTACATGAAGTATTGCATTGGGACTTAGGAGTAGCGCAGGGGTTTATGGGCTCGGGGGCGTATTGCGTAATTAGTCTTTTTATTAGCTAACAACGCCTGGGGATGAGGCAGCAAAATGGCAAAGCTCCTCCTCAAGATCATCCTTAATAACGTCATTTGGACTTGCCAAGTGCTATATTTTGTATTTGGGAGGTCCTTGAACATGAAATGGCTTTCATAGTGAGGGCCCCCCAAAAAAAAGTAGACCTAACTTGAAAGGGAGCCTCCCTATATAAAAAATATATGCTTTCAACTTGATAGTGAACCCTACACAGACCATAATATTTAGAAAGAGCCCTGTCTGTAGGGGTGCACTGCTAAAACTTTAATGAGTGGTGGCAGCCAGATATAATACAAGTTTCTGCCATGCTCTTTAATTTTATATATCAGTTCCAGCGAGAACCTGAAGTCTAAAAAATACACGTTCCTGCTGGAACCAAGACCTGGTTATGCATATTTAATCATTGCTATACTAGTTGATTTGCTGGCAAAGGGGAAATTTTTAAGCAATATTGTGTAATAGAACATTTCTCAAAAAAACAGGCTATTAGGTAGCTTTCATAGTTTATGCTTGAAACAATGGTATAATTATATCTAATTGTTTCCCAACTTAAAACACCGCCTCTGTGTTAATAAGTTAGGCACCTTAATTGGCTGTTCCAAAATCAAAGGAGGCCCTGGGGAAAACGTAGTGTAATGCACTAGTAAATTGAACCTCCCTCTCCACCCCCCACCCCACCCCTGGGCATATACGATGTTTTAACAGGACTTTGCAGGGAAATACAGAGTTTTAACAAACATTGCCATCATGCTACCCGAGGTTTTAACACTGACACAAAGGCCAGGATAAAATGCCAGGGATTTAACTCTCATAACTTAGTGCCAGACTTTCTTCTTTGACAGCTCCCTGTAACAGCATGTTTTTATATCAAAAATGACTGATCAGATGACTAGATGAAAAGCTAGACTTTGTAGAGCACTGTGATCAGCCTGGCAAGCCGAGCATTTTAACAAATGGACAACATTTTAAGGTTGAGGGGTCGGAGAGCCGGGGTTTCAATTCACTAGTGCATAAGTATCGTGACTTTTGTGCTTCCCCCTGGCAATGAACCAGGACTTTTGTGCTTTCCTCTTATGGCGTCCAGTCATATCTAGATATTTTGTACTGCTATTATTAATAAAGTAATACAGTATAATACCAATTAAAGGAAAAACAAAGTCTTTACAAATATATATAATATTCGGTAATTTTTGCTTATAGAGACCTTCACTGACTCAACTATTTTCTGTGGTGCTGGGGTTGCTTCAATCTCGTACCCAGAGCCAGATGCTTCATGCCGAGCTTCATGCTTATGACAAGGATGTTAAATAGTGCAGATAATTTATGGAATTTCTTTGTTTCAATGCAGTTTATGATTAATTTATTACCCATGTTGTTGTATATCAGTAAATAAGAGGAAAATAACTCACCTTTTCCACAGCCAGAGCAAAATTTATCAAGTTCTTTAACAATTGTTCCACACTTTGAACAAAACATTCTCGCAAATATGGCCGATTTATACATGTGACTATGTTTCGCACTTTCGCGCGTATTCGCGCGTTTCCAACATTCAACCACTATATATTTCTTACATGAATTACTATAGTAATCTATTCAGCAATGCTCGCCTCATCTGTTCAGTTGAATTAAGGTATTGGGCTGAAAATATTGGTCTGAACCGATGTGGCGAGGTTGCATGAAGCTGTCGGCGCACGAACCGTACGAATTTCCGGGCGGGTGGGAGGGTGTTTTCTTTCGGTCCTTCTGTGTGTCGGCCGACGGAATTCACACTAAATGGTGCAATTCTCGCTAGGTGTGGTCCTTTAAATACCATGTATATACCACGTGATACATAATCTACATATATATGACCTAATTATGCCTTAGTTCCATTTACATATGATTACGAGCATTTCGAATAGTAATCTATTCAGCAATGCTCGCCTCATCTGTTCAGTTGAATTAAGGTATTGGGCTGAAAATATTGGTCAACCACCTTCTTCTCAGTTGCTCACCCCGCCCTACCCACCTATTCTATCCTTCCCTTTCTTCCAATCCTACTCCTTATTCCCATACCTCATCCCATACCTCATCCCATACCTCATCCTATACCTCATCCCAAACCTCACCCCAAACCTTAAATATATCCTGTCATTTAAGAAAGAGGCATTATATATGGCATAAGCGAGGCTTGGTCGGTTCGGTAGTGACAAATCGCACTTTACTAATCAGCGTTTTCCCCAGTATACAAGCGATCGAATAAAGTATCTGAAGCAAAATAAACAAATGGCTGAGACGATCGGTTATTCCAAACAATTTTGGCGTGGTCGAAGGCGTTTATATATTGGCCATTAAATACTCCCGTACAATGTAGGAAAATGTGGAAAGATGGATACTTTTCTCTTATCCACTGTAGCACCTATTCCTCTCGTGCTGTTATATGTTCACCCACGATCTCTACCCACTGTTCATGATGATTATACATTTCGCTTGCGTGAAAAGAAGCAGAATCTTGAAATAACAAAGTGGCTAGATTACTCAACTCATCCCTTTGAAGCATTTCATTCAGCTGTTCCCGACTCGGGCTGACGGCCATCCCCTCCACCAACGGCAGCAGAACTCCCCAGGCCATTGACTCAATGAGTCCCGCGTTCGGATTGTTTAGCTGCTTCCACTACGTTGGCATGAAAATCAGAATCATACTCCCATGCCCACATTGGACACTTGTCCCGGGCCTATGTGTGTGGAGAACAGCCAAACCACCGTCAGTAGAGGGGCGACCGTCCTGACCCAGTAAATTAACCGGGGAAAGTTTGGGTGAAGGAGCTTTCTTTTTCAGGACTGTCACTCTCCACAAGGTGATTTTGCCGCACCGTAATTGCAATGAATATGGAAATCGAGGGGAAGCTGCACCTGCCCTGCGGCTAAGCTTCATGCCATATAAATGGACGCTCTCATACATTTTGCGAATACGACGATATCAATCGCTACTCGTGGCGACCGGACAACAACACGACGGCGAAGAACTGAAAGTGCCTGCCTAGTGCCTGGTACAAAGAAATGCGGCTAAGTCGAGGGGAAAGCAGGTGATAATCTGGCCACTTTCGCACAATGTATATACAGTATCTATAATTGTTCTCGTATTTCCTTTAGAAAATACACTATAACAAGGAGGGATAGATTTCCTATACAAACGCTGACCTGATTTAGCATGATGTCATCTATAATAAATTAGTTATAAATTAATGACCCTAAAATGCTTCACTTCTATACATAGCTACTCAGGCATGCCTCACCACCATAATTTGATAGTCTATATGTTGGTTACTAACTCCGTATGACTGAACCGTAACCAAACGACTCTTAATGAAGTTTTACTGTTTTATTATCACATGTCAGTTTATAGACCATCAATATCACACTAGGAAATATAAAACTGTGGTAATGTGATGTTGTATACTGTCAATATCTCAATTCACTCAAGCCCAAGGAACACTTAACGACCCGTAATGTTGTATTCATTATTCATTGACAATTATCTTACAACAATACAAGTTTTAGAATCAATTATCAGCTAGGTCATCAAGCACGGTCATATACAAGTTCCAATCTTATGGAATTGAGTACAGTGTAACATATGAAAGCACCGTACTAACACCATATTTTCAGAGAGCTCTGTTAATCTCTTGCGACACAATCATTATCCATTGTGGTAGCAGTCCAAGACATCCACTCCAATATATTTGGCGGGGAACTAGCTACATAATTTATATATGTCGCCTGCTCTGGTAGCTATAGGAGTAAGGTCTCGCATTTCACGCCATCCTGTACTGATTTGCAGGGCACTGTCATTTCAGACATCTATACAGTCAACATGTAAATCCAACTGAACAGCTCAGGTCATCCGCGACCTAGCCTTCTTCCTGACGGGGCACTAACTACAACAACTTTATCACTAATTATTTGCAGCACTTCAAACCTCCCGTATCATATCTATTCACGGGGCACTGAATACAACAACTTTTATCACGAATCATTTGTAGCAGTTCAAGCCTCCCGTATCCTCATATCTAAGCACAGGGCACTGACTACAACAACTTCTTTCATCAATCACTTGTAGCAGTTCAAGCCTCCCGTATCATCATATATATTCACGGGGCACTGACTACAAAATTTTATTGCCAATCAATTGTAGCAGTTCAAGCCTCCCGTATCATCATGACTATTTACGGGGCATTGACTACAACAACTTTTATCACCAATCAATTGTAGCAGTTCAAGCCTCCCGTATTATCGTATCTATATTATATTCACCGTCCGCTCTACAGTTTCATATTCACTTTCACATTCACATTCAGATTCACATTCGTGAAAATAGTCAGGTATCTGACGTACAAAATGTGGAATTACTCAGTTTCTTTAGACGGAATAGACTTGTTTAAAAATTTCATTCTTCTTCAGAATAGTACGCATTCAACAAATGTATTTCGAAGTTATTTGGGCGAAATAGGAAGTCAGGAAAATTCGCAGAACCTACGCGACCGAGACGTAAATTCATGCTACACCATATTGTCGCAAGCTATCGGCTAAAACATATTTCGCTATATCTCGTAAGATACGCATTGTAGCTCCTCCATACCGAAATTCATTCTTTATTACAATATAATGTATTATATGAAACAAACTTAGCCTCAAAAACGTTTGCCGTTTTGTCGGGAAAAATCGCAAATCGCAGCGCATGAGAAACGGCTTTTGTAACCTGAAGCGAATGACAACAACACAAGCGAGAAAGTAAACGCTTCTCACGGGGCACGCGTTTGGGTTGGAGTATAGTCATCGAAATTCATTCATCTACAACTATCATAAAACGATGTGATGTACTTTTTATCTTCAAACAACTTGCTGTTTCGGCTGCAAAAATCGCAAATCACAACTAGTGCTTGAGTCAAAAATCCGGGTGGGATATCAACTTTTCTAAATGTCCGTTTAGTCTGAATGTAAATACAATTTTCTTTGTTTTCCGTAGAATGTCTACCAGCTGATTAAAGATTACGCTCAAGTGTAAATCATTTCAAAACGACCACAATTATTCACTTAGAAAAAGAGGTTGAAATCGTTCTTTGTGTAGAATGATAGGATGGCAAACCCCCCGGAATATTTTGTTTCAAATTCAAATTTCATGCTGTTTCATATTCATTTTCAGATTCGCACTCAAACAGCGTTAGCCTTGGTAAATGCTTTAATCACTGCAACACTTTTAATGCAATCTTTACCGTAAAGAAATTCATTCTTCTATAGTATTGTGCGCTTCATTCTGCGTGGTTTTCATTGCGATTCAGCTATTCGTGTTCGCAGGAAAAATCGCAAAAGATTGCTCTTTGAGACTGTCTTTGTATATTTTGACATGGCTTCGCAAGCGGTTGTTCTCGCAATAAACCATATTTTTTATTCTATTAAAGGCGCGTATCCAACTTTTTCAAGCAATTCATCCTTTAATGTGTTGTAACTGATTATATGAAGATATTTACGAGTTTGTAGCACTTTTTTGTACGTCAGGAAAAATCGCAAAACGCGGCATACGAGACGCTGTTTTGGCAATCTGAAGCGAATGACAACAACACAGTCGAGAAAGTAAACGCTTCTCACGAGGCACGCGTTTGCCTTGGAGTATTTTCACCGAAATTCATTCATCTACAACTATCATAAAATGATGTGATGTATTTTTTATCCTCAAACAACTTTCAGTTTCCGCTGGAAAAATCGCAAAACACAACTAGTGCTTGAGTCAAAAATCCGGGTGGGATTTCAACTTTTCTAAATGTCCGTTTAGTCTGAATGTAAATACAATTTTCTTTGTTTTGTAGAATGTCTACCAGCTGATTAGAAAATATTCTCAAGTATAAGTAATTTCAAAACGAGCCCAATTGTTCCTCAGAAAAAAAGCTTGAAATCGTTCTTTGTGTAGAATGATAGGATGACAAACCCCCCGGAATATTTTGTTTCAAATTCAAATTTCATGCTGTTTCATATTCATTTTCAGATTCGCACTCAAACAGCGTTAGCCTTGGTAAATCCTTTAATCACTGCAACACTTTTAATGCAATCTTTACCGTAAAGAAATTCATTCTTCTATAGTATTGTGCGCTTCATTCTGCGTGGTTTTCATTGCGATTCGGCTATTCGTGTTCTCAGGAAAAATCGCAAAAGATTGCTCTTTGAGACTGTCTTTGTAAAGGCGCATATCTAACTTTTTCAAACAATTCATCTTTTAATGTTATGTAACTGATTATATCAAGATATTTACGAGTTTGAAACACTTTTTTGTACGTCAGGAAAAATCGCAAAACGCGGCATACGACTGATACGAGACGCTGTTTTGGCAATCTGAAACTAAGGTAAACTGCATGAGCGAAGTGGAAAGAAGAAATGCGCCTCACGCGTCACGCACTCACGCTTTTGCTTTAAGGGAGTCGTTTGCAAAACAAATTCATCTGCAACTATCATCACATTATATAAAATACTTGGTATTTTCAGGCAACTGGTGGTTTTGGTAAGAAAAATCGTATAACACAGCAACTCCGTGGACGGTATGGGCCAGTGGCGTAGAAACCGAGGGGGCACAGGGGGCACGCTCCCCCCCAAGTTTTCTTCAAAGTGCCCTTTTCTCCAGTTAAAACAATGGAAAAAGTGCCGTTTTCTAATAGAAGAGGTGCCCTTAAGACAAAGTGCCCCCCCCCCAACTTGAAGTTGCTTCATACGCCTATGGGTATGGCATACTTCGAAACCCGGACCAGACTCGGACCCGGATTCGGACTTGAAAACACCAGGACCTGAATGAAAGTCCAGACTCGTCTTTGAGAAAATCCGGACTCGGCATTAGAAAACCCGGACTCCGAATTGAGAAAAACAGGATTCGAAACAGGATTCCAAATTGCAAAAGCCGGTAATAATCTCTCATAATATATATACGTCCAATGCGTGTCAAATTCAATAATAATTCGTGCATTTTCGATGCCATGATTAAAAAACAACGACACACCTAGAGATCGAATATGGTGGGATCTTTATGTGGTTAAAACATGACGTGTGAACTAAGTATTTCGTCGGTAGGCTAATAGTATAATTATAAGCGAAACATATTGTTTTAGTTAAAATTGGTATGGAGTGTTATAGAATGATACTGTTACCAAAGTAGCAATATATAGGCATAGCGAATATATTACAACACATACACACCATGACATCATAGTTAACAAATTAACTTTACAAATAACCTTTATGTTTCCTTATAATTATGTAATCGGTTAGATCTCGGCACTTGACAAACAAATGTTCAAACAAACAAAATTTATACTGGAAGTAAAACGGTAGCTACAGATATTACTGATGTCACCGAAGTCTTCAAGCTTCGGAAAATACGGGCATGGTAGAAAAGACGGATAGCGGATTGACGGAATAACGGATAGAC
Source organism: Trachythela sp. YZ-2020 (assembly GCA_016169945.1). Lineage (NCBI taxonomy): Eukaryota > Metazoa > Cnidaria > Anthozoa > Malacalcyonacea > Clavulariidae > Trachythela > Trachythela sp. YZ-2020. The sequence continues at coordinate 1,434,530 of JADLSH010000311.1, read as the reverse complement.
GGATAAGTTTCGCAATAAACGTTAAACGCGATTAAGCTGAGATGTATAGCTCGAAATTACAATGGGCGATGAAGATTTCGGTAAAATATTATATAAGGAATACGAAATAATATAACCTTACTATAGTATATTTGTATAGATTAATCTATGTTACGTCATGTTTTAACCACATAAAGATCCCACCATATTCGATCTCTAGGTGTGTCGTTGTTTTTTAATCATGGCATCGAAAATGCACGAATTATTATTGAATTTGACACGCATTGGACGTATATATATACTATACTTAACACAATGTACATATACTCGTATCAACTTTATAAACTGTAAATCCATTGTAATTTTATACTAAAGATGGATATCAATAAATTATTATTATTATTATATATATATTATGAGAGATTATTACCGGCTTTTGCAATTTGGAATCCTGTTTCGAATCCTGTTTTTCTCAATTCGGAGTCCGGGTTTTCTAATGCCGAGTCCGGATTTTCTCAAAGACGAGTCTGGACTTTCATTCAGGTCCTGGTGTTTTCAAGTCCGAATCCGGGTCCGAGTCTGGTCCGGGTTTCGAAGTATGCCATACCCATAGGCGTAGGAAGCAACTTCAAGTTGGGGGGGGGGGGGCACTTTGTCTTAAGGGCACCTCTTCTATTAGAAAACGGCACTTTTTCCATTGTTTTAACTGGAGAAAAGGGCACTTTGAAGAAAACTTGGGGGGGAGCGTGCCCCCTGTGCCCCCTCGGTTTCTACGCCACTGGCCCATACCGTCCACGGAGTTGCTGTGTTATACGATTTTTCTTACCAAAACCACCAGTTGCCTGAAAATACCAAGTATTTTATATAATGTGATGATAGTTGCAGATGAATTTGTTTTGCAAACGACTCCCTTAAAGCAAAAGCGTGAGTGCGTGACGCGCATTTCTTCTTTCCACTTCGCTCATGCAGTTTACCTTAGTTTCAGATTGCCAAAACAGCGTCTCGTATCAGTCGTATGTCGCGTTTTGCGATTTTTCCTGACGTACAAAAAAGTGTTTCAAACTCGTAAATATCTTGATATAATCAGTTACATAACATTAAAAGATGAATTGTTTGAAAAAGTTAGATATGCGCCTTTACAAAGACAGTCTCAAAGAGCAATCTTTTGCGATTTTTCCTGAGAACACGAATAGCCGAATCGCAATGAAAACCACGCAGAATGAAGCGCACAATACTATAGAAGAATGAATTTCTTTACGGTAAAGATTGCATTAAAAGTGTTGCAGTGATTAAAGGATTTACCAAGGCTAACGCTGTTTGAGTGCGAATCTGAAAATGAATATGAAACAGCATGAAATTTGAATTTGAAACAAAATATTCCGGGGGGTTTGTCATCCTATCATTCTACACAAAGAACGATTTCAAGCTTTTTTTCTGAGGGAACAATTGGGCTCGTTTTGAAATTACTTATACTTGAGAATATTTTCTAATCAGCTGGTAGACATTCTACCGAAAACAAAGAAAATTGTATTTACATTCAGACTAAACGGACATTTAGAAAAGTTGAAATCCCACCCGGATTTTTGACTCAAGCACTAGTTGTGTTTTGCGATTTTTCCAGCGGAAACTGAAAGTTGTTTGAGGATAAAAAATACATCACATCATTTTATGATAGTTGTAGATGAATGAATTTCGGTGAAAATACTCCAAGGCAAACGCGTGCCTCGTGAGAAGCGTTTACTTTCTCGACTGTGTTGTTGTCATTCGCTTCAGATTGCCAAAACAGCGTCTCGTATGCCGCGTTTTGCGATTTTTCCTGACGTACAAAAAAGTGCTACAAACTCGTAAATATCTTCATATAATCAGTTACAACACATTAAAGGATGAATTGCTTGAAAAAGTTGGATACGCGCCTTTAATAGAATAAAAAATATGGTTTATTGCGAGAACAACCGCTTGGGAAGCCATGTCAAAATATACAAAGACAGTCTCAAAGAGCAATCTTTTGCGATTTTTCCTGAGAACACGAATAGCCGAATCGCAATGAAAACCACGCAGAATGAAGCGCACAATACTATAGAAGAATGAATTTCTTTACGGTAAAGATTGCATTAAAAGTGTTGCAGTGATTAAAGCATTTACCAAGGCTAACGCTGTTTGAGTGCGAATCTGAAAATGAATATGAAACAGCATGAAATTTGAATTTGAAACAAAATATTCCGGGGGGTTTGTATTCCTATCATTCTACACAAAGAACGATTTCAACCTCTTTTTCTAAGTGAATAATTGTGGTCGTTTTGAAATGATTTACACTTGAGCGTAATCTTTAATCAGCTGGTAGACATTCTACCGAAAACAAAGAAAATTGTTTTAAACTTGTGACTAAACGGACTTGTGACTAAATTGTGACTAAACGGACATTTAGAAAAGTTGAAATCCCACCCGGATTTTTGACTCAAGCACTAGTTGTGTTTTGCGATTTTTGCAGCCGAAACAGCAAGTTGTTTGAAGATAAAAAGTACATCACATCGTTTTATGATAGTTGTAGATGAATGAATTTCGATGACTATACTCCAACCCAAACGCGTGCCCCGTGAGAAGCGTTTACTTTCTCGCTTGTGTTGTTGTCATTCGCTTCAGGTTACAAAAGCCGTTTCTCATTCGCTGCGATTTGCGATTTTTCCCGACAAAACGGGAATATAATACATTATATTGTAATAAAGAATGAATTTCGGTATGGAGGAGCTACAATGCGTATCTTACGAGATATAGCGAAATATGTTTTAGCCGATAGCTTGTGACAATATGGTGTAGCATGAATTTACGTCTCGGTCGCGTAGGTTCTGCGAATTTTCCTGACTTCCTATTTCGCCCAAATAACTTCGAAATACATTTGTTGAATGCGTAATATTCTGAAGAAGAATGAAATTTTTAAACAAGTCTATTCCGTCTAAAGAAACTGAGTAATTCCACATTTTGTACGTCAGATACCTGACTATTTTCACGAATGTGAATCTGAATGTGAATGTGAAAGTGAATATGAAACTGTAGATCGGACGGTATTATATTCACGGGGCACTGACTACAGCAACTTTTATCACCAATCACTTGTATAGCAGTTCAATCCTCCCGTATCCTCATATCTAAGTACGGGGCACTGACTACAACAACTTTTGTCACGGATCATTTGTAGCAGTTCAAGCCTCCCGTATCATCATAACTATGCACGGGGCACTGACTACAACAACTTCTTCGCCAATCACTTGTAGCAGTTCAAGCCTCCCGTATCATCATCATATCTATTCACGGGGCACTGACTACAAAATTTTATCGCCAATCAATTGTAGCAGTTCAAGCCTCCCGTATCATCATGACTATTTACGGGGCACTGACTACAACAACTTTTATCACCAATCACTTGTAGCAGTTCAAGCCTCCCGTATCATCATATCTATTCACGGGGCACTGACTACAGCAACTTTTATCACCAATCACTTGTATAGCAGTTCAAGCCTCCCGTATTATCATAACTATTCACGGGACACTGACTACAACAAAAAAAATTTTGCAAGTCAAATAGGCTAAAACAATTTTACACCATGCCTCATTTCAATACCAGACATGGATGATTAACAAACATCTATACACATTCAATTGTGCCAAACAACTCAACTCATTCGTCGCATAACACACGGAGCGCTGTTATCAATCATATCTTTGCCTGTATATAACAATTGCATGATCACTCATAGCAGTAGCATATACCCACGGGATCTTGAGACAATCTATGCAACATGTAATTAAGCCTTTAAACAACATAAAATGACAAACTCCCGCCGTTTCGTCAAGTAAACTTGATTAGATTATAGTCAAATTAGAATTAGAGTAATCAAAGATTGATGTGAAACCACGTTCCTTACATTCAATAGCTGTATACTTTACAAGCAGTCACTGTCTTGTCGGTCACCATGATGGCGACGAGGTTGAACAATGTGCGAATTACAAAGCGGTAAATGGAACCTCAGGGTTTCAAATTGTACAGGGTTGATCTCCCCTGCGTAGCCCCGCTGATATTTTACGCAAAGTCAAAGAACTACAATTATGAAGCGACATATCTTTTAAAACCTTTCCTAACCACCTAATCAGACGTACATACGGAGAATAGCCACGTACTAAACTTATAATACGTTGTACATAGCAAGATTAGATTAAAGAAGTAAACCCGTATATATTATAGTGTAAAACATTCACGAAATAACAATCCCTAAAGCTATACAACAGTAGAAATATTTTATACCCCGTCGTGTGGCTGCATTTGCGACTCTGCTTCGCCGTTTTGGTGTAGTACGTGATCATCCTTATGTTCTGACTGTTCGCCACCTGGTGGTGGTGACGCTGCTGGTGTTGGTTGAATAAGACGTAGTCGCTTCTGGTCTGCCATAACTCTGGAAATTCGTACGGTTCGGATCTTTGTTTTCTCTTTCGGTCCTTCTGGTGTCGGCCGACGGAATTCACGCTAAATGGTGCAATTCTCGCTAGGTGTGGCCCTTTAAATACCATGTATATACCATGTGATACATAATCTACATATATATGACCTAATTATGCCTTAATATCATTTACATATGATTACGAGCATTTCGAATAGTAAATAGAAAACCGCTGACGAAAAATGAATTTCTTTAATTTTTTATTTTTCTAAATTTTAATTACGCGAATTTTTAATTAATTAAACGTTGAATTAAAATTTTGTTGTCTTTTGATATATTTTAAATTGTGGCAACCCATTTTATTTTCCAAAAATGAATTTCTAAACGTAGGAAACAAATTTATTTTCCTGTGATTGATTTTAAATTCGGTTGCAACTATGGGCCACCGTACTAATTATATATTTACCCTTGAAACGAGAATGTTAGTTAATCATCAGTCGAGAAGTTTGAAAAGAAGCAAGCGCTATGGCAAGCGTTCACGTAGCTTGTCTCCATCAAAAAATTTAAAACGCAGAATAAATGCAAGAAGATTGGTTGCGTTTGTTGAAGAGGAAAAGATATTTAAGGAAAACTGGCAGTTTTTTAGCAAGGCTTGCATCGGTTTGCGTGGCGGGGCCAAGAATGAAAAGAGAAATGTCGAAATATTGGATAAAGCAAGATTTTTTGCGTCCATTCGCTACGCAAAATTGCTTGAGGTATCAAGTAAAAAACATTTTTGGAAAACGGTGGCTCGTCAATACTTTGGTGACCTTAGAGTTAGCAAAAGGAAAATTGGCAAATTGCGTTTATTCTGGCGAAGAAACGAAGGAGGAGTTCGTGAAAAGTTTAATAGAAGCCATCAGGATGAAGATGAGGCGAATTCGAAGCCTAACACATCAACAAAATCCGTCAAGACTGAAAATCTACTAACCCAGCTTCATTTTGATAGCGACAATGATTCTGAAAGTACAAGTGACGACGATATCATAGGTTCAAAAATTCAAATGCCAGAAAAAAGAAGGACCATGGGCATAAATAAGCGTTTCAATCGCGATGAAATGACGGAGTTTCTTGGCAATGTGATAGGAAGTACTATAAGCTCAGTCTATCGTAAAAATTTCATTGATCAAACTGAGTATCAACCTATCAAGAAACCCACACCACGATCGCAAGATCATTTCTGTTCTAGTGAAAAGATGAATAAACCTTCATAATTTCATTCTGCCTCCCAGTCCAAATATAATATTGTAAAAGATTTATCTTCCGATGACTGTCTTAGCTACGAACAAGTAAAGCATACTGACGTCCAAGATAACAAGTTTCTCAATATTCCGAACGTTTCAGGTGTAACAGCTATGTCATTATCAAGTAGCAATGTTCCTTCATCCGGTACTTTTCGTGCGAAACTCAGCAAAGACGTATCTCTTGTTTCACTTCCCTCGGCGTGGCGTGATATACGCATAAAGAACATTACAGACAAGAAGCGGGGAATGTCTCACAGGGCTTTTGATGCTGGTTATACGCAGTGAACTCAATTTGGTTACCTGGAACGATAACAGGCGGTGAAAAGTGAAGCCGAAATAACAGTGCCTACGCCATCAAACGTGATTGATTTCACAACGGCCAAAGTTCAAAATAAGTTACGAAAATAGAAAAAAAACTTGAAAAGCTGTTAAAACCTGCACGATAACTTATTTTATCCCATATTTTTATGGCTTTCATAAACTTTTTGCACAAACTAGCTTATACGGCTTATACGACTGACAAAAAACAAAATATTTTCGCTGTTTGAACAAAAACACTGAGAAAACTAACTTACTTCAGTCACTCAGTGACAAAGATATGTTTTCCTCCTAGTTTTCCTTCTGTAATCTTTTTTAGCCAGTTACAAAGTAGAAACTACTTCGATTTGCAAAAAAACTGTTGTTTTTTTTCCAAAAAATAACACAAAAATAGAGTTTACGTACGGACCGCGCAGTAAATAAGTTGTGGGGGACTGAAACTGACGTACGGACCGCGTGAAATTGACTTTTGAGGGACTGAAACTGACGTACGGACCGCGTAAAAGGACTGGGATTTAGGCTTCACTTTTTTCCGCCTGAATGAGTGAATGTTATCGTTCCAGATATTAGAAATTTATGGAGTTCACTGGTTATACGTCGTTTTTTTCTGACATTTTAAAACAGTTTAATCCTTACTGCTGTTGGATCTTTAAAATAAATTATATTAAGAAAGAAAATTCAAGAAAAATATCGTCCCCGTATTGGTGTGGTATGGCAACTTGCAAATTCGGCGATGTATCGGTGCACCTAAAGATTGAAAACCGAGGAGAAGGCTTGTTGGAAATTCGTTTTACTGGAGATGTTTGTCATGATATAACATCAGCGAAAGCAAAGAAAATAACTGGTAGCGACCGCGGAGAACTTATTGAGCATGCCTGGAAGTCAAACCAAGAACCATCAAAAATGCATCGCGACCAACTACTGCGACTTGACTCAGACTCTTTCTCTGCTGGTATCCGAACAGGAGCTGGTCTTACCCACGGGACAATGAAGGGTATCCAATCCGAGGCAAAAGCGAGACATCAGAGTGACCATCATTTGACCAAAAGTTTATCGGAGCTACATGATTCGATTGCAAAAGAAGAAGAAAACAAGGCAATTAGCCTTGGACATACATGGAGAAAATTCTTTGGATACATTCAGATGTGTAGCATGTCTCCGGATATAAGCATCGTTTTGTTTAACGAAGCATCGGTACGGCTGTACCACGAACTATCGAGACACGACATTATTTACATTGATGCAACTGGAAACTTGTTTGCGAATGAGAAAACACACAGTAGGCTTCTATATTACGCAATGGTCTTACGGAATCCGTTTCCTCAGAATTCTCCTATTCCAATAGCGGAGTATATAACTAGTCGTCATACTGCAGACTCCATTGGGATGATGATACGTAAGCTAAAAGAGCGAGAAAAAGAAGTATTTAGCAAAGAGGTAATCCCAGTTCTTGTTATGAGTGATTTTAGTATGCTATCATAATCGCATGTCTGAAAGAATTTAATAACGAATCGGTGGAAGAGTACTTCGAACGAGGATACCGGATTGTTACTGGAAAAGCAACTCAAAAACAAGTTCATAAAACCATACATCATGTATGTTCTGCGCATATGATGCAGATAATTAAACGTCACGCTAGAACTTTGTGCGAAAAGGGTTATCCAGCTGGAAGTCAAATCCACATTGCAATGCGATTTTTTGGGCGTCTTGTTTCCGCATCGTCTCTAAATGAAATGAAGATTATTGTGAATTTAGGTTATGTTATTTTTAAAACGAAACATGTTTGTGCCACTTTGACAGAAAAGCTGGAACAATTTTCGGAAAATATACGTACATTTAATACACACAATGATGATATTGATGAAGAAAACGTATCTGATAATGAAAGCCATCAAGAAGAAAACATGGAGCTTTCTGATGACGAGTGCGATACGATGAACGATGTTGTCATTGGACCATGTTCAGTCAAGCAATTTTGGGAAGAAGAGTTAGATAATCTTATAAAAACGAGCTCTATAAAAGAGAGTGGTGGTGATAATAATAAGTACTATATGCCAAGATTTTTCGATTATGTTGCTAAAAACTATCTTCCATCTTGTCTCCTTTGGTCAAATTTGCTACTTGGTGACCTAACAAGATATAATTCTGAATATTCTTTACCTGCCAATTTGTTGGCAGGGCCTAACGTTCGAAGCTATTTAACCGACAACCAAACCAATGGGGAAATTGAAGACTTTTTTAAAATTAAGAAAAATTGTTCATTCAAGGGACAGAGACATCTTCGGCTAGATACATTTATCGGCGAGAATTGGAAAGATAATTTAGCGTTACAGAGAGAATTTATTGATGCAATTATCAAACAAGGTATCAACATTAGAAAACCAACTCTGAAGAAATTACAAAATCTTTGCTCCTCGACGGTGAAAGAACCTCCTGCCAGCCCTGATCACGAATCAGCATCATCGTCAGAGAAGTCGACGGATCAATGTAGTGACGAATTTATGGATAATGTAACATTGCCTGAAGAACAGTGGCAGAAACCCAGCCCATATCGGTCTGCCAAAAAGAGAGGAAAATATTTGAATCCGTCCGGTAAAAAACTAAATTTTAACCCGCTTACGCCGCAGAAAAAGGAACAAAAAGTTAACAATCCAAGTCCAACGAGTTTTGAAGAATACGAAAGATCGGTATGGATCGACGTTTCAAGCCGAGTGCATGGATATCGAGATATAAAGAAGGAAATAAAGAAATTGTGGTCGAAATATCAAAAAGGACAAAAGAAGCCAAAACAGGAATAAATGGACGGTGTAAATAGACATCGGTCGAAAGATCAGGAAGATTTAATATCAGCTACACATTGTATATGCCGCCAGAAAAGAAATACAAGCGCTGTTTCTTGCATCTTGTGCAACGAAATATTCCACTGTGATTGTGTCGATTTTTGTACTGGTCTTGCAAAACTAAGTGATAGAAACTACTTCTGTACAAACTGCATTTACAAAACGTTTGTTCCGTTTGCTTGTTATATAGTTCGTTCCACTTTGCCAACAAGTCACTTTAATAGAGAAAACGTCAGCAGGTTTTACGATGAATTTTCGGTTAATGTCTCCCATACTGGTTGTTCTAATAGCGGCGACATGAACGAACCGGGTATTGGTCATATGATGGAAGGCTATATTGATATTCCCTTGCCTGTTATTGCCGAACCAAATGGTGGAATACGAAACACCGAATCTAACTGTTGGCTAAGCAGTGCTCTTCAATGTCTAGCTACAACTCCATTGTGCGAGCTACTTGAAAAGTATAGTAAATGTTCAGAAGAAACATCAATGTTGATTTATGATGCCGTACGTACTCTTAAATTTCTCGCGAGTACCAGAAATAGGAATTCGGTACTGAGATTAGAAAACGGACCAGGTAGTATTGCCGCAGCATGTGGTATGATTCCAAATAGGAAAGAGCATAAAGATTCAAGCGAGTTCTTAAACCTCTTTTTAAACCGGATTTATGACCAGCTTCCAGTGGAAGGAAAACAGGAGTTAGAACGCCTTTTCAAATTGACCACATTAGAACTGAATAGATGTTTGGTGCCAACATGTTGTTCACTGAATGGAAAAACCAATACAGTGTGGAATATAATGTTACAAATCCCCATATCTCTCTGCTCCATACGCCTGCAATCATTACTTTGGACGAGAGTTTATGGCAGGTTTTCAACAGAAGAAGACGAAGTATGCAATAAATGCGCTGATGGAAAACCTGTTGTGCATCACAGTGAATTAGGATTGTCAATTCCATATATATTCACACTAACTATACATCACACAACAGCTGACAACCAAGCAAAAATTCACACTCCAATCATCTGCGACGAAGTGCTAAATCTGAGAGGAATCGACGCAGATCATTTCGACGAGAAAGATATAAACTATAACCTACGTGCGGCTATTTTGCATAAGGGTCCAAGCATTCGTTTCGGACGTTTTGTTAGCTGTGTCTTTAATTCTGACAATACTGCATTTGTGTATGACGATGAAGCGGTGAATGTTGTACAGGCTGAACATTTGGTAAAATCTAATGATTTCAGCACAAGCGTGTACATGTGTTTCTACGTTAGACGAGAGGAACGAATAGGGCAAGAATGTGGCAATGACGAAAATGTTCAGCCCGAATTTTACAATGTACCTTGGCAACTAAGCAAACGTGTTCACCACGATGTAGAAAAAATATGGAGTTATAAAAAGGAACTATTCTATGGTAATGATAAAATCTCCTCACACCACCTGAAAACTCTAAGATATGGCAATTGGTTAAGTGGTGACGTAGTTAATAGTTTTCTTAACAGAATAGGAATTGTCCTAATTCACGACTACACATTTTCCAAACGTATCTCTAGACTGCGTTGAGCATTTCTTTACGAGAAGGTGGCATAGTTTCCAAAGCATTATCTCTAGATCTGTTAAGCTGCAACATGCTTATGTTTCCAATAAACACTAGTGATCACTGGTCTCTACTGATATGTTATCCGAATTCTTCAATGCTTGTGTACTACGACTCCCTTCTTGTAGTTAATGTTTCCGCCTTTATCAGAGTAATCAGTTTAATAAAAGCTACGTTCTCTGCGCATGGTCACAAGTTTGATTTGAAGCGTTGGCTTCTCCTTGCACCAAATGACATCCCGAGCCAAGATGACTCGTGTAGTTGTGGCGTATTCATGTGCATGAATGCATACATAATGGCAAAAGACGATGAGCTAAATTATTCTTCTCAGGACATTACACAAATCAGGAAATGGCTTGTTAACTTCGTAGTTCAAGAATCCCTGGTGTCCAGAGAAAGACAATCTAAAAATTATCATCATATTGAAACCAATGCATTAGATGAGGTACCTTTGAAAAGCAGCGATATATTGAGAACAATTCCCACAAACGATGATTTAGATCAGGGGTCTTCACCCCTTTTTTTCGGCGACCCAAACCCAAGCTTCATAGGTGTCCCGCGACCCTGAACACTGCCAAAATTTGAATCAAGAATATAGTCGAGTGCTGAAACATTATTATTTTTATTACAGCTATATAACATCGACAGTATTACTCAACTGTTAGAATTATCGTTAATAACGATTGTAGAGTTAATATGTGCATCTTATCACTTGATCTCTCGTCTTGTAAAGTTTACTAGTGTAAGTTCGCGACCCTATAGACAAGCATTGCGACCCATGCGACCCAAGACAAGCCTTGCGACCTTCGAGGGTGTGCTAGCGACCCAATTTTGGGTCGCGACCCATGGTTTGAAGACCCCTGATTTAGATAAATCTCCTTTTCAGAGAATTAAGATTCTTGCACGATCTCGAGCTGTAAGTGAAAGTGAAGATACTCATACGAATGACGTCGAGATAAATATTGATGTACCAACAACCAGCTACGCAGAACCATCGCAACAGCCAGGTAATGTAAATACACTCAAACTCGCCTAAAACGGTAAATGTAGCAGAGTGTTTCTCCTTCTATTTCTTCTAACTGGCGTCATATTCGCGTCCTGTTTAACGTTATGTTCTTCCCAATGCAGGTCTTATTTCAATTATTTAAAAAGACTCCATTGCTACTTGCTAAGAAGTTCTCAAAAATGTTTGAATAATATATTAAGTAATCACATGCAGATCTGCTATATGCTTATAGGTCTTTGAAGCATCCTTGTTGGATCAAGTAACCCTGTCAAATCAGCGATTCAATTTGCGAAGAAGAAGTAAGCTTAAGGTAAGATCACGGTGGACTGCATGCATATGGACTCTATGATCGCTCTTTCACTACCAATAATAACTAATAGCTTTACCCCTACAACCTCAATTAAGGCTTCATTAGTCATACGTTCGAACTATTCTGACCATTTTTCATTTCGGAGCATAAACTACGCGGAAATATATCTAGGGTGTATCAAAAAAAAGGTAATCCAACTTTGGCGCGCTATTGTACGTGAACTACTCGGTGTATGAACGAAATTTTTTCATATGCGGAAAGATCAGGCTTTTAGCTGTTGAGTGACGCGTTTTTAATACCAAATCGAGAAAAAATGAGCAAATACGAGTCCGATAAAAAATGGTAGTCAGAATCGCATATTTTCACCTCTGAGAGTTGGGACTAAAACCATTGAAAAATAACTCCCTTTGGGACTTCAGTAATTGATGAATTTCGCTTCTGAGTAAACTACCAGCATATGCATATTAAGTAGGAATAAATCTCAGTCATTGAATAAATGCAAACATGAGGCAAGCTGTGACATGTTCGTGATTAATTGTTTTTTCTTTTGTTATGTACTGCTTTAATTAGGCACAGAGGTGAAAATATGCGATTCTGACTACCATTTTTTATCGGACTCGTATTTGCTCATTTTGTCTCGATTTGGTATTAAAAACGCGTCATTCAACAGCTAAAAGCCTGATCTTTCCGCATATGAAACAATTTCGTTCATACACCGAGTAGTTCACGTACAATAGCGCGCCAAAGTTGGATTACCTTTTTTTTATACACCCTGTATAGCTATATACAGACATATTTTTAATAATATAGAGAAAGTACCGCTCGAGTGAATATGAGTTTGGATCACCTGTATTAGAAGCTGATGATGCAAAAGTTGATAGTAAAGATGTGATGTGGAAATACGATGAAGAAAAGGGGCTTTTAGCCAATCATCCAAATGCAGAAGTGCAGGTCGAGCGATCATCCAAGCAATCTGGGTACAAGCTTTGGAAAGAAGATCGTGTTAAAAATAGACTGAGAGGACGAAAACGTTTGAAGGAAGATCTAGAATCTGGTTGAAAAGACTTGGATAATACCGAAAAGAGGGTAAGTTGACATACTGACAGAATTAATTAATATTCCTATTTTCTACTTCCTAGGATAAAGAATCATCAACTTTATCATTATATGTAATGTTACGAATATTTAGGATAAATCGCGAGTTAATACTGTAATTTTAATTTTCATATTTGCCATATTTCATGTTGTTAGGCATGAAGCTGGTGTACTTTTTCTATTCGAAATTATCATGCCTACAATGTACGGAAATGATTAAATGTACTGTCTTCTCTCTGCAGCATTGGAAATCACTCGCTACAATGCAGAACAAAGGTTTTTCCTTTCGATGGAAGAATATATGGGATGATGGTTTTCCTGGGAAATGGATAAATTTTCTTAAATCCCACACAAGCGATGCTCAAAACAGGCTGAGAAACGCCACACGATATGGACCATCAACAGAAGGAAATACAGATCCGTATGTCAAAATGTGTGCCAGATTTTACCAAAAGCATAACGTACAAACTTGGTGCGAAATGCCCGCTGATAGTACGTGGGAAACAATGTTTTCAAGTTTTATGGAGCAATGTGCAGATCCAGTACTGAAGGACCTTGGACTCCCTACCATGATTCCTTCCTCAGTTCTTAATAAAGTAGACGACGAGTTTTTCAATTTAATCAACATGTACATGGTATTTCTTACTCGTGCGCCGCTTGGTCTTGCCCAACTTTGCAGGATGGTTTTATCAAGAAAAGGAAGCCAGGAACTTATTCGCTTATTTAAAAGTATCACTTCATCAGAGCTGCGTGAATGTCTTTTCCATATTATCCAGCATCCGTAGTATCACAAACCAGTATCCATTAGAGTGCATGTAAATATAAAAATTAAGTATAATGTCACAATAGGCTAGCCTGAATTTCAGACGGCCACTGTTGAGATGTCCTACAGTGGCCGTCTGAAATTCAGGTTACAGTAGGCAGGCTTGTTACTAGTCCTTACTAATAATTCGCCCCTCTCTAATAAGTCGCCCCTTTTATGAAGAAATTTATTAAACTCTTCTCTAATAAACACCCGCTCTGATAAGCGGTGTCTGAAAGGGTTTTTTAAGCTTGCAGTTTTGGTTATTTTACCTTACTTGCTAAAATAGGTTTGCTAAACATATGTTGTTAATCGTGTTAACGTGTGAACAAAATTATCACATCATTTCACGGATAACCCCCCCCCCCCCTTAATACCCCCTCTCCCGCAAAGGTACCTGAAAAAATAGGGGGCCCTGGGCTTTATCCATGTTTTTACTTAAAGTAGCTTTTGTTCCTACTCAGAGTTTCACGCATTACTGCGATCTTCAGGGAACGTTGGTTCTCGTTGAAGTCCATTGATTTACCACTGTGTGATGACGTGTTGTAAACGAGAGATTCGAGAGTTGCTTTTCCGGCCGCTCGCAGTCGTCGCAGACCGGCCACATTTCCCGCTACGAATTCTTAATAACCTATTTTAAGTATGAACATGGATATATTAGCTTTACTTTAGATATTTACGGTGGCCCACATCCGCCACGGCAAAACATTAATACTCACGGCAAAACATCAATACTCGCGGCAAAACATTAATACTCACGGCAAAAGATTAACACTCACGGCAAAACATTAACACTCACGGCAAAACATTAACACTCACGGCAAAACATTAACACTCACGGCAAAAACATTAATACCCACGGCAAAACATTATTAATACCCACGGCAAAACATATAATACTCACGGCGGAAGTCTGTTTTCCGGAAGTGACTTTTCATGTCTGCTTCCTGTCATCTCGCTCATGAACTTTGGCCAACAGCCAACAGCGGAACCGCCATTTTGTGAGCTATACAAAGCTTTCTAACAATTAACAGATGTCGATGATGTCTGACTCCGCTCAGAAGAAATCAAGTGATACAGTGTGAGTAATTTAGAGTTTAAGAGGCTGTCTCCGTAAAAACCTCCTGCTCAATATGTGGCTCAAAAATAGATTTCTCTCATACTCTGGTGTTTTGAAGGTCTATCCTTGGGAACAACTAAAATCGAATTCATTTGACTCAAATTTCTGTTAAATTATTTTTGGGGGCGATTGATGTTCGATCGGCTGGTGACCAACTTGAACTCCGAATGAGGCAAAATATCGACACATTTTCACCGCTATTTTTTTAAATCAAATTCATACCTAAATTTTAATATTTTTGCACAGAAATATGGACTTATCCTTCTACTTTCGTTGGTGATATGACTTAGTCTTAGATAGTTATTCTTTTGTATAAAATAGAAAACAGCGCAGTTATTGACCCTCCTGCCACGGTAACGGATATCGTCTCAAAATATACCAACTTTGAAAGCTTATTTCAAAATCTTGGCACTTGATTGGCACATGACCTTAGCTTTTCTATAAACTACT
Organism: Trachythela sp. YZ-2020; assembly: GCA_016169945.1. Classification (NCBI taxonomy): domain Eukaryota; kingdom Metazoa; phylum Cnidaria; class Anthozoa; order Malacalcyonacea; family Clavulariidae; genus Trachythela; species Trachythela sp. YZ-2020. The sequence continues at coordinate 1,419,297 of JADLSH010000311.1, read as the reverse complement.
AACATTAGTCAACACAAATCGCCAATAAAATCTTTCTGCTTTAGCATTTGACAAAAATGACAAGCGCTCGAACTTTGTAAAATTTGAAAATGTGTCGAAATCGAGCATATTTAACGGTAAACCTAATTATTGATATTAACAGATAAAATCACCTTACACTACACGGAATGAAGCTTGATTATGTAAATATATGTCGTTCATCATTATTTTTTGGCTTTGCGCTTGAAAAAAATTGTTTGAGTACAGTTTGACTTCAAGGATAGAGTCGAATAATGCCAGTGTCTTCTGTGCGCATCACTGCCATTAGAGGCCTGATTGTCACATACGAACTTCGCTTTGTTCGCTTTGTTTACCTCCTGTAAATAAAATGTCTATGTGTCTTGGGGGTTTATTAATTAACAATGTTCAATCAAATTAGAAAACTCAGAATTAGTCATAATACAGAGTTTTCATCTGTTTGTTTACGTTAAACTGTTAAGTTTCGTTAGAATGTACTAATTAAATCTCGGGGGAAACCCCTGGCCGAAAGAAATGTCTCGCTGTGCGTAAACATGTCAGTCAACACGATGAAATGTTTCGTTGCTCTCTGGCTTCTCTTTCTTCGTATTGCATTAAATAGTAGTCTTAGTATTGCACCAGGTTTTTGTGTCTACAATATTGTTTTTTTCTGTACTCATTCATATGGTGTTCACTACTACCACTACAGCCGCAATTGGTGGTCACGCAACGTTAGGTAAACCTAAACGATTTCGGCTGACAGTAGATTTTAATATTTTGACAAAATGACAATCCGTATTCTAAGTAAGCAATAATGTATAAATATTCCTTTTCTACTTCTGAGTGTGGAAAATTCCGAGACACAGTAGACTGTTCTTCAAAGTTGCTGGAGTGTAAGGATGACATAGTTATCACTTGCAAAGTTGTCACCCTTCAAAGCTTGTCGGAAAGAAGAAAGATACATAGAAACACGGAAAATTGCGTGCCAAAATTTAAAATCGTAGACAAAACGATTTATTTCGAATTATAAAACTTTAAACACCATTTAAAAACAATTTTAATACTACAGGTGTAACTGTTAATTTTCAAACAAAGTTGTTTTGTTGCAGTGAAATTGACGAGCTAAGTTGAGCATGTTCACGTAATGAGAATTTGTAAATTAATCGGAGTTAAAAAAATGCTTCGGATGAGCTACGACTATGTTGCAAATCAGCCCAGGAAAAGCTAGGCTGGTTGCAAATGCTACGTAAAAAATCTTTTTTAAATAGTAACCGGATTTACATATTATTTGCTTCACATTTTCTTTTTTACTTCTTTGAAACTCTTTCGTTTACAACTATTCTACATATTCTATTAAACCACTATTCTCTGTTTTGATCTCAAGAAGCTCATCGGCGGAGCCGGTGTAAATAATAAAAAAAGGTAAAACAATCCAATTCTTTTCTACAGCGATATGCACTTCGTGTTTGAAGAAACTGAAAACGGAAAAGGCCACCAGTCATGGTGAAGTAGCAGGGGGAAAAAATGACGAATCAAGGTGTGAAGGAATTGAAGATTCTCTGTAGCCTACGAGGAAGCTTAGCCGCCACTGATCTCTATAAATTAGCTGAATGTGTAAATTTTCTTTCCTTAAAAGCGCCTGGGTACGATGCTGATAAAATCTACTGTCTGCCGAAATCGTTTAGGTTTACCTAACGTTGCGTGACCACCAATTGCGGCTGTAGTTGTAGTAGTGAACACCATATGAATGAGTACAGAAAAAAACAATATTGTAGACACAAAAACCTGGTGCAATACTAAGACTACTATTTAATGCAATACGAAGAAAGAGAAGCCAGAGAGCAACGAAACATTTCATTGTGTTGACTGACATGTTTACGCACAGCGAGTACATTTCTTTCGGCCAGGGGTTTCCCCCGAGATTTAATTAGTACATTCTAACGAAACTTAACAGTTTAACGCACTGATCTAATAATAGACTGGTATAGCTTCTATAGGTGGCAAAAGTGAAGCCATTATATATGCGAAAATCACTTCCGGGGACCACGGAGTGATACAAATTTGTATAGAAATGTATGGCGGACAACGTGAACGAACGTGAATTTTCGAAAATTTAAGACACTTCGCGATCTTGTACTAACCTCATCGTTCTACCATGGATAAAAGATGTTATGTTAATGCTTTTAAAACTAAAATGATCTAGATTGCTCTAAAATATCGGCATTTGTGTTCGTTCAAAGTTGTCCTAGCGGGAATAATATTTTATCGCCAGAATCATATGAGAAGACAATTTCTAGTTTGCTTTCGAAATATGGAGGCAGAATAAGAGCTACTCTACTCAAAAATACCTTGAAAGGAAAGTAAATAATTTTGTTTTATCATATATGTTTAATCTTGATCAACAAGAGGTTTTTAATTCCCCCAAATTACCAAGCCTTTACAAATATACTTTTCAGTCTGTATAGATATTTGTACATGTTTAGTTGTTTACAGTACTTGTTTTCATTTATTATACTTAAAACTGGATGGCAACCCAAATATAGCCTTTATACACCACGTATATTTACCATTTAATCCATGAATGATGGATTGCCATGCCTGTAAGTCAATGGTCCACTCTTGCCCACTCATTAGGAATTGAAATAGGTCAAGTTTGGGATAGAGAATATTCAAAACGAATACTCGTATGTCATAACTATTCATTTCTTAAGAAGGACCTTGGCCAATTACTGGAGAAACAGTCCCTTGAAATTTTTATCCCCCATTTACACAAACCCGGGTTGGAAGACCATATCTTCAAAACAGGTTTGGAAGACCCCGTGGGGCTTCTTTTTATTGCATTCACATTATAACCCGGGTTGGCTGCAACACTGGAGTCTGGATATTTGTTTTCAACCCAGACCAGCTTGAACCAACCCTGGTTGACATTCAATTGAGGTTGTGTTATTTTTCTGTTCATAACTCTTTCATTACACACTATTTTGCTGATACACATGTGTCGAACCTTTCTACCATCCACCTTGTCAGCCTGGTGTCCATGATCAGTTGTGCTGTTTTGACATTGTCAAGAAGGGAGCTGATATAACACGGTGTCAGTACATCTTTGCAATCAGTAAACTGATTTGCATACATACAGCACCCAAACTGACAAAACACATGAAGAAAGATCCAGACTATTTTGCATCAGTGACCATGACTTGGTCATGACAGCTGAACCAAATGAAAACAAGGCTCAAGTGTATAAATGGGGCATTAAACAGTAGTGTTTCTTTTGCAAACTGCAGGCAAATGCTGGGAGTTGGTGGAAATAACTGGAAAATTGGTTATTTTTACAATAACAAATGTTTAGATAACAATATCTTTTAAGCAAATTTTTATATTAAAAAATAATGAACAACACACTCTGCATTTAAGATCAATTTCATGGTTGCAAGTTCAAAATTCGGCTGCATTATAAACATAGATTCACTCCGCAAAAGGCTAAATAAATCAAAACAAGTACTATTAAACGTGTCAAATATCTATACAGGCTTGGTCATTTGAGGGAATTGTAAACCTCTTGTTGATCAAGATTAAACATATATGATAAAACAAAATTACTTACTTTCCTTTCAAGGTATTTTTGAGTAGAGTAGCTCTTATTCTGCCTCCATATTTCGAAAGCAAACTAGAAATTGTCTTCTCATATGATCCTGGCGATAAAATATTATTCCCGCTAGGACAACTTTGAACGAACACAAATGCCGATATTTTAGAGCAATCTAGATCATTTTAGTTTTAAAAGCATTAACATAACATCTTTTATCCATGGTAGAACGATGAGGTTAGTACAAGATCGCGAAGTGTCTTAAATTTGCGAAAATTCACGTTCGTTCACGTTGTCCGCCATACATTTCTATACAAATTTGTATCACTCCGTGGTCCCCGGAAGTGATTTTCGCATATATAATGCAGCTTCACTTTTGCCACCTATAGAAGCTATATCCAGTATATTATTAGATCAGTGGTTTAACGTAAACAAACAGATGAAAACTCTGTATTATGACAGAATAGGGTGGACAGCTGTCACATGATATTTTTCGACCAATGAGGAGACGCTATTTTCTCAGCGCTCGCAAGAAGAAAGTGGACTGTGAAATTTGCATTGGTCTCATAAATACGGAAATATTTCGCTTTGTTATTCAAATTTGCAATTAAATTCGATGCACACCCGTTCAATGAATATTAATCTACTCCCAAGCGAAGAATTTTGGAAGGTAAACGTCGTTTTGTACTATATTTTTATATTTAATGCAGGCACTTATGCGTCACGCGGAAATACGAGGCTGTTTCAACTATCAACTTTTGAAATAGAAAATATCGAATTTCCATGGTTCGATTTCGCTAATTTTCGCATAATTATAATGTGATAGATTAAAGCCTAATCTTTCGTTTTAACTGCCCCCCCCTATCCGCCCAACTCACCGTTTTCGAGATATTCGCTGCTGAATTTTTAATACGATTTTGCACTTTCTAAAAATAACTATCTCCAACTTTTGAAGTTTCCCTTCTTATCATTTGCATTTTATTAAAATATTTTAAACTTTTTGTAATCCCCGAGCCGGCGCGAAGCGCCGTGCGAGGGTACTAATTCCGCTCGGAGATTTACACCCGGGTATGTGAAAACATTGTGGAATGCAAAGCAGTGAGCTCCATATATATCTGGAGTAAGAACTTCTAATGTTCGGCCAATAGGCCAAGTGAAGCCAAGATGGCGGCAATTGACGTCCAAACTCATGAAGGTCATAAACAGTTTTCATATCATTTTATCCAGCTAATTCCAGTTTTTTCTAACAGATCGTATCGCTAATCAAGTTATTAATTCATAAAATCATGATATTATTGTTTAAATCGGAGTAAAAACACGAAATTTCGGCACACTCCTTGCCGGCTTGTGCAAACCGCGCGGTCGAAAACAATAGAAAGGGATTGGCACTGGACGTCAATTTCCGCCATCTTTGGCTTCACTTTTTGGACATAAGTTCTCACTCCAGATATATATATATAGAGCTCACTGATGCAAAGTCGTCCGCCATTTTTTTTTGTCATGGACGGGACGGTTTTGTAAGTTATGCGCATGCGCAAGTTCAAGCCGAGAGAAGACTTCCATCACAGACCAAGTTTTTTCAAAAATAGTTTTGCACTCATTTTATAAGTAAGTCTCTATGTAAGTAAACAAGATAAATGAAAATTACTTAGAGGACAAATTAACAAGAGGAAAAACAGTCGAAAGACCGAAAAAGGAGCGTTTTAAACAGGCAAGTGTCTATTTTGCATGTTTGCTTTGCCGATTTTTTAACATAGCATGCAGTATAGTTTGTGAATTTGAAAATGTGTAGATCATTCTGCGTGGTCAATACAACATTGATTGATCGTTAAGAGCATTTTAGTATCGATTCAAATATGTTATAGAAAAATAAAAAACATTAAATCTCAAAAACTTCATTGCAAAAGCAAGTGCGAAGTATAAAAATACTCCTCGAAAAGCAGTTGAAGTTTTTTGAAAATTTCGAAACGTTTTGTGAACGTCTAAGGTTGAATGTTACAGTAAATCAAAGCTAAAAGAGTACATAATAGCATATACCCACTTTATATAGTTGGCAATTGATAATTTTATAGTTAAAAACAAAACAATATTTTGTACAAATTAAAATATAAAAAATATACAATGTTGCGTGTTACCATGGTTACATCAGTGAGCTCCATATATATATCTGGAGTAAGAACTTCTAATGTTCGGCCAATAGGCCAAGTGAAGCCAAAGATGGCGGCAATTGACGTCCAAACTCATGAAGGTCATAAACAGTTTTCATACCATTTTTCTAGCTAATTCCAGTTTATACTAACAGATCGCATCGCTAATCAAGTTATTAGTTCATAAAATCATGATGTTATTGTTTACATCGGAGTAAAAACACGAAATTTCGGCACACTCCTTGCCGGCTTGTGCAAACCGCGCGGTCGAAAACAATAGAAAGGGATTGGCACTGGACGTCAATTTCCGCCATCTTTGGCTTCACTTTTTGGACATAAGTTCTCACTCCAGATATATATATATAGAGCTCACTGGGTTACATTCGTCGACTCAGTACTTCATGTTACAATAGGGAGCTTTAGCAATGACTACGAGTACGACTACGAGTACGAGATTCGTCATTTTCGCGTGTTGTTTGCATACGCCATCTCGCAAAAGTCGTAGTCGTCGGGCTTTTGAGTACGAGATTTATCAAAAATCTCGTAGTCAAAAGCCCAACGGCTACGACTTTTGCGAGATGGCGTATACAAACAACACGGCGTTTGGCGCGAAAATGACGAATCTCGTACTCGTAGTCGTTCTCGTAGTCATTGCTAAAGCTCCCTAATAACTTTAGGGGAGTAAATTGTTTGGTTCAAATGGGCGAGGGGTTCTGCATGCATGTATTTCTAGTATCAATGAATTATATGTTTAAACGCATTTGCTTGATCAGTTTTTGATGGATATTTTAGAAATTATGAAACGTGTTTTTGTTTGTTTTCATGATTGAAGTCAGTCGTGTCTTCGCGATGTGTTGACTAAAGTCCGCGTCTGTTTACAATTTTCAAACTAAAGTATCTAGAATTTCCATGGTTCGATTTTCGTAATTTTTGTATAATGATGAAGACAAATGTATAAACTTTAAATCTGCTGGAATGATCCTGGTGGTCCCCTGGCAGTTTTCGAGATATTAGGCATCAAAGTCATCATAGTCATTTCGACGTTTGCCAAAATGGCATCTAATAGTTTAGGAAGATATTGAGCCACCAAAGCTTGTTTTTCCCAATGAATCTTGAAACTTCTTTAACAGAAAGAGCGTTATTCTTTAGAGCAAGCGTTAAAGTACTTTTGAATGAATTTTAGGAGATTTAGGAGTTATTTGCGTGTTGTTTAGAGATTTTATATCTGGGCTAGCGTCTGGCTCTGTCTGCCGTTTTGTTGTCTGATGGCCCGCTCGACTCGCAAATATCGAATATTTTGTCATTGTTATTCAATTTTTTTTCTGGAATGCATCCATGCTATTTCAATAACTATTGATCTACCTATGTGAGCAGTATTTTGTAAGGTAAACGTTATTTTGATCTTTTTTGTAGGCTGTACGTCGTCATATTGTATTAATCCGATGCCATTTCTGTCAACAATCTTTGAAGTTGAACACCTCGAATTTCCACAATTGACGCAGTGATTGCTCGATTTTTCTGAAGAAGTGGACTTTACTGTTTAAAATAAGTGCTGAGTTTTAGAAGAAAATTTTAGAAGTAAAATTTGTTGTTTATTTACAGATTTGTATTTTGGGTTGAATTCTATCATTGTATTGTAAATTTGCCTTTCTTGGTGAATATTTGCTTTCCTTAATATTTCTTTATATATGTAGAGAATATGCATGTGCTATCACTGCTATGTATTTTCAATAAAAATGGAACTGTATATTACTGTAAAGTTTGTTTTGTCTACATTTCACCCGTAATTTCTGTTGCAAAAAAGTATATTGAAGTTCTTTGACAACCTCAATATGCGGGTTTTCAGTAGTCACAATGTGCTATTGGGATAAATAAATAGCTAAATACATATTAAAAGTCGAATCCTTTGATGCCAGCAGAATCAATCTGGCCAATAAATATTTAGTTAACTGTCTGTACTGCACTCCTCACTAGTTGCACAATGTACATTACAAATACAGACGATCACTCGCAGCCTTTGAGATTTCTGCACAATAAATCCTCAGAGAGACTCAAAGAGCCTTGTCATACCTCCATTACAAAACACTAAACACATCCATAATGATGGCATTGAGTCTCTGTAACAATAGCGTCTATTTTCGCAGAATTTGCTATGGCCAGAGATGTTGACTTCACGGCAGTCAACGCATAAATGAGGCCGCACGTGGAAACATACGCTCATTACCCATCATGCTTTGCGGCCTGCTGTCCACCCTCCTCTGGTATTATGACTAATTCTGAGTTTTCTAATTTGATTGAACATTGTTAATAAACCCCCAAGACACATAGACATTTTATTTACAGGAGGTAAACAAAGCGAACAAAGCGAAGTTCGTATGTGACAATCAGGCCTCTAATGGCAGTGATGCGCGCAGAAGACACTGGCATTGAATGACTCTATCCTTGAAGTCAAACTGTACTCAAACAAATTTTTTCAAGCGCAAAGCCAGAGAATAATGATGAACGAGTGAACGACATATATTTACATAATCAAGCTTCATTCCGTGTAGTGTAAGGTGATTTTATCTGTTAATATCAATAATTAGGTTTACCGTTAAATATGCTCGATTTCGACACATTTTCAAATTTTACAAAGTTCGAGCGCTTGTCATTTTTGTCAAATGCTAAAGCAGAAAGATTTTATTAGCGATTTGTGTTGACTAATGTTAGTAGTTTATGGAAAAGCTAAGGTCATGTGCCAATCAAGTGCCACGATTTTGAAATAAGCTTTCAAAGTTGGTATATTTTGAGACGATATCCCTTATCCGTGCAGGAGGGTCAATAGCTGCGCTGTTTTCTATTTTATACAAAAGAATAATTATCTAAGTCATATCACCAACGAAAATAGAAGGATAAGTCCATATTTCTGTGCAAAAATTTTAAAATTTAGGTATGAATTTGATTTAAAAAAATAGCGGTGAAAATGTGTCGATATTTTGCCTCATTCGGAGTTCAAGTTGGTCACCAGCCAATCGAACATCAATCGCCCCCAAAAATAATTTAACAGAAATTTGAGTCAAATGAAATCGATTTTGTTGTTCCCAAGGATAGACCTTCAAAACACCAGAGTATGAGAGAAATCTATTTTTGAGCCACGTATTGACCAGGAGGTTTTTACGGAGACAGCCTCTTAAATATTTATAAGTGCAATCGTTTCATCTGTGTAAATAAATAGAAAAATTAACACTTTTTATATGGAATTTGCATAGAGCTATCAGCTATGTTAGTATATATCCAATAGCAACTGGTGGTGCTCTGCGTTTTCTTTATGATTTGCATAATTGCCTATTAAATATACTGTACCACATATGTGATTGTTTGGTCTGCATAACCTAAATAGAATAACTATGCAGAATAACTATGCAGAATAACTATGCAGGAATAACTATGCAGAATAACTATCCAAGAATAACTATGCAGTATGCACCCCCTTGACAAACCATGCATTTACTTGGGTCGGGAATTTGGCATCATGGAAGTGCACCGGGGCTGGGCATTGTTCTAGTCACATATAGCTCCCCAGGAATTTGATAAGTTTTGGCACGTTTTGTGTTAAGATTATGGCATCCTCATTACACAAGCAAGATACTACTTTTGTATCTACAGAATGTCCTTTATATAATGCAGTTTATGCTCTTCTAGTAAAAGTAATGCAAAATAATTGTTCTAAAAAGTTCCCCAGGGTGGGACATTTTCCAATCACCATTTGCCCATGTGTAGGGTATTTGTATCTTAGTTTTTTTCCTGGTAGTGGGGCATTTGCACTCAGGGGCGTAAATGTGGCGGGGGGGGGACGGGGGTGGTTCAAAAAATAAGTGCAGTTGGTCTCTAAATTTTGGATTGCTAAATTACACGCAATGCTATGCGAGACCGGCTAAATATTTTCAGACTGACTTCAATAATTTCATTATTTACAATTCCCAACAGAGTTTTTTCAATTCCAGTTGAAGCTAAACTGATTCTTATGGTAGAAAATTTATCTTGTTTTTACAATATAGTTCGAAATTTTTTACGTATTTTTCTGATTTCCATGTACACATTGGTTTCTCGGGGGAGGCATCCTGGGGCATTTTTCATGTTCTAGACAAAATGACTAGTAAAAGTAAGTTTTACGGCCCTGAAACCATAGTTGTTTAAAGAAGTAAACTTACTGTTTCCTGGATTCCCAATAAATATAAAACTTGAAGTGGTTGCCAATGTATAATGTCGAGGAAATTCATCTGGTATTGACAATTGAGCAGAGTACCAAGTAAGATGTGCAATGAATATTCTTGGGCTTAAAGTTTTACGTTGATATTGTTAAGCAAACCCTGGTGGAATTAATATTAACCAATTAACGTGCAACACTTTCCCGTTGACGAGTTAAATCGTCTGGTCCTAGACAGAGTAAAATACTAAAGTAGGGCGCATTAGGGCATATCACAGCTTAGCAGGTTAAGCTTTCCTCATGTACATGTTTGACAGAAACAACACAAACAACCCCACTCCTTGGAAATACCATATTCTAGTATGAATCATGTAATTATACTTAAGACTTTTTTCTTTTAGCTTTTGTTGCAATTGCTCGTCAGAATTAAGAGCTAATTCTCAATACTGTTGGAAATGTCAGGCAGACCAATCAGAGGTTGGTCCTCCTGACTGGAGTAACTCTAAGACAGAATCTGCAACCTCTAGTTCTGCCTCTGACCCTAATAAAAAGCTGTCTTTTGGAAGACCAGTTCTGGAAAGTAAACCAAAACCTATGAGCCTCGAAGAATACATGAAAAGCAAATCCAAACAGCAAATGTCTGGGCACACTTTTCGCCAAGCCAAGAAACGGAAAGTCAGTGATAATAAAAATGAAACACTTACTATAAACATTGGCCTAATGAAAATTGTTGGTGATGATTTGAAGCCTGTTTGGGGTAAACGTCTTCCCATTGTTGTTGCAAAGAATTCGAATTACCATAGCATCTTGGAAAAAGCAGTAGAAAAGTACGAAGCCTTCGACCGAAAGTTTGATGCGGAGCAAGAAAACGTCTTGGTGTACGTGATGGGAGCCATGCTCAGTTGATGCCTGGAGGAAAGAGTTTTTTCCAGCTTGACAATTATAAAGCAGAAGTTGGAAAAGATTTTAAAAGAATAACCTTATACTTATGTAGTGCAGATGACCTAAATATGTCAGAATCATTTCTCAGTCCACCAGAAAGTCCCAGCAGCCCAATTCCATTATTCAATAATGATGACGAACCATCCATGATTCAGGACGTGATATGTGATGATGAAAAATTGGCCCAAGATCTGCAGAGCCAGTTCGACCTAGAAAGCCTGTCTCCAAGGTCTCCGATGCTTCCAGGAATAAGCATTGATGAAACATCAACTAAAGCGGCACTTGTTCAACTGGTAAAGCCAGAAGATGTTGTTAAAAAATTGCAAGAAAAAGTGATAACCAATGAAGCTGACAATTTCTTTATGGTAGTCCGACGAGAAATCAGCTTGTCGAGACTGCTTTCCTTGTGGCAGCGTCAGGTGAAAAAACCCCTGCGACTCGAATCCTTAGAGTTCGTATCATTGGAGAAGACGGCATTGATTCTGGCGCAATTGCCAAGGAATTTCTCGAAACGTCTGTGAGAAACATAGGAGAAAATATGTTTCCGGATGGTATACCAGTGGATTCCACGCTCCACGTCCAAAATGGCAATTATCACACAATTATCAGATTGTTGCAGTATCTCTAGCTCAGGGCGGCCCCCCGCCATGCTTTCTTGACCCTGCTGCATTTGATATGATGGTTAAAGATGTGGACATTCACAATATTGACGAAACTGACCTCGCGGAAAAGGAGCAAATGGTCATGCAACAAGAAAATGGACATTATATTAGAACATGGCTACACAGGTCCTGTAAACCAACAACACCTCAAAGAAATAGTTGGTTCTGTTAAGGTATTTTAAAGTGGCTATGGCAATGTGTACAATGGTGTACGAGAATGTCTTCAATTAGTTTTAATGCGTAAAATATTTGGATTATTATTAAATTAATTTCATATACATGCAAAAAATGTTGGTGTTTCACTGTTTCTAGCAAATTGTAGCAAATACCTAAAAATTAGAAAATAGGTTTTTTGTCTATTCATAAATATAACTGGGTATTGCTATCGTTTTGTCTATGCAGTTTCTGTTGCTGTTAGGGACCGTTCATTATTTATCTGGGAGGGGGGTTGGCGGCATGCTCCCCTGGAAAATTTTAACTTTTAGTAAACCAGAATGGCCGTTCCGTGCGCTTTCTGGGTGAATTTGTCTGCGCATGGCTAGCCCGGACTAGATAGTAGATTCCTGTCTTTAGCCGCAAGTAAATCGACTAGATTAAAACATTCTCTTTTCAAGTGTTTTCTACTTCTTTTTTAGAAGCATGGAGTAAATTAACGAAAAAAACTATTTTATTAAAATCCCATCGTAGAAACCTCACCAAAATTATATATAAGCTTCCTTATTAAGTATTCAATACTTTTGTAGTGTTTTAGTGGTTGTAAAAATTTGGAAAACTGCCAAATTTAGACACGTGCCATGATAGATTTACAATATTAGTAACTGGACATTCTAATTTCTTAAAATTTTGCGAATTACGGGAAAAATTAAAGTATGATGTACAACGATGTCAAAAAAAATCATTCATTTTACTATTTTTAGTAGAAAACACTTGCAAAGAGAATTTTTAATCTAGTCGATTTTACTGCCGCCATCTTGTTTTCGTAAATCTCTAGCTCGCATGCGCAGACAAATTGCACCTATGTTGAACAAACCACTGTATAATTTTTGCCTCTCCTCGGCAATATATTTTTTCGCGTGTCCCACCCTTTAAGGCCATCTTTTTTTGGATGGCCCATCCCATAATGCTACCTGTAGGCCCAGAGCTGTAGGCCGTAGGATGAGCATCCAAAAGATGCTTAGAAAACGGATTCCGTTGCACCCCTCGTGGAACTACATAATTTTCACATGAATCAATAGATAAAAACTTACTTTATCAGAATCCGTTGCTCCCCAAGCAAAACAGGTGCACAATTGGGAAAAAAATCCCTCCAAAGTTTGCTATTTTCGCGCTTCGAAATATTCGAACAGCCATTGTTTTGGTAGCAAATACGCATGCGCAGTCAGCAAAACTCGCACTGCGTACGCGCACAAACACGCACATGCTTCGAAGTGGAAACACGCTTAGTTATGCAAAACAATCATGGCTGAAGATATTTATAAAACTCGAATATCCTCATGTTTTATGCATTTTTATGGCGTTACGGAGCAACTTTGCAAAGTTACACGCCAAAGGCTTAAGAGATTTCTTGAGTGTAGGTCTAAATAGGCCAAACTTAAATGTCAACAAGCTGAAATAGCTAAGAAATCGTACAAGAACATCGATGACAGATGCTCGAAGAGATTTTGTGATGAAGAGAAGATCCGTAGACAACAGAGAAAAGAAGAAAAAGGAGAAGGAACTAGCTCTAAAACTGTAACTTCTACCGAAGAACCACATGTGGAAGTGGAGCCAAATAGCCAATAGAACCAAGGCGAAAAATTACACGTCAATCAGTCGTAGAACCTAATAAGACCCTGCCTAAAAGAAACGAGCATGTACTCCCAGAGATATGTATTATTTGTGGAAGAGACGCCTCTTGGTTCTCACTAGACAAGGTATGGTCATTTTGACAGGTATATACTAGCGCAATGTGCACAACATTCTCGGGTTTGGTTTTAAAATATCTTGAATTGTGATCAATTAAGTTTATTTAGGGTAAAGTAGTTTCTAATGCTACAAACATCCAACCTTGTTATTAGCAGATATTTAGTTTAATAATTTTGTTTTACACCAGGTAACTAAGAAGAGAAGAAGAACCCCACTCATGTTGGCAGAAACAATTGATGCTGGCCTTCTACGTACAGCTGCCAAGAGAAAGAATGATGAACGGATACTTGTGCAAATCCAGGGGAAAGACTGTGTGCTATCACAAAGTTTGCTACTGCAATTATACAAAATTTCTCACCAGAGAGACAAAGAAGCAATCGGAGACTGAAATATCTACATCAGTGTACGTTAATTTGGCTGCAATGTTCCACATTATTTTGCTCCTAACGAAGCATGGTTTGTTCATACGGACACAATGCCAATTTGATATAGCTTTTTAACATACAGTACATATTTTGTAATAATATCTGCTTTCAAAAGTGGAATAAGGTTCCCCGGGGTGGGGAATTTGCCACTGACTTGTGGCCCCACCATGGGGCATTTTCACTTGTTTGTCACGCACCATTTTTACAAAATTTGTCAAATTCCCGGGGGGGGGATGGGCACGCTTGGATTTGACTGATGCATAAGAAAGTAATCGAGACGGAGGTCATCGGAAATAAGCAAATAAAGTATATGAAAGATTTGCTGGAGAAATTTGCCACTGACTTGTGGCCCCACCATGGGGCATTTTCACTTGTTTGTCACCCACCGGGGGGCATTAGCACCATTTTTACAAAATTTGTCAAATTCCCGGGGGGGGATGGGCACGCTTGGATTTGACTGATGCATAAGAAAGTAATCGAGACGGAGGTCATCGGAAATAAGCAAATAAAGTATATGAAAGATTTGCTGGAGAAATTTGTTATCATTAAACTGCAACATGCTGGATAACGGTCAAGAATGGAGAGCACTAACAAATGTCTCTACAGAATTAAATCTCACACAGATTATTAAAACGCCAACTAGAATCACGGCTACGTCCCAAACGCTGATCGATGTTATTCTAGTCTCATCCACAGCACTTGTTATTGAAAGTGGTGTTATTAACACTTCTATCAGCGACCACTTACCTGTGTACGTCCTACTAAAGTTAAAGGCCCCAAAGATGCCAGAATGTTATATTACAACCAGGAGTTATAAAAATTATAATCCCTTACTATTTTCCTCCGAACTTCTCACTAAATCGGATCGCCTGTTATCCATATTATCCAACACCGATGTTAACACGGAACTCGAAACCTTCAAAGATGTTCTTCACTCAACCCTCGACGTGCATGCACCGTTAAAAACCTTCAAAATTCGAAATCGATCCTGTCCATATGTCACCAACGAAATAAAAGAACTCATGAAGTCTCAGGATCTACACCTCCGTCGGTTCCAACTGACACGTGATGAAGGTGATTGGGTAGTTTACAAAGAATATCGCAATAACGTAAAAACTAAAATTAAAGCCGCAGCGAAGGACCACACCCTTAACGAAGTAAGAGAGCATAAACACAATTCGAGATCCCTATGGAAAGTAATCAATAATATAATTCCTTCAAAGGAAAAGGAAACGCAAATTTATAGTAAAGATCCAAAAACAGTTGCAGAAGATTTCAACCTTTTCTTTACTTCTGTGGGACGAAATGCTGCTGCGACAGCCGAAAGCTTAGCCAAAGACAACAATGTCGCACTTTCAAATCCTCTCTCAAATGTAATTACCTATCCATCTGATCAACTGTTCAATTTCAAATCCGTCACTTGTACAGAGGTTCAACGCATTATCATGGCTATGCCAAGTAATAAGTCACCAGGACCAGATCAAATAGGCATGCGTGTTATCAAAGACTGTCTTCCAATTATACTGGGTCCTCTTACGCATATAATAAATTGCTCTTTAATGACAAGCACATTCCCTGACCTATGGAAGATATCCGAAGTTATACCACTATTAAAAGAAGGAAACCACGAGATTGCCTCAAATAATCGGCCTCTCTCACTACTCGAGGTAGTTTCAAAGGTTTGCGAAAAAGTCGCCCTAATTCAATTTAGTTCATACCTATTGGTATTCAATCGCATATCGTCACATCAAAGCGGGAACAGGAGTTTTCACTCTACAGAAACTTTGAACATATTTGTTACTGACACCATGTTGGACGCCATTGACAAGAAAAAACTAACGGCACTAATTTTATTGGATTTATCCAAAGCGTTCGATAGTGTCAGTCATTCAATTTTATTACACAAATTGAGTTGTATTGGCGCATCACCCGAAGCTGTTAAATGGTTCCAAAACTACTTATCAGGCAGATCCCAATACGTGCGCATTGGATCTACCAAATCATCAACTCGCCCGATTACTCATGGTGTACCACAAGGCGCAATATTATCACCACTTCTGTTTTGCATCTATATTAACGATCTACCTGGGAGCATCCAATCGTGTAATCTGGATTCATACGTGGACGACTCAAAGCTTTATAAATCGTTCTTCATCCACGACTTGGAGCAGACAACTATCAATTTAGAGGCAGACCTGCAAAGAGCAGCCAAGTGGTGTTTGGAACACCAATTACTGATAAATCCAGATAAAACTAAATTCCTTGTAGTTGGTTCCAGACCCATGTTACAGAATGTACCTACAGGAATGTCGCTAACATTTTTAGGAAAGACAATAAGACCTGTTTTGTTAGCTAAGGATTTGGGAATCAATTTGGATTCGTACCTATCCTACGACGACCACATATCTAAACTCGTTTCGTCATGTATGAAAACTGTGTCAAATAAATCGCGTGAAGGATAGTTTTGACAATGAAACGTTAAAATTAGTAATTGAAACACTTGTAATTAGCAAGCTCTTGTACTGTTCCACAGTGTGGTCCAACACGTCATCTAATAATATCAATAAACTTCAATCAGTACAGAACTTCGCGTGCAGAATCATAACAAAAACAAGAAAGTTTGATCACGTTACCCCAGGGTTACGTGAACTAAATTGGTTGCCAGTGGAAAAGTTATTATTGTACAGGGATACGGTAATGGCCTACAAGTGCTTTAACAGACTTGCACCAGACTACCTAGTAGATAAATTTGCAAAGCGTTCCGACATACATGATCGCTCGACACGAAACCATAACCTCTTGGACATCCTCTGTATAAAACTGCTACAGGACAAAGAACATTTAACTACCGAGGAGTGAAAATTTGGAATAATTTAGATGACAAACTAAAAAATATTACATTAATAACAACTTTTAAGAAAGAACTTAGAGATTTTTTACTAAAAGAATCTTATTAAATACATTTAATATTTCAAAACACTTCGAACATATTTTAACTGTTTTAAATAAGAACATGTACATATTTATATATTTACATTCATATTCATTGTAACATAAATAGTTTTTGAAATAATTTATACTAGAAATAATTTATACTAGAAATTTCAATTGATGTAATGTAGTGCTGAAAAGCCCTTAGGGGAGTACACAATAAATATCTATCTATCTATCTATCATTGCTAAGGACACTGAGAATGTGGATGCATCTAAATATAGAGCTTTTAAACTCAAGCAACGACTGATGAAAAGTTATCCCCAACTTGTGTTCTGTGTACCGAAAATGAGAAATGTTAGTGAGATTGTATAATTATGTGGAAAATTTGGATTCTTCTGAATTGGTTGAGGAACATATGTCAAATAAGTCTGAAAACAACGATGAAGAGAGCTGTACCACTGATGATGATGATCTGCATTCCAACACAGAAACTGAGGGAAATTCTAAATCGTTCCTTGCTATTCTAGATAGTGGCTAAATACCAACTTATGTCACAATATAATATATGTAATAGTTCAAATACGAGAAGTAGAACTTTACCAGACAAAAGCCAGGACAGCTTATTGTAGAATACATGCAATCTCGTTTTGAGCGTAGGCCCTTGGCCAGGATCCAATAAGTGGGATTTTATTGCACTGATGAAAATCTGGGCTCAAGGATGAAAACATTTCTTTCAATTATAGATAGTTATGATGAAATTATGGATTTTATATTTCCTCCCAATTGAGTTGGTGCCTGGGACATGTTTCTTTCAATTAGAGGTTTTCCTAGGAGTTTATATAAATATCCCTTAAAGCCCGGGACCAACTGGGAAATATTGTTGCGCAAAGATATTTGTCATATTATTTGTCTTACCATTTTTTCGGTTTGTCATATTGTCCTACCAGCGTCGGCAAACGGAGAAAGGGTGTTTCATCAAATGTTTCTGAATTTGGTAGGAAATATTTTTGCTTTCTGGGAAGCAAATTTTGTTTCTGCAATAAAAGCCAATGTTTCCAGATGTGGGAGACAGGGAAACATTTGAGCAAACATTGAAAATCACAAATATTTCCGCGACAATGTTTCTTACGTTTGGCCAAGACTTTAGTTTAGTGAAATATTTAATTTGTTCCTTGATCGTGTGAATTGTATGTATATTTATATATTCTCCGTCCTATTTGATACAGGTGGGTTTTTTACCTCACACAAATTTGTATTGAATTAGGATGTTGATAAGTAGAATTAAACGTTAAAACGGTATTTTGAAACAACAGCCAATGAATTGAAGTGATTTAGCATATGGGCAAGCAAAATGTACAATGTGTTTTAAACAATATTTAATGTGTGTGTTTTATTCGTCAATATTACAAGGTTTGATCTCTATTCCGTGATTTTATTTTGTTGTTTTTACGGGGGAAATCGGGGAAAACCCACAGGGAAAATCCATTTTTCTGTCTGCGCGTGCGCAGTGCGAGTTTGGCTGACAAGCGCATGCGTATTTGCTACCAAACAATGGCGGTTCGAATATTTCGAAGCGCGAAAATAGCAAACTTTGGAGGGATTTTTTTCCCAATTGTGCACCTGTTTCGCTTGGGGAGCAACGGATTCTGATAAAGTAAGTTTTTATCTATTGATTCATGTGAAAATTACGTAGTTCCACGAGGGGTGCAACGGAATTGCATCTTTTGGATGCTCATCCTACGGCCTACTGCCCCCCCCCCCCCTCTCCCAGATAATACTTAAGTACTTGCATCTAAAAGTAGTCAGTATACTGGGTTTATGACCAGACGATTTAGGTGCACATCGCCGAGGAATCCTCTATGCAAGAAAAATGGAAATGCTTTTTATTTGATAATTTGAAAAATTTCAAGTTATCGTTGAAAATCCTGTTTATGTCGTATTTTGTTTTTGAATTTTACTGCAAAATTACACTCCAATAAACGTTAAATATCAATCAAATAAAGCTTCAACTATAGCACATAACTGTAAGTTTTGAATTACGGGTAGTTAAAGAATATATACTGTAGTTAGCTATAAAGGGTAAAGTTCTACATTATTTAATTTTCAAAACTCCATTTATAGGTGAGTCTGGTAAATCGCAGAACCCTGTACATGAAAGAATTTCTTGGAGGAATGAAAACTTATGGTTTGGATGAAATAATCAAGAATAACCATGATGCATGCAAGCCATTGTTCATCAATGCGGGTGCCTTCAAGAATAGCTTAGTGCCTGATGCCAACTACTTGGTTTCAATATTGAAGCCACTCTTTTCTGAAGAAGGTTCCTCTCGAAGGAAAATTGAAGAGTCCATCATTGATTTTTTCCAGGACACATTGTTATCATTCGAAGATGGCCGTGTATCTGGATATGCAAGTGCTGTGGCATGGAATTATGCTGATCAAGTTGACGGAGTGCCGAAGAACGAGGCGTCGTTAGCGACTCCAGATGAAAAGTACGAAACCGCTGATTTGTCGATTTCTGGAGTGATGCAGTGGCTTACTGGTCAACGACACAAACCAATGGGAAACGAAGTATTTGAAATAGAAGTGCTTTTTGATCATGACTGCGTGCAACGTAACCCGATGCATACCATTTGCTTTCCAACAATAGGAGCCTGTGGCAAAGAAGTTACCTTCCCAACAACTCACATCCAAACAGAATCAGAGTTCCATCAGGTGTTTTTACTGGCATACTGCAAAGGACAAGCATTTGCTAAGCCTTAAGTCAAAGATAGTGGCCTAATGTATAACGACTGACTATACAAGAACACCGAGGCAAATCAACTGTTCAAATTTTGTTAGACGTTATTGCGTTATTTGATTTATGCAACCTTTTATTCATACTTAATGTTTCTTGCACTGTTCTTTGCATGGTTAGACTGGTTAGTTACATTTATATTTAACATTATGATAAGATGCTATTTGATGAGACTTTATTTATAGAACTCCATATACAAGCGTTGAAATGCCATTGAACAGGTAGAGGTATTATTCATTTAGTAAACAGATCTTTGTTGTATAGTATTCTTCTAGTTTAAGTAGTTGAAAATATATTCAGAAGTATCACATATTTTTACGTATGAAAGTTGAAATATTAACTACCTGTTGAGTCTGCACATGATAGCAGTTATGTGGTGAAGTCAAATCTGAACCACAGTCTTTAGAAATCAGTTCTAAGCTCTAGAGATTAACACAATGTTTTCAAAAAGATTTTCTCTCCAATTTTGAGGATTACTATATCCTTGATTGGTCAATGTAATCAAAGTGGTCATGATTAATTTCGGTGTCAAGGAGATGATTCCTTGCATAAACCTTTTCCTCTTCTTGCACTTGGACAATCAGGTTTGATTCTCCACCATTGCCTTCTGGTAGGAAGTATAAAACATCTGGTCTACCATCAACTGTATAGTGCCTCGACTTCCTTATCTTATGCGAATTCCAGTGTTCACATACTTCAGACAAATCTTTTTGAATGAGGGAAGCAAAACAAAACCAAAGGCAATTATTCTCAAAGTCACTACTGGTCATGATCAACAAGATCTCTGAAAAAGTTTATCCACCATGATGATTGCGTTTTTCGATACATTGACCAATAGCTTTCTATGCGTTGATTCCTCGGAGAGCCAACATATCTGTGAGCGTTTTCACTATTACAGAAAAACGATTGCATGGATGCCATTTTACCATTTTCTGTTCCCAAATCAGTGACCAGTTCCATAGGGCACCCACCAAATCTATCTACAGCTTCTAGATAATACGAAGCAATATTGTCTGGAGAATTATTGGATCGGGTTACAAATAACCAAAGTAATTTTCGACTCCAACCATCAATACAACCGTGTACCGCAAAACCATAAGGCTTTAGCTTGTCATAGCCATCGGCATGCCACACTGCATTAGGACCTGGATTTTTGTACACTCTTCTTTTCAATTTGTGCTGTCTTCTCATTTCGCATCCTTCAGGATCCAGCTCTCTAAGTAGTAATTCCACAACTAACCTGGGAACTTGATAGCCTTTTAATTGGAGAGTATGCCATACGTGTCTGTATCCAGGAACACAGCCAGGTCCATCCAAAATTCGCCTTACTTCGTCAGTTATGACGGCAATATCGTACTCTGGTTCCTTTCGCCGTAGTCTGTACTCTTGTAATCTTCTTTCCAGTGTTCGCTTACTTATTTCTATGTTATGATAGGTACTAAGAAATGCGAGAATATTATTGTACTCAAAACCTTTGTAAAAATAGTATTTTATTAAATTTTCCTCATCGTGTTCAAAGACAAAATCTTCTTCGTCTTGTGCATCCGCCATTTTGTATTCGTATTTAAAGTTTAAAACCGTCACTTCCGCCGCAGCATTATTTTTAATATCTGAATTTGTATGTTTTGTTGTGACTGTATAGGCCGTATTCTGTGGCACGTTATCGTTCAGTTTCGTTTCCCGGGTTCGGGCACTACTTTAAAACAAGATAAATAATTAGGATTAATCATACAAAGTCCAAATCCGCTTGTTTGCACTTCTAGAAACCTGCAGTTTTCGAGTATTTCTTCTTCGAAAATTCAAGAAATCAACATATTTCGCAATCGATCGCCGCCATTTTTTTCAGGGTACTTGGTGTAATATGCACTATATATAGTGTGTTTCGTGGTTCCACATTGATTTTTACATGAAGTTTCTCAAACATCCGCTGACATAAAGTAAATATGGCGTTTCAGAATTATTGTTTTTTAGTCATTTTGATGGGGAAATGACAAAATTTTACCGAGGTTTCGTTCCCAAAGTTGTTTGGATTGACAAAATATATGGCTATCGCTTGACGGGCTTCAAAGGGATGTTGCGTGGAGAAATTTTCAGTTTTATTCGCGGTAATGTGAGGGAATATAAGTGACAATACTAGTGGAAACTGTGTTTAATTGTTTATTTTATACTGGCAGAGGTCTTGGCAGATTCAATATAGAACTTTTCTTTGTGATGAAAACTGTCTGGTATCAGAACCTGTGTTGTGGTAAATACTGTTCCGTACAGACAGATGCAAAATGGTGACATACATTCATCAAGACAACAACAACAACATGGAACATTCTTCCTGATTAACTCATACCTTAGCCTTATCCAGATTTAAATCGCTACTTTATGTATATTACACTACTACCATAAATATAAACTATGAACCTGAAATTCCCTGGACTTGGAAATTGATCTGTTTAAAATGTGTTACTGCTCGTGGTCTAGCCTGCGTAGCACGCTCTCTTGTTGTTCTTAACACTTGTATTGTTCTCTTATTTTAATTTAATGTAATTGTATATTTATATAGTATTTGTTATAGGGCCCACATGCAGAGGTTGTCTTACACTTGCACTCAAGCAAAGATTGTGGAGCACAGGGGGGGGGGGGGACATGCCATCCAGACAATCTCCAGCTCTTGATTGGAGAGTGTCTAGCCAGCACCAACACTGAGACCATGATGCTGTTTGAAAATTTGCTCTGTTGATATGTTGGAAAAGGCTGTCAGAGGTTGGGGTGAGACATCATCTGAACATTTTCTGATTTAAAAGGAGCATATCTACAGTCTATCTATCATATCCTAGCCTGTGTTCCAGTCCACTACACCATTGTGTGTGTAAAGTGGACTGTAACACAGGCTATCATATCCTTGCTTGAGTGTGTTGAGTGCAAGTGTAAGACAGGGTACATGTACATGTTGTGATTGCCAGAATAAAGCAGGAGTTAATGAAGATGAGGAGGATTATGATATGACTCATTCTGATGAGGAAGAAGAACTTGCAGATTCTGATGATTTGTGACTCTGGTTGAAAGAGCTAACTTCAAAATTCTAATTTGTATATTATTAAAGGAACGAACTCATTCTCACCAAACAGAATGTAGATATAAATATGCACCTATCATTGTCTTTGATGGGAAACCCCAGGGTAGCTGACTAGGTGAACATGCTACAAAATTTTTTATTTAACTTTGCCACATAAAGGAGTGTCAGGGTCACCACAACAGTATACACCAATAACTGCAGACCCTATAACAAATACTATATAAATATACAATTAAATTTAGAGAACAATACAAGTACTAAGAACAACAGGAGAGTTACTACAAGCAGTATTACATTTTAAACAGGTTCAGGTTCACAGTTTATATTTACGGCAGTAGTGTAATATCCATATTAAAGTAGCAAGTTAAATCTAGATAATACATCAGTTAATTCTAGCATTGCCATCCCCCCTGGGCATTTGCACTTATTTTTTCTCTAAGTGTACAATTCCCTGGGGCTATGCCCCACCAGAAACAATGCCCCACCCCGGGGCAAAGAAATTATTCAACTGCCACCCCCAGTGGCACACCAACACATAGATTTGTAGACTATCAGGATATGAGTTTTACATTCTTAATTAAATAAAGATGAGCACGTTTTGCTTCACAAGTTCTATTTGTTATGTGTATGACACAAATACGCCATCCATATTCATGGAAGTGCACATGTTCACTGCAGCTGCTGCAGAAACCACAATAATTTCCGGATAGAGAGACAAATGCCCAGCCGGTGAACAAATGCCTGGCCCAGGGAGAACTTTTGCAAGAACAAATGCCTGGTCCCTGCAGAACAAAAGTTTGCAAATGCCCAGGGGTAGCCAGGGGGATGGGGCAATGCTAGAATTGATTGAAATATAAGGCTAATTATACTGTTGAATGTTCCATGTTGTTGCTGTTGTTTTTCTGTTCATCTGTTGATGAATGTATATGTAACCGCTTTGCATTTTCTATCTATATGGAATAGGATTTCCCACAACACAGGTTCTGATACCAGACAGTTTTTCATCACAAAGGAAAGTCCTATATTGAATCTGCCAAGACCTCTGCCAGTGATAAAATGTTTTCACTAGTATTGTCACTTATATCCACTCACATTACCGCGAATAAAACTGAAAATTTCTCCACGCAACATCCCTTTGAAGCCCGTCAAGCGATAGCCATATATTTTGTCAATCCAAACAACTTTGGGAACGAAACCTCGGTAAAATTTTGTCATTTTCCCCATCAAAATGACTAAAAAACAATAATTCTGAAACGCCATATTTACTTTATGTCAGCGGATGTTTGAGAAACTTCATGTAAAAATCAATGTGGAACCACGAAACACACTATATATAGTGCATATTACACCAAGTACCCTGAAAAAAATGGCGGCGATCGATTGCGAAATATGTTGATTTCTTGAATTTTCGAAGAAGAAATACTCGAAAACTGCAGGTTTCTAGAAGTGCAAACAAGCGGATTTGGACTTTGTATGATTAATCCTAATTATTTATCTTGTTTTAAAGTAGTGCCCGAACCCGGGCAACGAATTTCATTTTCATTTTCTAAGCGACTCGTGCCACAGAATACGGGTTTTCACTTGTTTCCATCTATCAAACTGACGTTACGCAATTTTTCCGATTTTCATATTTGTTTTTCTTGATTTTTGTTCATCAATTTGGTTAGGGTTAGGTTAGGGTTAGGTTTTGGGTTAGGGGTTAGGGTAGGTTTTAGGGTTAGGGTCAGTTACAAAGTTTTTAACTTTACTTCAAAGTTGAAAATATTACGTAACGTCAGTTTGGTAGATGGAAACAAGTGACGACCCAGAATACGGCCTAGTAGTATAATGTATTTGTTTTGCCGTAACTGTATAATCACTACAATGTATTAATGTTTTGCCGTGACAGGCGGATCAGGGGGGTGCGTACCGCGATGTTACTGGCTTTTGTTCGCTCTACACTAAAAACTAAACAGGAAAGGTGAACGAATTTTGACAAATTTAATGCTCCTGGTATTAACGAAGAACGGAACGATATATTATAGAAGAACAGCGTCGCGTTGACGAGATATTCTGTTTCGTATGCGAACGTCCTCCCTCAGTTTCGAGTTTGTGGCAGGCTGACGCGCATCGACAAGACTTGTTATGGACGACATATAAGCAAAACAGAATGACTTGGAAGGTCGGAAATTGATAGAATTTATTGCTTTGATATTAATCAAGGACAGTATGAAACCGGTAAGGAATTAGTCACGTCGTCTTGGAGAAATACCACATTATGTCCGCGACAAGATTCTGTGTCTCTCAAATTTACACATGGCGGCGTATAATGACACGCATCTTCTGCGAGGCCTACAGAGGATACCGAACTAGTTGAAAAGGTTTGGATTGCTTGATTGTATTTCCTAATGCTAATGAAGAACGGCATTAAACTATATTGCGATACATTTAGCCGTTTTAAAAATATATCGATTTTATTTCTATGTTTGGATGTCTGCTTCAGCATGACGGCATTTTTACGTCGTATGACAACAAACCGTCTGCGAGGCCTCGAGAGAAAACTTTGCAAGGTACAAACTTCTAGACTCTTTCATTTTATACTTTAAGAGCTAATGCAGAATGGCATTGAATGATTTTATTGTAAATTCTTTCGTTCTTGAGATATAAGGATTTTTCTGTGAATTTGACAACTCTGGCTCTACATTCGATCATGACGGTGCGTTATATTCTGCGAGGCCTCCAGAGAAAACCTGACAAGCTAAAAAAGTATAAACTATTTTATTCGATTCATTTAATATTAATGAAGAATGGCTTTGAATATTTTTTCTATTGCTTAAACCATTCCGAAGTTATTGCGGTTTTACTATGAAAATTTCCTGTCTGGCTCTACATTCGAATGCGAATGTAGAGCTGCGAATGTGAAAACAGAGCCATCTGTCTCATCGTACACAAATATCACTTCGACTCTGAAAGGTTATAAATGTTACATTTGCTAACAATTACAGTCGATTTCATCAAACTTTTGCCAAAATATTCCGAAGTTCGTTCCGAACTTCGCAAATTCGTTGCGAAGTTCAAAAGTTCATAATGAATTCACAAGTAGGTTCGTAAACAAACCCTCTGATTGGCTACAAAAAAAAGGTAGCCAATCAAATGCTCAGTTTACAAACTGTTTGTGAATTCATTATATGAACTTTTGAACTTCGCAACGAATTTGCGAAGTTC
Source organism: Trachythela sp. YZ-2020 (assembly GCA_016169945.1). NCBI lineage: Eukaryota > Metazoa > Cnidaria > Anthozoa > Malacalcyonacea > Clavulariidae > Trachythela > Trachythela sp. YZ-2020. The sequence continues at coordinate 1,393,444 of JADLSH010000311.1, read as the reverse complement.
GAAACGAACTTCGGAATATTTTGGCAAAAGTTTGATGAAATCGACTGTAAGAATGTTTAGCAATTTCAATTTAACTATCAAATTTATTCGTAACTGGCCCAAACAGCTTTCAATTGCCTTTATTGTCCTTGTTTTAGTAAATTTTTCAAATGCAAGTATTTTTTAGAATTGTTTCTTATATATTTTAACCAACAACAAATGTTCTGACCAACTCTTTAATATTTAGAATTATTGTACTTGCGTTGCACAATTTCAGCGCATAGTCTCACCGCATAATTTCTCAATATTTTTTTACCAACAACAAACCATTTTTTTACCAACTTTTTAATATTTAGAATTATTGGGGGGGCGTCATACCCCCCGGTCGTGGCGCCACGCCCCTGATAGTACTATTGATGTGAAGAAGAAATTTAGTTGTAGCACAGTGGAAGCATGCATGAGAAATTTAAAACGCGGAAGTGTTGCGCAGTTTAAATTATTTAAATATCAAAATAGAATTACGAGATTTGTGTTTCAGATTGACTTATAAAAATCAGTGATATGGAGCAGGCGTAAATACGAATGGATACGACAAATTTTTACTATGTTCATTGTTCAGATCACCGATCCGCAACATGTGACAATGATACTGAGATTTGCGTGTTATTGTATTGAACCATTGCGCGAGTAAACATTCATCTATGGTAATGCATCAGTCAAATCCAAGCGTGCCCATCCCCCCCGGGCCAACCCCCGGGAATTTGACAAATTTTGTAAAAATGGTGCTAATGCCCCCCGGTGGGGATCACAAACAAGTGAAAATGCCCCATGGTGGGGCCACAAGTCAATGGCAAATTCCCCACCCCGGGGAACCTTATTCCACTTTTGAAAGCAGATATTATTACAAAATATAAGCACGTATTAAAAGTTGGTACAAGGCAAAACAACTACATAGCAAATATTAATAATTTTTTACACATGTACTGTATGATAAAAAGCTATATCAAATTGGCATTGTGTCCGTATGAACAAACCATGCTTTGTTAGGAGCAAAATAATGTGGAACATTGCAGCCAAATTAAGTATAAGCTTTGAGCAACAAGAACTATGACGTTTCGAGCGGGAGACCCTTCGTCCGCTCCAGACAAAGGGCCTACGCTTCCAGACGAAGGGCCCCTGGCTCGAAACTTACCTACACTGGCACCACAAAGCCGAAATCTTTCTATTTGGCCGAATGGTTTTATTAGGTTCAAAATAGAAAATGTTTTAACGCCCTACCCCCGGGCTAACATTAGCTTTCAAATCCCCCACCCAAGAGAGGAGCCAAAGTGTCAAATGCCCCACGGTGGCCCGGGGGGGGGGTGGGCACGCTTGGATTTGACTGATGCATAAGTCGATTATTCAGTAAGTTGTGCTTTCTTCAAGTCAGGGACGTAGGAAGCTTGTTAAACTTAGGGGGGCTGCCCTCATAAGGCACCACCATGGTTGGCGCCGAGCGGAAAATGTTTGAAAATTTGGAGTCTCTAGATCGTTGGAAATGGCATTTTCAGAGTTTTCTCTACCTCTTTTGTTAAGCCCTTTCATTCATTCTTTCATGATTTGTTAGTCTACGCTATTTGCTGCAATTATTTTAAAATTCAATTATTTTTGGGGGGGCCGAAAGCCAACCGGCCCCCCTTTATAAAATATTTGGGGGCTATGCCCCCCCCCGCTTCCTACGCCCCTGCTTCAAGTATATTGCTGTTAGGGACTGGTCATAAAGTATCTACAACCCTGGGGCGGAGGGTAAACCTTGATTTAAAAAAAATTAATACACAGACATAAATAAAGAATTTCGTACCCCATTCAAATATCACTAAAATATTTTGTACCTCTCTTGACAAAGGGACATTTCAAATGTTAAACTTTGTAAAAATAGTTAAAGTAAAACGACTTTAAATAGTAATCTTCCATGTACTGAAGGTGCCACTTATTGCACATTTGATTCCATAAGCAATAGGGGGTCTGCTGGTACCCCCAATTTTACGGACGACCCCCTTTAGATTGACTGAAAATACAAGTTATACAACCATGCCTGACAGCCCACTAAAAGCAATCCATGAGTTTTTTAACCGAATCAGGGTTTTTTCACAGAAAAATAGAAAATAGTCAAAAGCTGAATAAATTAATATGGAAAGTGTCAAACCAAAATATGTAAAGTTGCTACTGACAATATAGATTGAAACCTACATGTAGATTTAAAATTTTCGCTTTATTATCTCTTAATTTCTCCTTGACTTCCCCTTCTGCATTGGCTGGGTTTTCTTTGACTTTGTCTTGCTGAAAAATATTGGTGAACGATTCTTGCTTTGCTGCTTTTAGAGTGTCTCCAAAATTGTAAATCAATTTCGAACATTTTGGCTCAATCTCCAAAATAACAACCTGAATTTTAATTATACAAACTTAATCTTAATCCTAACTCTAATATTAAAGATTATTAAAGATGAATAAAAGACCACAAAAGTACGTTCAAACATATCACAGATTTTATAAGTAATTTGAGAAACTTTTCTTGAGGTTTATGTGCATTCAAACATCGACACTATGGGGAATATATGATTCCATTTGTAATAACGGGTACTTGGCCGTTGCTTAAATTTAACTTGTTTTTGTTGACATTTTGACAAGTTTCATGGAAAATTTTGTTCATAATTTACCCAGTATTATTTGTGAAATTTGTTTGACATGCTTAACAGTTTGACTTGTCTTAATGTTGATATTTATGCAAAAAATTTGCAGTGATCCAGTCTATAGAGTATTGCATAATCCATGATAATCATGAGATTTTGTCATTGCCAGATCACATTTTTCTTAAAATTGATTGGCTAGTTGAATATATTATTTAATCTGATTGGTTGGCTAAGGTTAGCACTTACTGTATGATTGGCTGAAAAATGATGCCCCTGAATAAATGTAGCATTCTACACAATAGAAGTAGTGTTTAATAAATATTTCATACCCCCTCAATTTGTTGTTAAAATATTTCATGCCCCACCATGACCAGTCCCTTAATACTAAAAATCTGTACACCGCATTGTGCTTACGTGTGCTAAAGCAACTCTTTATCTTAATATATGATATGTATTTTAGCATGCAGTACCTCAATGAACTTCCATCAAGGGAAATTCTAGCCTATGACAGACCTTACTTGGATAAGCAAGGTCTGTGAGGTTTGGCTCGATTGCTTGTTCCTGCATAAATTAAATCCCCAGGTTTTGGGGATATAGTTTATGCATGTTTGGTAGGGATGGGCGATACCAGCTTTTTTCAATTCGATATGATACCAGACCAATTCTAAGCATTTTGGTCGATACAGAAACCAAAATCGATACCGATACTTCAGTATATATAGTGATTAGAATAACATTGTAATAACAAAAATATTAATAAGTAGATGAAGAACTAGTCTATCTTTATTAACTGGGAGTTACTATCGCAAAGGGAAGTGCTGCCTTGACGCACAAACTGCATGGAAAATTCCTGAATTAATTAGTATTAAATATTGAACTTATTGAAATTGCTAATGATACACTGTATGTATTGATTTATTTTGTTGTCAAAACGTTGAGATTACAACACTGTGACTACAACACTATACTATTGTAAATAGTATATACTGTACAGTATTAGGCAAGATATCTGAGTGTAGTATTGTTAATGGGACTATTGGTACCAACATCAAATGTTAATAAAAATCACTGTTTACTTCAAAGTTGTCAATGGGATCTTGAATAACTAATTTGAAATCATAGAGGCAATCACAGCTGGTTGTCTGTGTTAATAAGATATTGATAATGCATTTGCCATGTGCAGTTTGTCAGAACAGTCTTTGACTCTTTGTTCCCATCTGTAGATGTTTGATACATGTATTTAATCAACATTTGGTTCCATCAGTGTTCATCTGTACTGTGCAGTAAATTGTCGAAATACATGATTATACAGCAAACCAACATAATGGTAACACATTACACAGGATCCATACCCACATGACATGTTGGAAATAGATAATTCCTCATATAGCACTTTGCACCCCATAAGAGACAATGTAATATATCCATATTATTTTGAAACAACCATTTTGTTGAGGTAAATATACATTTCTGTGTAATCCAGCTGTTCAGATGGTACCAGTCAGTGTAATCATTAACATTAAGCTCAGTAAGAATTCCAAAACCCAAAACTATATAACAAAAAGAAATATTTAGTATGTGAAGTTACCTGTGTAAGGAAAAAAGGGGGAGGGGATACAGAAAATTTTAAAGAACAAAACTTACCATTTTATCTTGCCAACAATCACATTTTCATATATACAGTGTCAGTGATAAGGAGTAAAATTTATTAAAATAGATTGATAAAACAGTAGCGTAGCCAAAGGGGGGCGAGGGGAGGCGGTCGCCGTTCTCATGAAAAGTTCAAATTCGGTGAGATATTATTGTCACGTGAGGTAAGCAACAAGTCAAATCCAATTAAAAACTCCCAAACCATAGACAGCAGATAGACATAAAATATCATAAAGATATTTTCACGTGTATTGTGCCTTGCTCTAATGTAATAATAACAGAATTTTGTGATTTATGACCTTCCAACTCGTATCAGAATGCGGGAAATGGCGTTTCCGAGCCCTAGAAATCAAACATTTTCACGGGGGCATGCCCCCGGACGGGCCGGACCCCCCTAAGTGGTTTGTGGCTTCGCCACTCACTACTCGCCCCTCCCCCCCCAAACATTCGACCCTGGCTACGCTACTGTGATAAAATTAATTTGAAAATGAAATGTGTTAAACATTTCATTAGGGAATATATATACTTATAGTACATACTATGTTGTAATAGGGATCCATGATTGTAACCCATCTCTTATTCAAACTCAGTGGTTTGTTTATCTAACTGCACTGCTGTTTGTAGTCTGTGCTAATTGATCTAGCCTGTAATTCGGTGGTGTTAGGCTTTTGATAATATAAATGGTAATCAAAATGTTAATGAAGCGAGATATACACAATATAAAAGGCAAGGTTGTTTCTTTGAAACTGTTTTTAGTTAAACTGAAACTATATTATTCACACATCGACAGAATAATCCGTAAAATATAATATAGATCAAACATATTTGGGCACGTTGGGCAAATGCATACGGTCTGGTCTTAAACCTTTTTTGCACGCTATATATATCTCAGTGCTGTATCAACTCCCAAAGCTATACTAGGTAAACCACAGTGTACAAAATATATTGACCGAGTTAACGCTATTTGTAAGCGATTAAAAATATAAAAATAGGTACGCACTGCGTACATGTTGCATGCCAACTGAAAACTAAGGAAGTGCTAGTGCTTAAACTAACCTATAAAGCTTGTTTTTTGGCACAACTGGGCTAAAACATGTTTTGTGCTATGTTGTACTATAAGCGAAGATCTTGCTTAGGTACAACTGCAGTTTAGCGGACACCAGTTGTCGCTGTTCAGTTGATGCGTACTGCGGGCTTGCGTTTATTTACTATTTTTTTAGCTTGCTAATCCCTAACGCTGACCCTAACCCTATTAAAATAAATACAGTCTGGGTTTGCTTAAATATGTGAGCCCGCAGTACGCATCAACAACGGTTGAGTCTTTATGTAGCCCTACACAGCCCTACACAAATTATGTCTGTGATTATATATAGGGTTAGGATTGGGGTTAGGATTAGGATTGGGGTTAGGATTGTGGTTAGGGTGGAGGTTAAATATACATTTCGTGTAGGGCTACATAAAGACCCTACCTACTGAACAGCGACAACTGGTCAGCGTCAACTGGTGTCCGGTAAACTAACTTTTCTAACGCGAAGCAACCCTCAATTTGTTCTATATTCTCACTGTTTGGAATAAAATGGTTTTGTCACAATAAAATTAATGTCAATATGTAGTGTAATTTTCAGTATTTGTTCTTGGACAGTTTTTTGTGACTAATATAGCAATAGTCAGGATAGTTATTGTGACTACTTAACAATTAGTCGCCGAAGGCGAGGTGATTACAAGCCTATAGTCACTGAGCCGAAGGCGAAGTGACTATAGGCTTGTAATCACCGAGCCTGAGGCGACTAATTGTTTTAGTAGAAATTTCAAAGAGAAAAACAAACACAGAAAGTTATGAGGTCAGTTGAAAAGGCTATAGGACAAAATTCAGCGCTTTTCTCAGAGGCCGGTTATTAAAAACATGCCGGCAAAAGACGAGTGTCAAAACATATCGAAGCGAAACAAAACAAACAATTTCATGAGAAAATACTTTGGAAAGGCTCAAATACAAAGTAGAATGGTTTTAAAATATATCACAGCTAGGTTTTTGCTGAATATAACGATATAAATGAGGATAAAACGAATAATTTTCAAAATAAACACTTGTGGTTGAGCCGTACGGAAAAAGTTTTATACATGTTCATTTCAACAGCGAGAAAACGTTGCCTTTCATGGGAGAAAAATAGTGTATTTGTTATCGCTTACCTTTAAAAATGTCAAAAATATATCCTCCTTTAATTTAGCGGCAGTTTTTTTCATTTAAAACTTTGAATCAGGCTCAAAAAAAACGATTTTTGTTTTAAATTCGGCAGCTTGCGAAGAAGCCATTTTGAAAAAAAAAGTGATAGTCACTGACCAGTGACTATCACTTTTTAGAGGCTCAATTTGGACCAATCAGCATGCAGGAAAATCGATAGTCACCTGGAAATTTCTACTAATATAGCATTAGCAGCTTCTTCGCAAGCTGCCGAATTTAAAACAAAAATCGTTTTTTTGAGCCTGATTCAAAGTTTTAAATGAAAAAAACTGCCGCTAAATTAAAGGAGGATATATTTTTGACATTTTTAAAGGTAAGCGATAACAAATACACTATTTTTCTTCCATGAAAGGCAGCGTTTTCTCGCTGTTGAAATGAACATGTATAAAACTTTTTCCGTACGGCTCAACCACTCAAGTGTTTATTTTGAAAATTATTCGTTTTATCCTCATTTATATCGTTATATTCAGCAAAAACCTAGCTGTGATATATTTTTAAAACCATTCTACTTTGTATTTGAGCCTTTCCAAAGTATTTTTCTCATGAAATTGTTTGTTTTTGTTTCGCTTCGATATGTTTTTGACACTCGTCTTTTGCCGGCATGTTTTTAATAACCGGCCTCTGAGAAAAGCGCTGAATTTTGTCCTATAGCCTTTTCAACTGACCTCATAACTTTCTGTGTTTGTTTTTCTCTTTGAAATTTCTACTAAAACAATTAGTCGCCTCAGGCTCGGTGATTACAAGCCTATAGTCACTTCGCCTTCGGCTCAGTGACTATAGGCTTGTAATCACCTCGCCTTCGGCGACTAATTGTTAAATAGTCTGAGTGAAACGGTGTAGCAGTGGCACAATGGCTTGCTGATTTTGTTTGTAGCAGTGGCACAATGGCTTGCTGATTGAATTATGTAGCAGTGACTACTATAGCAATAGTCAAGGTAGTTTTTGTGACTACTATAGCAATAGTCAAGGTATACTAGTTATTTTGACTAATATAACAATAGTCAACGTAGTTAAAAATCACAACAAACAAAATACAAGATAAATCAAAAACAGCCAAGCTTTACTTACCTCGATCTATTTTTGCTGGACGAAAGCGCTCGATTTATTCTGTAAATAACGGCGAACAACTTTTGCACTTGCTCGACGAAAACAGTAAAACACTGTGAAAATCTATAATTTGCTCGTAAATGCTCGTCGGAAAAACTCGGTATTTGTCGTATTTACGTATCTGACACGTGATTTACCACACTGACAACCATCGAATTTTGAACTATATGATAGTTGCATGCCATATATGGCATGCAACAAAAACTGTATCAGTTACCTCGAGGTAAAAAATATTTTATTCCACTCGCCGCCAGCTAGTGGTGGGCGATATATCGAAAAATATCGATAACTTCGATATTTGCAAGTATCGTATCGGTATCGATAAGTATTTTCAAGTATCGACAATTTCGATACTTGTCACGTGTTACGAAATTTTGAGTTTTAGTCACTGAACTCTTGCATAACCGGACTGCGATTAACAGGGGGACTCATGAGGAGCAATTGGTAGGGGGAGGGTTAATGGGGATATTATTGGTGCATACAAGGATAGAAGGGACACGGACACTTATGTATATACTTGAGTTGAAAAATATCATTTGAGTTGAATTTACTATATTGAAATTTCGGTATACATTCATATACAATTTTGAGTATCGGTATCAAATATCGTATCGAAACAGTGGTATCGAGGCAAAAGTAACCGGTATCGTATCGAAGTCAAAATTCCCAGTATCGCCCACCACTACCGCCAGCAGGATGAAAATAATGCACGAAGTTCCACGAAGAAAACAATTTCCATGTTGCGCACCAAATATGGTTATAGGATCCAAATACGGACATATGAGACCGCATTTCTAGTCAGCCACCACCCCCTCAACTCAAAAATGTACTTAAAGCTTAATTATTCCCCCCGGAAAAGTGACATCTTTCCGTCTATACCGACGCAAGATCGAGATGTCGACAATATATAGATCGCGCAAAGGACTGCGTCGAGTGAACTCTGGAGAAACCCTTGCACGTCAAGAATAGTGTGCTGCCTCGCTCCGGCTCGGCAGCAATAATTATGTTTTCTGGCTTCTATAAATGTGATCAATACTGTGTTTAATATCACTGGTATCGATATTTGGTGCTGGTATCACCCATCCCTAATGTTTGGGTTAATAGTACTTTTACATTGTGGAAATCGTGGGTAATTATATTCATCTTTTGCCACATATATACGAAACAGATAAATTGTGAGCACTGATAAATTGTGAGCATGGGCCACATTTTATTCACCTATTGTTTTTTTCACTACACCCCATCCTGGATGGCGATCAGACCCACAGGCATTTGACATTTCTAAATATTTCCTGTCAAATGCTCACTCAAGGGTAAAAATAAATTCAGTCAAATTGCCCTATCTGTGGGCAAGAGTAAGACATCTGAATATATAAAATGACCACTGTTAAGTACTTGTTGAAGCCCCCAGGATTGCCTGTCCTCTAGGGTGGTGACAATAAATGATAGGTGCATTACTACTGTATGTCTGTGGAGATATATTGCAATTTTTCTTTGAATGTTCCACATAAAATTTACAACTGCCTTGTAGCCAGGGGCCATGGTTTCCTACATTGCTATGTGGACTCGTACGTACGTGGAATGTGTATAGTGGCAGCCCACAAAGTTTTAATTCCTTAATTAATGATCGATGGTTCACATTCATACTGACTGACTGTGAATTGGAATTGTTAAGATCAACTATTTTAATAGCGAATCGGGTTTATACATTTTAAAATTCGCTCGAAAATTTGCAAACTTGCAAAAATCCTGGCTCTTGATTGGCTAAACTTTAATTCGTTCGCTGGCGACTGGCGAAAAAGTTGAAAATTTTCAACTCTTTCGCCAGTCGCTGCGGAATCAAAGAATGACGAAATTTTCCATAAATAACCCTGGCTCCTTCGCGCGACCAATTCGCGCGAACTGTAAACCGGCCTTTAAGGCCCAGACACACCGAACGCGATTCGGCAATGCGACGCGATTTTTCAGCTTTCAGAAGAAAATAGATTTGATCCTGATCTAACATTTTTCAAAATTACTTAACGATAATACATTTTGACTCGTCTGGTGTGCATAGCTTTGAAAAGTTCCTTTCAGGGACAGTTTTTTCGCTTAAAAAACTTGCGTTGCCGAATCGCGTTCGGTGTGTCTGGGCCTTTAGGCCCGAGAGCCGCATTCTCGTTAATCGTGAGCGAATATCGTGAGCGAATAGCTTTTCGTCTTCATTCATGAGAGCGAGGCTCATAGGCCAACAAAGTTACTGTTAAAAACGTAATTGTCAAAAGAGAGAATTTCCTACTCTGCAAGCAATTTATCCTGCGTTTATACAACCTTATTTCGATTAATGTTTCCCCTCATGGGGAGTTTCTGACAAACAACTGTGAGATGTTCTTCAATCTCTTGCTTGGGAAAATTTAGTGACAAGGCGATGTACAACCAAATCAATACTGTTGTACGTAGTCTTCAATCATTACACCTGACCTAACATGAAAGATGCATTGTCCATTGATAAGAAGGAATATTATACAAACAAATTATGACCTCAGAAATGGTCACACTGATTTAGCCCTTGCAAAACCAAAAGTATAGCAGGAATAGTCTTCCCCTTGATACTGTACTAAAACTAGCCGAATTAATTTTCTCTTTTAAGAATTTTTTCGAACAGAATATTTGCCGGGGACCTTTTCTGTAATATTTTGCAACCATGGGTCACACCAAATTATTAATCTCCTATACTAACTGTATATACCTGTGTATATATTTTTGTAACTAACTTTACCACCCCCTGTGTTGTGATTTCGTTGACTACATAGCTGTCTACTAGCTTACTACACAGTGGATATCCATATGGCAAGGAATTCAGTTCATACTGTATCTCTAAACCCATGCAGGGGAAGGCACAAGCACTGAAGGGTGTTAATAGTTCACCAATTAACGTCTTACACACGTTTTCAAAATTACGCGACTAGCCCGAAACGGCCCACATGCAAAACTGGTTTTATATCAATTCGAAATTCAAAGTGTTGGCAGTTAAGCCTTCAAGTGTGTGTTTCCTTATCAAGATTATTAACTTGGTAGCCTTCATGTATAGAGTTTGGAATCATTCTCAAGATATTTTAGTGATAGTTATTGTAAAATACAAAATTATAGTATAACGCTATAGTCTAGCGCAAGCTGGTTTGACAAACAGTTAAATTATGCTTTTTCAAATTTTCAAGCCATCCACAGGATAGATTTCTGGTGTGATGCTTTGATATTTCTCTTAATTTGTATATCTAGCTTTCATTTCGGTTCAGTATGCTCCTTCAGGTATTGAATATGGTTTAAAATGTCTTTTGTTTACATTTGTTGTTTTTAGTTCGCGTGACATAAAACTGACATTTCAACTCAAATATTTTAAGGCAGGTCCCGTAATTTTGAAAACGGGTGTAAATGGGGGTAATCGAAGTAATCGTTGAGGCCTTGAGCGGCAATTAAGAGAGGACAGTTTCCATTTTGTCACCATAAAACCAGGGTGCTGAGCCCTATAATGTGTCCTTTACGGTTAAAATATAGTATTGGAATATTAATATATTCGGCTTATTTTAAGATTGAAAAATGGCTACAGCTGTTTTATCTGGTTCCGGTGCTTCAACTTCGAGCAAGAACGTATCCGATGAAGAACGAAGATGGATGGTTATTGGTATATGTCTCAACAAGGTTCTGACGCCTGCACTAAGAAAAGTCCTGAGTAAAGAAATACCTAAATGGCATCAGGCTTTGATTAAACCTCCTATAGAAATTGATAAACAAACTTTTGGAAAATTTGCAAAGAACTTGCGCCTGCGGCCACCTGCCTTTAAGTTAAACTATGACAGTATCAATAACAATACTGTACACAAGTCTTCAAAGTTGTATGATTATGCTGTGAAAGACCCTCTGTCCTTGGCGAAATTGTTTATGAAACCTTTCATGGCAACTTTCACCGGTTTTGACCATACCATGGATACCTCTGCTGTTCTGTCAGTGATGTGTGAAGCACAGCCATTCATTACCTCTGGTGCTGCAGTTCTTGCAAAGAAAATCAGGTCGGATATAAGAAATGAATGGGCACATTGTGATTTCTCACATTGGACCGAGCCAAATTTCCAAACTGCATTAAACGATATCGAATCCTTGGTCAAGAATGTAGGCTTGACAACAGCGGAGGAGAAAATAGTTCTCGATGATATTGATAACTGGAGAAACTATGGTAAGTACAGTATTGGTAATACATCATGTTTTTGTATATCTTATACAGGGTGTCCCCCAAAAAAGTCCCCTTATAGACTTGTAGACCTTAGACCTTATAGTCCACTCTTTTGTTGTTAAACGTGCGTTGTTATACCTCTGGGAATTTAAAACGAACAGCAACAGAAAAATGTGAAATTACAAATTCGTCTTACCGTCAGTTCGAGTAAGAATGGTTCAACTGACTACAGAGCAACGAGTATTTGTCGCAACAACTTATACGTCGCGTTAAATTATTTGGACGAAGGGAAGTTGTAAATACTTCCGCCGTTCATGTACAATTCAATTAAATTCCCAAAGGTATAATAACGCACAAGAGTGATTTCTAAAGGGGGACTTTTTTGGGGACACCCTGTATAATTCAGGAGCTGCGGAATGATTGGATTTGTTGTGAACTGACCATGCCACCGTGAAACCCGCTGGGGAGTTCTGGGGCATACACAAATGATTCCGTCAGGTAACATATGTTCAATATCCTACATAAAACATTCTAACTGCGGCAATATGAAAAGCAGTGGGGTTGGTTAGGGTTACGGACCATCCATTTTTTATCTGAGAGGGGCTACTGGTGGAATTATAGGGGGTGGACCATCCAGAAAAAATACTTTAAAAGGGTGGGCCACACGAAAAAATACTGGCAAAAGGGAGGGGAGGGGGGTACGCAAAAAACCGATACAATATTTTGTTGTTCTGTTTGCAAGAATGTCACCCAGAAAACTTTCCGGTGGGAAGGGGGCAGGGTATGCCCCCGTACCCCCTTGTAGGAACCTTTTTTGATTGGCTTACATGCATCCTCCTTAACTCGATAGACCACGCTTAAAACGTGCAGGAAATTATTTGAAAACATTTGCTGGAGAATTTTCACAAACTATATTTCTTAGGTATAATCATTACGATATATTTTTTAATAAAAAGCTTAACTATTAACTTACCTAGCCTCCTCCGCAGGCATCGCCTTAAAATTGGCGGGCAGAAATTATTTGCTGGAATAAATATTATCATGTATATTTTACTATATTTTATACAATACATTATATATCATAGTTTAGTTATATTTACTTTAAGTTAGTTTAAGGAATTTACCTATGGGAAATTGTTTTACGCATGGGAAGTTCTTTTAGTTTAGTCATGCATGAGCAAGCAAATATTTTAGTTGATTACAAGTGCGTAACGGACGGGAACGGTTACCGCAAGGAAGATTCAGGACTGTAAAAATCTTCCCAAGAAATGACACTGCAAGTTAAAAAGTTCCTCTCTGAACAGTATATAAGGAAGAGCACAACTCTTTAATAAGATAGAAGGCCTCAGCGCCTTGCTTGAATATCACTTTTGGAAAAGTTATTATAAAGAAGATTGCTAAAGAAGAATTGTCACAAGTTATACAAGTATATACGAAAGAGTCAAGAAGGCGAAGACGAAAGAGTACTCAGTCAGACAGACAAGAGATAAGTTGAACTGATATAGTTATAATTATATAATAATTTGATATAGTATTATAAAGACGCTACTTATAGCAAGTTAAAGAAATAAATAGTTATATAAATGTAACTGACTCACACTGATTTTTGTTGCGAGAGAAATTGAACCAAAACGCGGGAAATATTAATTTTAAGGACCACGCTCGTAACACTATAACTTACCGACTTTATTTTTGAAAAATGTGGAAAAAGCCAATGTACAATGAATTTAGAAAAAACGTGAGAACACCTATTAAAATCAACTGTACGGCCGACGACGGAACAAAACGTTTATTAAAAAAGCACACTACCAACACGGTAGAACTCGTCAATTGGACAAAGCGAATGAACAATTCAAACAGGGACTAACACGCAATGATTAAGTTCCCGTCTTTGTAAAACAACAAAACTGTATAAAAAACAATTAATAAGATGAAATAAATTCGAAATAACTATATTATTATTATTATTATTATTATTATAAGTCACGCAATTTCCAATACATACGGACTTCAGGAATGCGTAGACGTAGTGCAATGTGATATACAGTACTTGTAGGAAAATTATGTGACGTTAGCACTTCTAAGGTGTATTGTCTTTGCTTTATTAGCAGAAAAGCTTAGCCTTAAATATTAAAAATAGATATAATTTTTAAAGTCTAATGTAAAGATGCCTGCGGAGGAGGCTATGTAAAGCTGTGCTACAACGGCATTTTGCAACGCTTCAGAGTACGGGTAAATACTAAGATTTTTCTCGGCATCTCATTCGATGGGAATAATAGTTGATGGTGTTTGTGGGTGGAATATTCGAACGAGTAGAGCTGTCCATACCACGTGTATATTAGAAGTCCGGTATATACTTGACCTACAACTGACCTAAAGCAGTTAGTCCTGTAATGTAAATGCGCTAGGATTGGCCTAAGACTGATCATCTAGCACCGACCTAAGACCAAGCATAAAATGTGGCCTGAACCTCCGGTCTTACCAGTAGGTCAGTCAATCAGTCATAGGTAATTCTCAGGTCAGGCCTGCAGTGTAGACTTACCCAAGGCCAATTTCTATGACAACAGTTTAAAATATAAGCTCCTGATATCGTTAGTCCGCGGAATTTTGCTATTTACTTCATTTTGCATGTCTAATTGTGCACTAAACAAATAGCACTATTTTCTTGATCTTCAGTTTTAATTTGCAGGGATAAAGCTATGCTTTGGCAACTCTGTAGATTGTGAGCTCCTTGATCTTATGCGGACTGAAGTTGGAAATCTGCAGGAATCTGTCACGCTATTTAATGAAGACTCAAAGGTTGATAAGGTATAGACAATCACAACATAAAGGATAATAGTAACACCAACGAAAAAGAAAAACAACAATTAACAACATTGACAAACGACAATCAACATCAAGGGTCAACAACGATAGCATTTACCACAAAAATACAAACAACAGCGACAAACTCCAAAAGACACCAAACAATAGTAACAACGAAAAACAACAGAAGCAGTAACGAAGATGATAACGGCGACGTCAAGCGACAACGGCAAACGAGTAAGACAAGCGACAACAGTAATCCGCTATAGCAAACAACAACGACGACGACAACAACAACAACGACGACGACAACAACAACAACATCAACCAAATAGACACACTGGCGACATTACTTGTTACATGATGCAGTTTTTCATGCAAATTGCACGAGCCATTCTGCTGTCTAACATTGCTTGCTACGACCAGCATTATTGGGAGGTAGGTTGCATCAACCGTTGTACAACTAGAAGTGATGTATACACTCCATCGTTTACCTAATTCATTCAAATTTCTACTTTCATTCAAACTACTGTATCATAACGGTAAACTACAGCATGTTACATTTTCTTACAGGAAAGGCTGTTGCATTGTCTCCAGAATTTTCAAACTTCGTTGAGTAAAGAAATATGTGACTTAAGAGAGAATTTTGGTCGACTTAAACTGGAGCAGCTAACATTGCATAATCAATATGTTAGCACCGTTCAAGATGTTGAGAAAATAAGAAACGAGGTTGCTAAAATGACCACTACTAATGATGAAATCCCCTATGTGTTTTACGCTCCAAGGCAAAATCCTTGGTTCGTTGGTCGTTTATCTGAAATAGAAGATTTGGGAAGACTTCTGCAATTAGATGATGGCACTGATAGTAAACCTAGAGTAAACATTGCAGCCGTGTGCGGTTTAGGTGGAGTGGGCAAAACAAGTTTGGCTACGGAGTATGCACAACAGGAGACGGATTACTATACAGGAGGTGTTTATTGGTTTTCTGGTGAAGACGACACTGCGTTTGAAAACAGTGTATACGATGTTGCTACGCGCTTCGGGACGCAAAGTGATTCGTTCCCACATACCCTTTCGAATACATTGGCAATGATATCTCGAAATAGAAATGCGTGGTTGATCGTTCTTGATAATATGGATGAGTTAAGTCTTTCGGCCAATATTGTTAAGCTGGTATCTGGACCTTGGCAACATAATGCGTCCGGTCATATTCTAATTACCACAAGAAGAAAGCCCACAACTTTAGCCAATGATATCCGAGATTTTGACGAAAGATGTTGTCTGACTCTTCAGTGTTTTGAAATTGAAGAAGGGAAGAAATTTCTTTTTCGCAGAATTGGAATAGTTCACGACGACGAAGACGATACTGTTGCTGAGAAATTAGTTCAACAGCTTGGTGGACTACCTTTAGCTCTTGAGCAAGCCGGAGCTTACATCAAATCACTCCCTTGTACATTATCTCAATACCTTGAGCTTTATGATTCGCAGCGCCTTCGTCTTCTTAACCGACAAGAGGCAACCCCTGTATCAGTCTATGATTCACCTGAGAGACTAGCTGTTCGTACAACCTGGCATCTTAATTTCGAGCACATCAATCAAACTGTTGATGATGGAAAGGCTGCTATTAGATTTCTCTATGCATCTGCGTTTTTGAATCCAAATGAGATTCAAAAAGACATTATCAACATTGGGGAACCACCTGTCGAAGATGAAGTGTTTGGTGAATGTGTGAAGACAACTTTAGGACGTCAGCAAGTCTTGAAACTGTTAACTGATTTTTCACTTTTTAAGGAAACCCCTTCTTGCAACCTTAACGTCCACCACTTAGTACAGGAGGTCATACAGGATAGTCTTAATCGTGATCCAAAAGAAAAAATCCAAAGCGTAATTGATGCCATTCGCATGTTACATTATGCGTTCCAGAATTGTTCTTCTCCTGACGAGCTTCTTTCAAGTGAAAGAAAGGAACGACCATCCATTACTTCCGGTGATCAATCGCGTTTTTACAAGTGGCATAAACTGTGTTTACACAGTTACGAACTTGTAAAGCACTTAAAGAGAGTGGTCAAGCAGTTGGATTGCGATGTTACAAAGATATTTCAACCAGAAACGGCTAGAATCGTGTATGAATGTGCTATTCATTTGAGTGCTAACTCAAAGCACGATGAGGCAAAAGAAGTAGCCAATTTCGCCAATGATATCTTCAACTTCAGCAGCCAAAAAGTTTCTGCAAGCTCTCTATTTCCTCACGCTATACCTCTACCTGAGTTAGTTCGCAGGCATATACAATATTCGTGCAATACGCCAGCAACCAGCAAGCAAGATGAATGTGGACGAATTCATTCAGTCACCTCTGAACAGCTAGAAGAAATGCGAATGAAAGGAAACGATTTGTTTAAAAAAGGGTGTTACGACGATGCATTGAAAATGTACTCTGACGCCATTGACATATCAAAGAATACACCTTTCTTTGATGTAAGGTTGTTAAGTAATCGGGCATCGGTGTATCTTCAGCTTGAGCAACACCAGAAAGCCTTGCAAGATGCAGAAGAATACATATTACAACGCCCAAAATGTTGGAAAGGTTATGCGAGGAAGGCGTTGGCCCTTGTTGAGTTGAAGGATACACAGGGTGCTTGTGTTGCAGCTTCTTTAGCATATTACTACGAGAGGAATCTATTCCGTGATTATCAACCTTTTAGGAGGAAATTTGGTTCTTCACTAGAGAGGCGTCTGTTTGTGTGTTGTGATACCTCGGATTTTTCGAACGCCTTGTGGTTCGTAAGAATTTTGGATTTCACGCGGAAACAATCCAGTAACAATTCTGAAGATTTACCAGTTATCATTCTAGAAAACGGTGATTACCTTGTTTCCTTACGTACCATTCATTCTGACCTTTTCTATCGAAATGACGCGTTTTCTTTAAAAAACTGCATTCTTGTAGGTAGTGGAGGTGAATGTTCGATAAATTTTGATGATAACATTAATGTTGGTTTCGTAGAGGTTTTTATTGCTTACAATGTTAGCTTCCACTCTCGCTTTTCTAACTGTCATTTCGTGCCTAACTCAGTCGTGAAACTCACTCATTGTTCATTTGAGAGTTCGAACGATTTTGGCACTTCTTTTTGCTGCAAAGGTAAATTGAAAGTCGATTTTTGTAAGTTTTATAATTGTACCAAAGGTGGGTTACTGGTTGTCGGTGATGCGGAAGTTGAAAATTCAGAGTTTTATGGTAACGCAGTGGCTTTAGAAGTGCGGGAAGGTGGACGATTGATTGTAAGAAAAAGTAAAATGTACGGCAATATAAGGCAAGGATTGCTTATTGGTCCGCAAGCAAAGGAATGTGTTGTGGAAGATTGTGAGCTTTATGACAACGCGTGTGGTGGTATTTTTGTTACTGATTGTCCATCTAGTGTTACAATAAGACGGAACCGTGTTTATGATAATGACGAGCCTGGGGTAACAGTGACGAAGAATTCAAACGTATCTATATTGGAGAACGAGATTCTAAGAAACAGTCACTGGGGCATATTTATCAATATGTTCAGTCACGCTGTTGTGAAGAAAAATAAAGTCCACAATAACCAGTGCGGTGGCATTTGTGTAGAGGGATATCCCTTAGTCGAAAGATCTGTTATTGAATATAATCATATTTCTTATAATTCGGGCCCTGGAATTTACGAACAAGGATTACTGACTAAAAGCAGAGAAAATAAAGTACACGATAACAAAGAAGAGAGGAATCAATCTACAGCACAAAGTGAAGTCAAGCTATGCTACTACTGCAAAAAGTCGGAAAAGAATCTGAAGAAATGCAGCAATTGCTTTACGGCTCAGTACTGTGGAAAACATTGCCAGATAAGTGATTGGAAAAACCACAAGGAGGTATGCGATCGTCTCTTGTCAGATGGAAGCATTGTCTTAAACTATGTTGAAGAACCAATGATGACAGTTTATACTCCTAATAAAAGGGACCCTTTATGTGATGAGTTTAAATATGTCCTTCTAACGGCACAGCGAGGGCCAGGTCTTTTACCCGTCGGTCCACAATACTGTCCACCACCAAACACGACGAGTAGGTATATTGTTAAAATGTCTGCAGGCATAGACCTAGAAGAAGAAGCTAAGGTTCGATTATACGATCGTAGTCTTACGATAGATGGAATTCTGACTGACGTTCATCAAATTTTTCATCTAGTTCGGCAGCATGGCGCAATGGGTCAATTGTACAACGACTGGAAAAAACTGTTCATGTGGGTTAAAGGCCCCGAGCATGGAAAACTTCGCGTTTTTACCAACGAGTTTCCTCCCTATCAAAACTGGTGATGCACATGTTAGTGAGAATTGACTTATAAATATATACAATTCATAAACAATGTGTGATTTCACGCATGGACTGTTTCTTGTATTGAACATGACAATTATGGATTTATTTCCTGTAGCTTAAGTGCTGTGTAATGTAAATGTAGAATTATAGCAGTCAACAAAGTTTAATCAGAGAAAGGGTTTGAATGTCCTTAATTTACTTGGTATTGACATTGTTTAAATACACTAAAATATAAACGGTTATATTCCAGAAATTATAATACTGCGTCTAATAATGTATATACTAGTTATTTTAGTCACAATGATCATATCGATAGCGTATATCGTTAAATCTTTCAATATAATGTACAAGCAAAGTACTTTTAAGTATACTGTAGCCCAATATTTTATAAGATATTTGTTTCATTTCTCATATATGCCAGTACCTGTGGGTGGGGTGAAAAAGGAACAAGCCTTCTCAGCCATAGGTGGATCTGGAGTTCCCCCTGCCAGATCAATTTCTTTAAGACTCTTGGCTTAATAGTTTGTGAATTTCATAATATATAATTTGTTGATATATCCCATCTAGAAATTGATGCCAACTAATAGTAAAATATGTTCAACTGACGTAAATACTCGAGCGTCGCAAAATTATTGAGCCAAACTTAGCTTCATTTCTCATGTCGCAGTTTCCAGTGTCAAAAAGAGGTATGATCAGAGTTAGAGCCAGTAAAATTACCCAGTATAATAGTTCACTGTATGAGTTATGCATCAACCATAAAATTGTATATATAAATAATGATTGCATGCATTGATAAAGTGTTGTTAAATGGATCGAACCTCCATTTAAACCGATGTGGCGACAGGGCTTTGGGAAGTGCATTTTGTGCATATCTAAAACAAAGAAACACTCCCATTAAATCTAGAAACCAAGATGGTTTTTTAATTTTTTTCGTCAAGCCCACTGGAAACAGACAATAGACCGGACAATGCACCACAGATATGTGAGCCTAGTATAGAAGTAGAAAGTTGTAATACTTTGACAAATCCGGCAACCCTCCATTCGTAATGAAAGAGGCTTTAAAATGGCCTTGTTAAATATTGTTAGCCTTCCTAAAAAGATAGACGAAATTTATTCATTCATTCATTTTTCTGATATGCCAACTAAAAAACTAAATACTTTATATGAATTGTACCAATTGACTCAATTGATTGATGAACCTATGCGAATAACAATGTCAACCTCCACCCTTCTTGACCATATTGTTACAAATACACTACTACATAATAATTTCTTACATAATACATTACTTACATAATAATTTCTGACTCTGATGTTATTCACACTGGAATCAGTGACCACAGTTTGGCATTTGCAATCAGAACAATTGGATTTCTTCAAAAAGAAGAAAATGTTACTGAAATAACAGAAAAAAGTTTTTCAAAATTTTTCCTGTCAGCGCCAACCATGGTGGCGCCTCGTGAGAGTCGGCCCCCTATGTTTTAACAATCCTACACCCCTGACACTACACATATTTTTACATTAACTCGTAATACATGTTTTCATGTGGTCAAACAAATATAAAAAGTTCGGTCCCTGAACAATAGACACCCCCCCTAAACTTTTTTGGAATGTGCACCCCTGCTCCAATGCCATGCAAGATTTTTGAAGAAAGCAGAATTTTATGCAAATGTCTATAATCAAACTATCTGTTTAGTGTTACATTGCTTCCTTTTATAATAAGGAACGGCCTCAGGTAGGGGCTATTAGTCAAGTTTTGACAGAATAATCATTCCCCAAAAGATTTTGTGTATTTGGAAGGTCGAGGAAGGAAAACAAATCCCCACCTTTCCTCGGGGTGGGGGGTTAATATTGACTCATGCATAAACTTTTCTAAGCCATTTACAGCACCAATTTCAAAAGTTTTGTTTGATTTAATATGATAAGATATGGAACTTTTCTTCCCTTTTTTCATATATTAAAAACCTAAGGGTCCTTCACTGGGTAAATTCGTTTGCTGGGGGTCAGCATGGGTACTTGGGTATCTCCTTCTAGTTCTGGCACGATTCATATAGATAAGATTGACCATTTATAAACTTAAATTGTCGAATTCAATAGTGCTTTTCTGAACTGAGGCTCATGCGCATTCCAATTTTATTCCTTTCTCTCTGTCTGACTTAAGCCTGGTTCACACAAGTGAATAAGCACAAGGATAAGCATAACAAAAGACAAAAGGTAAAACAACGGGATGAAGTGTGTAACATGTCGACATAGGCACAAGCATAAGCTAAGCCAGAACAAAAGACATATAAAAAGAAAACTCTTTCCATTTTGTCTTTTTAAACCCTAGAGGGAAAGTTTTCTTTTGTATGCTTATCTCACTATTTGCATTTTCTCTGCATAGCTCTTGCAATAACAGTAGCTTAAAATTAGCACTACTACTCAGTAATATAAATACACACCCAGGGGCAGTTATAAATATGCAACAGATTGCCTAGTAAGTGAAACTGACAGCCATGAATACCTCATTTTGATGCCAATTTCTCCTACTTCCAGTCCTGCCTTGGGACAAAATGACATTACTCAACCTCACACCATCCCTTTCTTAAGCTTAACGTTTGACCGAGTTACATTTTTTTGGCCCAGGGTCTGAGTGGAACTAGGAAAAATTTGCAATGGGAAAATGGTATGTTCTGCCTTGCTTACATTTCATTCTGCTTGGTGGGATTTTGCAGTTTCAGATCATTTACACTGTGTACAATTTACACAGCTGCCCATCTTTCTTGCCTTTGCATGAGGAAACATTAACAGTCCCGGGATCACAAAACATACTGTTTCCCTTGGTCTGAATAAATAAGTGTTAAATGTTTCTTACCGTATTTTAGGGCCTGTTTATATGGAGGCGAGTTACTCGCTTCGCCGGGACAAACAAGCGTTCTGTTTATATGGAACCGAGTTACTCGGTATTTATATGTTCAGTACACTGCAGTTAAAATATTCATCTCGCCTTGCCGAGATCTTGCCTCTTTTTGCCGAGATCTCGTCAGAGTTACCCGTTGCGCCATGTAAACATTCCACCGGGAAACCTGTAAGTAACCTCCATATAAACAGGCCCTTAGTCTGTCTAAACTTATTATGTAGTCTGATGATTTTCCATTAAGTTACAAACTTGAACTTGGCAAATTTGAGTTTGCCTGATAATTAATTCATAAAAGCACTTAGACATCAAACATAGT
Source organism: Trachythela sp. YZ-2020 (assembly GCA_016169945.1). Taxonomy (NCBI): domain Eukaryota; kingdom Metazoa; phylum Cnidaria; class Anthozoa; order Malacalcyonacea; family Clavulariidae; genus Trachythela; species Trachythela sp. YZ-2020. Next base: position 1,371,246 of record JADLSH010000311.1, on the reverse strand, counting down.
TCATTAAGCCATGCAGTTTAGCATGTAAATCAATAATAAAAAACACCGGGAAAACAAATTACAGTACAGTCGAAATATCACACAGGGTGTATTTAATAAAATTATGACACAGTCCTTAGTTAAGGTGTCTAGTTGCAATTAGATGTTTTCAAACTCCGGGGTGCAGATATACCCTAAACAATGCATGCCTACAGCCTACCCTTGCAAATAGATTTTATAAACTATGTTACTTTAAAAACACGTCAAGTGGACGAAAAATCTTTCGCTACTGCTAATGGCCGTAAAAATCTGTTCTCTGCGTTTAATCTTTGATTCTCTTCACGTAATTTTTCGATTTCATGTTCTAAAGTCTGTCGATTTCCATCTTGGCTAGTATCAACATTGCTATTGTTTACATCGTTCCCTGGTGTGGTGTAACCATTTACCTTAATACCATTAGATTTAATGCTCGTCAACTCCCTTTCCAAGTTCTCGACTTTATTTTCCAGTTCCACGTACTCGTTTATAAGTTCTTCCTTGTTCATGCGACGCAGCGTTTCCGAATGAATGCGATCGTACGTCTCGGCAAAATCTTTTTGCAAAAAATTCCGCACATCTTCGATATCCCTTTCCTCGTCCGAAAGCGACGCGGAGTCAGCCCCGTCAGATGAACTAGAAAGCCTCGCTGTCCTGTGTACATGTAAATCTGGTTCTTGAGTATCATGTTCAGCCATTAAAAATTGTGAAGTATTAAATGGCGCGAGCGGTCGACCCTTTTCATGCATGTATTTCTCACGAATACTCACGGCTCTTCGGCTGTCTCTCTCTTCTACCGCTTTCTTTTCTTCCCAAGTAAGCTTTGAATAAGGTTTATATTTCTTCTTACTTCGCCTCGACCCACGGCGATGTTTCTTCTTTATTGACATTGGCTTGTATTGTTCATTGTTGCTTGTGTTTACGCTCGAATCTGCCTCTTTGCTCGACGGCGAATCATGAACGGTTTTTAAAGTATCTTTCGGTTCACAAGCTTTATTCATGTCAGAACTATTGGAAGGTTCTTTAGCTTTGCAATCTAACTCGTTCATCGTTACATCACAGTTCATATTTGAAGTCATGATGCTACAAATACAATACTACGTCTACGTTACATGCCCTTCGATATGGTCCAAAGTGTCGAAATGAAACGGCGGTGAAATTTTGCTAAACAAAATTTCTCCCGTTAAGAGAGTGTTGTAAAAAAGCTATTTAAATAGAAATGTTTGTCGAAAATAAGACACTAAATAGCAACAGAATGCCGTTGTAATATTGTAAACAATCGCGCTTGAAGTCTGACACTCGATTTACAAAAATCTTGAGACTCGAGAAGAATAAATATATCGTATAGTCACGTGCCCTGTTCGCGGGTGTTCATTGGTACGTCCATTGAACGGGAAAATATTTGCGGATCGACTGCATAATTAATTAGTGAACGAAAAGGCGGACAGGAATTAAACCGTGCGGATTGGCGTGTTGAAATAGACCCACCCATTCATATTTTTCCATAATTAAGTCACCTGCCACGTTATAAAGAAAGAAAATTGCTGCGAAGTATTGACGAGATTGTTGTCTTTTGTATTTTTATTGAGTAAATGCTAAAATGGTCAAAGAGTGTAAACTGGGCTGCTAGTGTCAGTTGTTCCTCAAGAGTTTGAATAGAACCTCGTTTTCATACAGCTCCGATCATTGCTTGGTGTTTGACTTAAAAGAACACGAATTGAGCATGGCGCAAAGTCAGGGGCGTGGCGATCGGGGAGCGGGGGGGGGGGGTGACGCCCCCCGCCCAATAATTCTAAATATTAAAGAGTTGGTCAGAACATTTGTTGTTGGTTAAAATATATAAGAAACAATACGTTCTAATTTTCAAATATTATGCGCTCCTGAGTACGTACATAAGCAGTTGGTCAATAGACTAGTGCAGAATTACTGGAGTGTAGCATACACGCATTGCCTGGCCCTCAATATCATTCTTTGATTCTGGATGCTTGCATTTGAAAAATTTACTAAAAACAAGCTGTTTTGGCCAGTTACGAATAAATTTCATAGTTAAATTGAAATTGCTAAACATTCTTGTTAGCAAATGTAACATTTATAACCCTTTCAGAGTCGAAGTGATATTTGTGTAGTTCAAGGCCCTTTTTAAACCCCCCCCCTGTAAAGCTTGGTCCGTTTAGGTGGGAAAATGTCTCTGAAAATGGAGGAAATCAAGCCACAGAGACTCAAGAATACCAACATTTTCTGGGGGAGAAACCCCCAGACTCCCCGAAATGTTCGCGAATCTTCAATATACCAGGATTGTTAGGTCCATTTTCGTTGATGCCCCACCTAACCATTTCTTAAAAATGGCCCTGGCTTAGAGAGTCCCTTTCATATCCGATCATACAACTATTTAGGTTTTTATAAGTTCTTTCATTTTCCCCTATAATTTTGATACAAAATTTGTATATAGAAAGACAAAAAAGTTGCTCATTTTAATCGGAAAAGTTGATCATACTGATATGACACCCTCCAATCGTGATTCGTTCGCCACGCCCCTGCGCAAAGTTCACCAATGTAAGTGAATTTAATGGCAAAGGCACAAACTAGGATTTGTCGTCCCCTCCCCCTGGGAAACATTCGGACTAATACAAATCTAATAAAAATCCAGTTCAAATCTTTGTCGGCTTTGAGTCCCCCCCCTATTTTCTCGGTAACTGATAAGGTCTATTGCACTGATATGGTCTATTGGCCGATACTTTGAAAAACTCTCAGGGGAGAACAATTTACAATATTTTTAACTTTAAGGGGAATTCTTTTCTTGCATGGTTTCCATGTTGACTAATAGATCTACTAGTACCATTTATCTGTATGAAGAAAAATGTAAAGTGCCGTACCTGTGTCCGTACAGTCAGTCTACTGACGGGCATCTTTTCCTTGACAAGTTTTGGTTTCTCGTGTTTTATCAATAGCGTTCTGAATCAATATGGTTTATAATTATATATTTCAAATCGCAAAGCCTTGTCTTAATAATATACAATAACGTTGTTTTGATACCTATTTACAAAATGCGACGTCATAATGTCACACAAAATTAAAAATTATATATTGCTAAAAATGATAGGTGCAAGTTCTCCAAGACAAGTGTTTGATAGCTCAATGGGATAGTGCGGCGGTCTAGAAACCTGAAGATGTGAGTTTCAATCCCGCTGGAGACAACGAATTTTCGTTGTTCTCTGCAGTACCAGAATCTCCTAAATATGATATAAAAAAGCTGTGTGACGATTCTCTAATAACACTGAATCATGCGCGCCAACATAAATATATAAGTCGCGTCGCGGAAATATTCCGTGGGCACGAAAACAACCTTATGTTCATCGAGTTAAGCGCCCGGCGAAAAAGGGCGTGGCAGGGGCTTAACTCGAAAAGGGCTTAACTCGAAGGGTTTAACTCGAAGGGTTTAACTCGAAAAATACCTACCCCGCCAGATAGATGGGCAGGATGGTAATCTAGAAAACCGAACATGTGAGTTCGAATCATACCACAAACAACGAATTTTGGGTTGTTCTCTGCAGCTTGATTGTTTCAGTCACAGTGGCGTGCTGGCAGGGACCATGCCCCCCCCCCCCGCGCGAAGGAATTTGCAGATTCTGCTAGGGGGCACAAAAAGTTTAGAGAAGAGGCGCCAAAACTACATGAAATGAATCAAGAACGTTAATGTTATTATTTTGTTAGTCGAAGGGAGAAGTATTGAAGAGTATCGCTTGCAGAATATCAGATACAGTAAACTCTTTTCAGGTTCTCAGTTTGAAAGTACATCAGTAAATGTCGCGCCTAATTATGTGAATGCAGAAAACTATATAAAAAGGTTTTCGCTAGAGTGTGTCATGCTCAAATTGCTCATACACTTATGGGCCTTTCCACGCTGACAAGAATATGTTTATCATTAAACCTTTTGTACAAAACTTAGTAATTATTTATGAAATTGACAATGGCCTGACAACACTTTTTCCTTAATAGGGTCAGACAAGTCCTCCAATCAATGTTGATTTCCCAATTCAAATACCAAAACGCACAGAAAAGGCAAAAAATTGGGAGATTTTCTGGGGGAGACCCCCAGATCCCCCTTAGTCATTCCCATTGACACGCGGTCACTTATTACCAGGGGCCCCAAATTCCCAGTTCGTATCCCATGACGAATAATAACTAGTATGCCATTGGTTTGAGAATCATTTTAAAAGTATATAACAAACAAGTAAATACAAGAGAAGTATATATAGAACAAATAAATAGAAAATCGTGTGAGAATATTTTACAGTTGATCACTATGTTTGACTTGCAATGTTGCCCCAAGCCATGAGCTTGCATTCCTAGCTAGAATTTCTCTGAACGAAATTCAAACTTGTATTTCTCACACTGTCGTCTCAGTGTTGTTCCAAGAGCAGGATTTCCGCAATAAAATACTGATACTTGACCATGATCTTGTTCATTTAGTGCCATGAATATCTACAAACGATAATTTGGAAAACTTTGGGATTAGTTTTTACTTTGTTATATGGTAATTTCTAAATATTAATTGCCGCAAATTGAATTAATCACCAGCGAACACCTCTTGCATACGATTTTCTGCTCATATAGAATATTTAGAAAAGTAATTTTTGGTATTTGTTACTATTATATACAGACTATAAATATTAGAAGTCTCTATTTTTAGATTTTTGCATTTCTGAATGAAATTCCAATCGATTTCAATATAACTATGGAAATAAATTCGCCGTTAGAAGTCGATCCCCTAATTATTTTAACCTAGATTCTTGCAAACACCTTTTATTTAAGGGGTGGACCCCACATCCTTTTATGGGAGGGGGGTGTTGTATGAATTTAGGTTCTTGGTATTTTGGAATCCTTAAGCTCTGGAGAATATCCCTCTTTTATTCATTCTCTGAGCCAAATTGTTTCATTCTAAAGTGAATGTTGCACTGTTATAAAAAGTAAGATGAACCTTCGTAACAGTGCAAATCATTACAACAACACGTCACACGACGAACAGGGCTATTGAAGACCATTATTATTGTGCATGAAATTTTGTGCATTATTGTACAATGACATATAGTGAAACAATGGAATGTGGGTTTAGTATGCTAGGAGCTTCGGGCCTGATTAGAACCGTATATCATATTTATAGTACAAGGTTCTCGCACGGGAGAGCTTACCTTGTCCCAGTCTGGTCGCCCAGGATTTGTTCTCGTTTTCAATCCAGTTATCAGATCCTTTTCTTTCTTCTCATGTATCAGTTCCAGAGCCAGCTGTAGTCCGAGTGCCTTGATATCTTCTTTCTTTAGAGCAGAAGTCATGTAAATATGCATGTCTAAGAAATGTTCACTGAAAACACCTCGTTGTTCTGATTGTTCCATCTCTAGCTGAGCGAGCAGACTGATGAACCACTCAAAGGATGCTTGGTCACGATTGATCCAGAAGAAATCGACCTAACAAGGTAAGAAAAAACAAGATCGTTCATGGTGACCGACGTTTTAACAAAGGTGCTTATGGATATTTCTTGGTTCCCAACCAATGGAAATTAAGAAAGATATACGTGCAGTTTATTTGCTTCCTATTTTAAAAAGCGCGCGAAAGAGATGATACTCTTTTGGTCAGCTCTTGGTAACTGGAGTCTGTAGCACAATGAGGGCCGTAGCAACCGGGGTAGGGGAGGTTGGGCGGCTACAGCCCCCCCCCCCAATAATTTGCGAAATAAATTTCAATTTGATTTCAGTTAACCGTTTCACTTACAATTATTGAACAGAAACACTTTAGTAACTCTTGGAAAACAGATTTAATAAGTCACTAGCCTTCCAAAGACTTTTAGACATTGGCGTACCGAGCGGGGGGTGTAGGGGTTGTTACAACCCAAATTTTGAAAACAATGTCGGTAAATTGACCTTCGTCAGTTAAAACGTAGAATTTCGGAAAGTAACTTGGTCAACCACAGCCACAGGGCCGTCGGCAGTAATTTGCTCATCCAGGATTGTACTTCTTTTCATATTCTATCTATTTCTTGCAGAGTCAACTGCAATTAACTCATCTGTAATAGTTTGTCGTTACTTTCACATCGTGTAGACGTGTATATATATAAAAATTAAGGAACAAAACTAATTCACCGACGCTTGTAATAGTATACGGAGCACATCAGGTTGTAAAAAGTTAAAAAGTGCGTTAAAAACCTTGAATTCTTAGGTTTTTCTCGGGAAGCACGGAAAATGCACTTCTGAGGCTTCAAAAATGCAAAGCATGCCCTCAGATCCCCCTAGGTTCGGCCCCCCCAATAACAATTTGCTGCCGATGGCACTGAACCAAAATGCGCGACGGACTAGTAACGTTGTGCGCTCGCTGAGGTTTAGTAACTAACATCGCTTTTTTTTGCCCTGCATCGTCGGTAAATTTTCGGTTAATTTCAGCCCCCCAATCCGAAAAAGCTTCTTACGACACTGACAGTCATGGTCACATATTTTGAATATTTTCTCTTATACCACACACTGGCATCAGCCTAGTATGTACGCATGAACGTGCACAAGGTTAGCTCTTGGCAATTGGCATGGATTCCGTAGCTCAGTGGTCAGAATGCTGAAACCGGAATCGCAGGGACGCAGGTTCAATCGCAGGGACGCAGGTTGCAATTTTCGCAACTGCTCCTGGTTAGGTCTGAAATTCCCATCGACAAAAACCCCTCAACGTTTACTACTAATTAGGAGGACCTGTATGAAGTATTAAAAGTACTCGGAGGCAGGGCGATCTGTAATAAAAATTAAGAAGACTATAATCAAGTTGGAACCGTTTTTCCTTTCACAAATCAGAAAAAAATATACTCGCAACATGCGCGCTCAACATTGCAAATGCCCGTAAATCCTATAGTAAGCTCTCCCCAGGGCGTATCTATTGCCGAGATGTTTTCGGGCAGGGGGTTTATTGGGTAGGGGCTTAAAAAGGAGAAGGCTTGATTGATTTAGCCCTAAAGCAGTAAGGCCTGTTTCAAACGTCGCATTTCGCATGTGTTGAATACAATACGCATTTGATTCGAACGAATTCAATTAAATTCGACGTTTGTTTCAAACGTCGAATTTTGCATGCAGATAATATACAATTATTGGACGAGGTTGAGCAAAATATCGTGATTTATCAGTGGCGAGCAGATCAATTATTTGCCGATGCCGAAGGCAGAGGCAAATAATTGATCTGCGAGACACTGATAAATCACGATATTTTGCGATAACCGAGTTCAATAATTGTTTTATCATTTACTGCAAAAACATTTAGTGCAACTTTGGTCGCCTTCTTCGTGTTGTCAGCATCTTTTTGGTCGAGCAAACAGGTCAAATCGTCTTTCGACAGCTCTGAAAAACGGGCCATGTTTACTAATGATTATAAAATGGCTAAAGAAACCGATATTTTGCAGCTAAGCAGTGCTTGCCGAAAGTGCGCATGCTCAATAAACTGTTTGCACCAGTTATTTGCAGCTGACGTATTATTTACACCAGTTATCTGTAGGTGAATTAGCCAATGACAATTGAGAATATAATTATGTGAATGATAATTGAAAATACGAGCAGGTGGGAAATTCGTTGTCGCTATGCAAAGGTATCGCTGGCGCATAGCACATTTTTGTTAAAATTCAAATTTTTGAGTATAAAGCGAAGTGACGAAAGTTTTAACCGAAGTTTTGTTCCTTTCGATGCGAAGATCAAGAGTATTAAGGTATACAGAACTCTTTAGTAGCACCACTACTTAGTTGTGAGTGTCAAGCATGGGTATTTAAACCGTTAATTCATTTGAAATACGGACGTCGAACTTGCATCATGGGGACTTGTTTATTCTGCCTTTCGAGCAGCGTTCTTTACATGTGGATAGCGAAAACCCGTTTGCATGATGAGACTTTAAATTACTTGTTATGTGAAGTGTTAACCAACAGCTTTTAGCAGGAGCATTTTCAAGTAATCGGATTTTAATCTGCAGGAGAAATGAGATCGTTTAGACGTACTGGTGACAGCACTGGCTTGTAGCAACGTAATCACGCACGTTGCGAGCAAATTGGGTCGATGACTTCAATTTTGCTGCTTGAAATCCAGGAAAAGGTACGTTTATTTAATACTTTCTCTGCTGTTAAATGACGCCCGGTATATTTTATTTTTGGCCAAAGTTTGAACGAGAGGAGTATAACACCGCATGCCGACAGACAGATGTCACAGCACAGAAGCCCAGGCTCTATTTGCCCGCGCCAGTGAGCTCTATATATATCTGGAGTAAGAACTTCTAATGTTCGGCCAATAGGCCAAGTGAAGCCAAAGATGGCGGCAATTGACGTCCAAACTCATGAAGGTCATAAACAGTTTTCATACCATTTTTCTAGCTAATTCCAGTTTATACTAACAGATCGCATCGCTAATCAAGTTATTAGTTCATAAAATCATGATGTTATTGTTTACATCGGAGTAAAAAACACAAAATTTCGGCACACTCCTTGCCGGCTTGTGCAAACCGCGCGGTCGAAAACAATAGAAAGGGATTGGCACTGGACGTCAATTTCCGCCATCTTTGGCTTCACTTTTTGGACATAAGTTCTCACTCCAGATATATATATATAGAGCTCACTGGCCCGCGCCCGCCTGTGACTTCCTTATAACGAGGGAAGGAAGGAAACATTGAGCCCAAAATAGCCCAGACTTGGCATATGTACACGAAACTATCCTCGATTTTTCGCCTTTAAATGCATTTCTTTCGAGATTAATCGATATCTCCTGCAAGAATGATACCGTACAACTCTCAAAACAACGATGCTTTAATCAAAAAGCTTAAATTCGCTCTAAAATCCGTGAGGGAATGACAAAATTTGGCAAAAATATATCCGCGTGCCTGGTTTGCTGTTAAAAAACCGGAAGTCGTTGAACAACTCAAAATACACTCAAACCTGATTGGACAACTTTGAAATTTTTGTTGATATTCGTCGTCCAATCAGGTTTGAGTGTATTTCGAGTTGTTCAACGACTTCCGGTTTTTTAACAGCAAACCAGGCACGCGGATATATTTTTGCCAAATTTTGTCATTCCTTCACGGATTTTATAGCGAATTTAAGCTTTTTGATTAAAGCATCGTTGTTTTGAGAGTTGTACGGTATCATTCTTGCAGGGGATATCGATTAATCTCGAAAGAAATGCATTTAAAGGCGAAAAATCGAGGATAGTTTCGTGTAACATATGCCCAGTGAGCTCTATATATATATATCTGGAGTGAGAACTTATGTCCAAAAAGTGAAGCCAAAGATGGCGGAAATTGACGTCCAGTGCCAATCCCTTTCTATTGTTTTCGACCGCGCGGTTTGCACAAGCCGGCAAGGAGTGTGCCGAAATTTCGTGTTTTTACTCCGATTTAAACAATAACATCATGATTTTATGAACTAATAACTTGATTAGCGATGCGATCTGTTAGAAACAACTGGAATTAGCAGGGAAAAATGGTATGAAAACTGTTTATGACCTTCATGAGTTTGGACGTCAATTGCCGCCATCTTGGCTTCACTTGGCCTATTGGCCGAACATTAGAAGTTCTTACTCCAGATATATATGGAGCTCACTGCATATGCCAAGTCTGGGCTATTTTGGGCTCAATGTTTCCTTCCTTCCCTCGTTATAAGGAAGTCACAGGCGGGCGCGGGCAAATAGGCCTGGGCCTCCTGTGGTCACAGTGATATGTGTATCCCCGTGTTTTGTGTATCCCCATACTCATATCACTAGGGATATATGTATCCCCAGCAAATATGGCGGCCGTGTTTTGAGTATCCCTACCTGACCTCCCTACATTCCCAGATCCCTAGTGATATTGGTTTCCCCATGGTTTTCCATTTCAATTTTCACGGGAAAAGTTTAGTGAAAAATTTCCACCGGCGACGAGAATAGGAAACGAGGGCAGAATTTGGCGGGAAACAAAATTTGCGGGAAATCGTGAAATTAAAGCAGTTAAAGTCACCATGGATCCAATAAAATATGGAAATCTACTTGAATATGTAAACAATCGCGTGTATCCTTCGTGTTTTACCAAACAGAAAAAACAGTCTTGCGAAGATTCGCTAAAAAGTTTGAATACGAGGCAAAATCAAACTCGTTATTTTACCTGGATAAAACGAGAGAAGGTACAGTGTATAGACGACTAGTCGTACGTGAAGATGAGAAGTCGAAGGTTTTCGACGAATGTCACTCTGCAGCTTATGCAGGCCACAGTGGAAGAGATAACACCATCAATAAAATACGGCAACGCTATTACTGGCCAGATTATTACAAGGACACGGTTGAAATGGTAAGCAGATATAAATTATCACAACAACAACATTTTTTATCATTATATTTTATTAATTAATAAGGTCAAGTAAAATAAACTTGGTTAGCGTCATTTTTTCCAAATTTTTAGGGTAGGGGGAGGTTTTATTTTTATTTTTTAGTCACACCTCTAAGGGAGCGTTCATAATTTATGTGGTAGGGGGGGGGGGGCTATGAGGAATTTACATTTTAAAATAATATTTTCTGGGCATTCCCCCATCCATGCTGAACATATTTTTCAGTGACCCCCTAAACTACAGACTTCAAATAGAAACAATTGTCTAAATCTTTAATGTTTTCATTAATAGATAAAGCAGTGTGATCGATGCCAGCGTAATGCACAAGAGAACAATACTTATGACGTTCTTCATCCAGTTAAAGTGGTTCCCCGGGTTTGGTACCTGATTGGTATTGATCTGATTGATGCTCATAAAACGTCAAAGAAGGGAAACAAATTTGTCCTTGCAAGAAGCTTCTTGTACCAATCTATTGCAAGTGTCGCCTTCCATATGTCAGCCAAGAGGATGATATGGTTGAGTGTGTCAGTTGCCACAGGTGGTACCACAGAAAGTGTCTAGATGTCCCAGAGAAGGTTTTCAAGAGAAAAGATATGAGTTGGAAATGCAGCCCAAAATGCACTGTAAAGTAATGAAAGAAAACATTTTACAGATCATGAACGATTGATATTATACAGTATATTGTATTACATTATATTACAATATCATATGTTGTTGAAAAATATTTTGTACGAGCATTTGGTTTATGTACCATTTGTAATTTGTGAAATATATATTGTACAGTCTTGCCATTCTATAATTATTCACACTATCTAAGATACGTTTTGTAGATGGAAATGATCGAGTGGAAACTTCGATTATTTCCATTTCAATTTTATATACATGAACTTGTGGTTAGAGCTCAGCAACTGGACTCTTTAGCTCAGTTGGTTAGAGAGCTGCCCCGGAATACATTTATATAATAAATGTATATAAATTTTCCACTCGATCATTTCCAACTACAAAACCTGTCAACTATTCATTCAAGTGTATCTAAGATACTGTATCATACATATGGAACATCGTTTTTCACATTTTGTTTTTCTGTCACATGCATTTGTCACATGCATTTTACAGTGCATTATCTGGATAACAGTGTTGCATGATACTTATGAATTTGAGCCTCAAATTCCTGATCCTCAAATTCCTGATTCCTGAAAACCTGTTATCAAAAATTGTTTGACACTCTGGTTCACACTAAGGGGCCATGCACAAAATATGTGACACTCTGTTGCCGATTTTTGACTTCCCACTCCCTGCGACAAACTGACTGTTGGTATTTCCCCCTATCAGAAATTATGTGACTCTGAGCTACCCCCTCCCCACACAGAAAAGGGCAAGTGCAACTTTTATTTTTCTCACAAGCGGCACGATTTATTTCAGTGGTTTCCCTGCCATTTTAATAATTCGCAACAGGCTAGAATCAATTCATGTTTTTTTGGATTGAGCTTTTGGGATATGAAAATAATTCATGCCAGTTCCAATACATTGTTTTTCGTGGTATGGATTCCACAATTATAAATTCTCATCTCTCTGTCATGTGGCAGTGCTTTGTTATACTCCCTAACCCCTTGTAACATGTGACTAAATGCCCCCTCAAAACAAACATCCCCTCCCCCTAACAATTTTATTTGGTGGATATTTTCTCCTCCTGACGGATGCGAAAGAGTGAACTCGTACAAGAAAAATTGTCGACAAGATTGCTTAGTTTCAACTAGTTTGTTCATAACTTCATATATATTTACATGTACACTAAATTATAGAGCACACACTTACTAACCTGATAACGTTGGTGATTCAGTACTGCGTATAAATTATAACCTCATAAAATGGACTAAATTTAGGCAATGTCTTTCCATCTTACTGTAAATCTTTTACAAATATTTGTTGAAGAACGAAAAAAGTATCCACCTACCGGAGATTTGCCTTGGTTTTCTGTTAAAATCATGAGATCAGTGGTTAAAATCCTCATTCGCTTCGTTCGCTCCATGTGCACAGGTTCGCTCGAGCTCAGTGTTTTGAGTATTCCCACCGGGGATACATATATCCCTAGTGATATGAGTATGGGGATACACAAAACACGGGGATACACATATCACTGTGACACCGATACTGTTTTCCAGACTGAACACACCGGGTGGGTAGGGGGCCATTCGCAAGTCCAAATAGCAAAAAAAATTGCCTTTTCCACCAAAAAGTTAATACTAAATTTTGTTTTGCCTTAGTTTGTTGTTCATAAAAAACATAGTTTTTTTTAGATGAAAAATGCCCTTCGTGGTGAAATCCTGGATTAAGTTTGGCATATCGGCGTTTTGTTTACCTAATATGACCAACGTTTTATGCCCTATAATGTAAAAAAATTTCGAACAAGTAATTACTTTGTTTTATTTACGACACTTATTTACCTGTTAAACTACATAAAAATCTAAGTGATCGGACCTTTACAAACAGGCAAAATTTACAATAATACCATGTGGCACTGCTGTATTGAATCCCTTCTATGAGTAGGGTCTCAAACCAGGCCGAATTGCAAAAAAAATTGCCAATCCCACCAAAATCAAAATAATATTTTTTCATTATTTAGACATATAGGAAGCAATATTTAGCAACCATTCGAGATAAAAAAATGCCCTTCAACTGACATATTGCTTTCAAAAACGTGCGTTCGTGCACTACCTAGCGCGAGGCAAACGTTCGAAAACATTCCAAAGTCTTGCAGTCTAGGGAATATGAAATTGACAAGCGCGCTCGGCTCGAGTCACGCGAGTTGTTTGATGTGTTTGCAAATAACAATTTTGGTCTACATATTGTGGGAAGGATCATCTTTTAACGATTTTTACTCCAATCTTAACAAGAAGGATATATATTTGTGTGATTACGCTTATAATTTTACATTTTGAAGCGAATTAATTGCAAAAAACACTAGCGGTTGCTATTTGTTTTTGTCACTTGACAGCCGTGTACAATTACAATAACATGAACACTTTTGGTAGCTGTATTAATAATTCGAAAGCATTCCGTTTACGCAGCTATGCACTTACTTTTGGATGATTTCGGAAATTTAATGATATTTTGTTCAAAACCAAAACGGAAATTCACGATGTATATAAAAACATGAATATTTGCTAGCAAATTATCGTTAGCTAGCATGTTTTTAATATATTATAAACAATATAGTCAGTTGGAAAGGAATTACCGGTGGAAAGTTTATTAACATTAAAAGGCTCTGTAAATATTGTTCAGTATATGCACCCTCTCATATATTTTACACACAGGTAGATGTTTTAAATGACTTTATTATAAATAGAACATTTTATATACAAAACTCATGAGATTAAATATTTATATTTACAATTTCTATCAATACACTTTAATTTAACTTGTTCTGAAGTCACTTGGCCAGACCAAGCTCTGCAAAATTACTACCACACAAGGTTTGGTTTTCCTCAAGGTAGTTTAACATGATGTCAATGTTCTTTGAATTGCACAAAAGCACCAAACCACCTTTATCGCCATGTTGGTGACTATCAAAAACAGCCATTTGCCCTTTCTCTGTCAGCACTGCCACTGAATTTGCAGGAGGAATGATCAACACACCAGCATGCTTGTTGCCATCTTGTAGCATCTTTACGAGTGCTTCTCGAAGATCATCTACATTGAAGAATCCAACATCATTCAAAATGTTCAATTTCAGATCTTTAATGCGATTTACAACATCTTGAACTTCCAGGTTAGGTTGATAACATGGTAGACGAAGACCATTGTATAGCATGTTTCCAGTTGAAAGTGTTTGTTTGTAGCTGTTCGTAATATCGTCGACGCAACTTTCACATGTTGGAATGGCAAATTTGTTCAACAAAAACTTTCGGCACCATAGTGATGCAATAATTGTACAAGCGTTACTTGCCATAGGTCTTCCATTTATTCTGGTTTGGCAGATATGTGATGGCAGCAGACATTTAGTGATGCCATCAATATTTTGACTATTGTGTTGACATTCACGCTGTTGTTCTGGTACATTCTGTATTTCCTTAAGTGGTGTGTGTGACCTATGTTTATCGTTAGAGCAATTTGTGCTACTGTGACTTTGACTTGAAGGTGGGCAATAACTGACTTGTGATGGTTTTTCCCTATGATGGTAAATGGGTTTTGGTAGGGGTGTTAGGTTTGCAATTTTCTCACTTAACCCCTTTATTGTTTCATCTAATTCTAGATCCTCTGAAGGTGGAGGTTCCATTGCACTCTCATCATCAGGTTCTGTGACATCATCAGACTGGGTAACTTCTTTATCTGACTTTGGATTAAGGATTGCATCTTTTGCTACATTACCATGCTCCTTTGTTTTATCTTGAAGAAGCTTGTTGCATAATGGGCAGAAAGGAGAACCATTTAAACATTTTTCATGAAAGGAATGCCAACACCCTTGGAATAATTTCCATGGTTCATTGTCATCGTTAACTGTACATGATTTGAGGTCACACAGACAATCTTGATTTGGCTCTTGCAATGCATTAAAGCCAAGTGGAAGGACTGTATATTTCACTGTTGCTTCTCCAAATATATGAGGCAAGATAAAATACTTCTTTTTTCTGCTTATGTAACTTGAGGCTGAGCCAATGTTATTTTTAATAGCAATAAAAGTATTTGTCAAAAATTCAGCACATCTAACTTTCAGGTATTTCAGTTGTTGTTGAGAGAAACTGAAATGTTTTGGTGGTGTAAAGGTATCTCTAAAGTTGGCTTGTTTGGCCTTTGATTCAAAGATACTCTTTGCTCTTTGCTGGAGTTTGTTCGTAGTGTCTGAAGGCTTTGTCTGAGCTCTAATGATGCTATGTGCATTTTCAACTGGATACTCGTCATATATTGTGGGCCATGTCGAAAATTGTTCGTAAAGTTCTTTGTGTTTGTCTTTCCAGTGGCATGTGTTTGACAGCCAGACAAGAGGAGCTTTGTTGTAATGGCGTCGCTTAAAGCACAAGAACATAACCCATATACGAATCATTGAATTGAAGTATTCTCCAAAGTTATTCCTTTTAAATGTTATTGAATAAATAGTCAGAACTAGGGGAAGATAGTTATCCAGCAAGTTCAAGAGTACGCCATATTGGAAGTCTTTTGTGTTCTTAAATTTACCCATCACCTGGTCGCGGATTATTGTCCAAGCACCATACACTGTTTCTAAAATTAAATTAATTCTCCAGGGTTTAGGGGTGTCAGCCATCTTAGACTTTGGGAATAAATGACTATAAACTGTTTTGAAGAATGGTTTGAATGTTACAAAAACATGTTCTCTACTGTTTAGGCTAATGTGCAAAGGACCCATGGTTGGAATCAGCGATGTAATTGGAGGAATTTTAATGGTCTCGCTTCTGTCATGATCTACGATACTGGCTGATGACGAGCGTTGTTGGGCTGTGGTAGCTTCTTTATGCTGACGAAGAGACTGGAATACAAGTTGTCTGCAATAAAACTGACATGGCCAATCACCAGGTTGGATGACCAAAAATTTCTCCAAGTACTTTTCCAAACCCGATGACAGAGCTATGTCGTAAGCTGTGGAGAAACCGTCCTTGGACTTCAATGGTAGTTCGACAAAGTCAATTAGATTAAGATCTTCCATTGTTCTCATTGTTCGAACTGTACTTTCATCACAGTAACCATGCTCCTCAAGAATGTGCCTTTCAAGATCGGGGGTAAAAAAGACAGTTGTTAACCAATTGGGCATTGTTGAGGCATAACTGGCACCTAACAAGATCAACTGCTCTCTGGAGGTTATGATATCAACACAAGCTTGAATGTTAATGCCATCTGGATGATGAATTGTGTCAATGTTTGATGGTACTTCAATAGCTCTCAGTGTTTTGAATGCCTTCACCACAATTGTACACATACTCATGGGATTGACCAGTTGAACATTAGGACGGCGATTTGTGTGAATTTTGGTAAAGTCATCAATGATAAGCACCAAAACCCATTGGTTATGGATAGCATCATTAAAAAACTTCTTAATACTTCCATCATGGTGGACCGACAATTGGTTGTGGATAATATTAGAAGTTTTACGACTGCAAGTGTGACCCAAACGGTGTTGTGTGTCCATGCCTTCCTGAGTCATTCGATTGGAGTTCAGGTACATTGCATGGTCAACCTGCATGACATTACACATTTGACTGCGACAGTAGCACATGGTGTAAATAATTGAGACTGTTCGAATGCGGTTTAAGTCCTGACGTTTGTTGGAATGTCGGTCATCTGTAATTGCTGAGAGGATTTGATTGAAAATATTTGGTGCGCCAGCTTGACAACATAACTCTGCAAACTGATTGGGCTCGTACATTGCGGGTTCATTTCCTAGGACAAATCTTTCGTACACCATTTGTTTAACATTCTCAAGTTCGAATTTAAAATCACACCCTGCAAGAGAAACATAAGGTATCAAATTAGTAATAGTTAATTACTCTGCAGCATTATTAGTTTGCAAGAGTCTCCCCTTGACGAGCAAGATTGGCTGAAGGAGAGTGCTGTAGCTCTTGAAATGAATGGGTTGGGTTAAGACCCATATATAGTATTTTATTATGAAGTTTAATTATAAATTAGGTTATTATAATTTAATATTGTTTCTCAGTAAAATGGATTTTGACTTCATTATCTGCTTATATTTTAATTTAAAACTTTTGTGATGTTAACAGTTATTAAATGCATTTGCAATTCATTTGACTTTGCCTCCCTGAAACAGGAAACCCCATTGAACCTCCACAAACCTTAGCACGGTAAAGTATTATAGTTGTCATACATACTTTCAGACAAAGTATTAAATTGCGTCTGTATATCTTCATACATTTCCCCTGAAACAAGAAGCATGTATTTTCTGTCTCCCATTCATTATCATAAGTAAGCCTTCGTGCTGGAAACCCTTTTGCTTTGCTTTTCGGCCTTCCTCGTCCCACTCTAGCATTTGACCCCACCAACTAGCATTAAAAAACGGACACCGAAGTATGAGCACCTGGCCTTTAATATTAACACACAATTTGTAGTCTTTTATAATACATACTTACATGAAAAAACGTTTTCCCAGTTTCTTTGTGCGAATACAAGGCTCGACGGCAAGACGGACACAGTATTTCTGTCGGGTCACACGAAATGCCAAAACAGCTTTTTATAATAGCGCTTTGCCTTTGTGGCTGACTATTTCTTGTACTTTTCGGGGTTTTCTTGCAGGATTTGCTGCAAACTGCACAAATATATTTTGTTTTATCCGGAATTGAAGATACAGTGGTTACAAAAAGGTAAACAAACACGAAAGCGAACTTAAAAAAGTTACCTTCCATGTTTGTTTATGAATTTAAAGATCCCGCCGTGTCGCGCGCGAAAATGAATTCGTGGACTACACGCAAGCCAGACTAGCGCATGCGTAACAAATTTCCCACCTGCTGAAAATACGCACATAATTGGTTCCTTGTGATCAGCGGTACTTCGCTTTAAAATACACAGTATGGCGCAATATGGCGCCAACTTTGGTTCCTTGTTCTCGTCCTGGTTTTCATCACCGTATTTGACATTGGCAGATCTAATTATCGTACAATCCAAGCAGTATCCGACGGCTTTTCCAGCAGCCCAGCACTTGCTCTCTTCATTTTGTTCAAAGGTTGAGCAACGGTTACATACAGCAGTTGTACACTGGATACAAACGTATTTGGTTGTCTCCCCGCAAGCTATACACTAAGATTCTTTGTCGCATTCCGGTTCTTTATTTTCTTCGTCCGCCATTTTTAATTTTCCCCACAAACGCGCGGGAAAATGGGACACTATGACATTTCAATAACACTACATGACGTCTCTCATTTTACCTCGTTCCAGACTTTTTTTCGCGAGCCCCACCCATGCCGAATTGAATTCGACACATGCAAAATGCGACGTCTGAAACCACGTCGCACTTATGTCGCATAATGCGACCGGTCGGGTCGAATTCAATCAAAATTCGACCGCAATTAAAAACGTCGAATTTAATCGTTTCAGACGTCGAATTTTGCATGCAGATAATACAAACAATTGTATTCGACACATGCGAAATGCGACGTTTGAAACAGGCCTAAGTAAGAAAAGGCGTAGACTAACGTGATCTTCGTCGCAAATCAATTAATCTTATCAGTACGCATGAAGAGGGAGTAGTGGGGGAGGTTAATAGAGAGGGGTTAATAAATTATTCCTCTAAAATGAAGAGCTTGTTAAAGGGGGGGGCTTATTTGGGAGGGGTGCTTATTAGAGGGTTTATGTATGGATTTTATCTATTACTAAACTATGCAATATTATCATACTTTCTGTAGTTTCCGCAAAGAAAACGGCACATTTCCGACCCAGGAATGTTCGCAATTTGGACACGTGTGCGACGCGCTCTTGTATCTCAACATTATGGTTTGCAAGATGGAAGCAAATGGTGTAACACCAATTCCGCTGGAAATCAATACTGCATGTTCAGCCTCGAAGAAATGCTCAGCTGGTGCTCCATACGGACCATCCACATATATCTAAATGTGAAGAAAATAGAAGATTGCGTTTTTGATATATGTATTTAGGGTTCGTAAGTCCACTCACGAAACAGGATGGAACGGAATCTCTGGTTGAGCAAACGTCTTGAGAATTATTGATAGTTTTGAGGAAATGTCTTCAAAACGTCCAATAGTCATTCTCAAGAACATCTCCACGAAACGGTTTGGAGCAAATGGTTAAATAGGAAACATTTTTCATTTTCATCATCTAGTTGGGTCATTTAAATTTCATTAGATAAGCGACACATTTTCTATTAACACGTTTCCTAGGTAAGGACTGACATGGATTCTAGAGCCTGTATGCTTTCCGTTTAGTCGTAACGGTCGCGGCATATGAATAAATTTGAATAAGTTGTAACAGAGCATATGAATAAGTTGTAATAGAGCGTCTCTACCATAACACAAGAACAAACACCAGAAAGATCCAGGCTATTTTATATCGTTCAAACAGTCACGATCAAGCAAACGGAAATCAGGCATGTAATCACCAGTTCAAATATACATGACAAATGGATTGTTAAAACTAAAACCGCCAATAGAAATTAGTCTTATTCTGGCTATATAGGAAGCATTAAATATGATAAACAGTACTATTAAAAGATCAAAGCAAAAAGTTCGAAAGATTTTTGGCAATTTACCGACAGCTCACTGAAGTTTTTTCTTCTACTTCAGAAATGATCTCCTACCTCTAATTTTCGAATTCCAGTATCCGAAGTTTCCGAGAAAGAACTTGAGCTGACCTTTTTAATACTCTTCAAGATAATTGATGATCTTGAATTTCTGTCAGTTTCCTCTGGGATGGCAAAAAAATTCTGCTGTATTCTATCTTCGTTGTTGTTGTCTAAATTACTCGCGTTATTCTGTTTCAACGTCGCCTCTTCTTTCTCAGAACTGTACAATTTACGTTGTCGTAAATATTTTTCATTTTTCCTTTAAAATTCATACAATGGTGAAGTTAGCAAAACGTAATGTATCTACATCTACTACATGTGACACTGCTGGTGTGTAAAAAAGGCTTACCGTCCTTATAGTTTTACTTGGGTAAGCAGTAGTTACTAATCTGAAGGAAATGAAGCCAATGGAATTTCGGCCATTAACATAAGGGACCGTGCAAAATTTCCTAATTCGAATAACTTTATAAATATAATGCCATTGCGTTTTTTGACATATAGACCTTTTTTACTGAATGAATTTCTTCCATATAAGGGACCGGTCATTAATAATAGGAGCGGGCGTGGGTGAGAAAAGGGGGGCGGTCTCAAATATTTTTAGCCTGAATGGGGGCGGCCTCAAACTCAAAAATATGTGCCAGGGGGCTACTTGAAGTGTTTTGTTGAAACCATTCAACAAGAAATTGACCGTGTAGCATACATCAATACATGCAATATAGATGACTTCGTACTCATATACATACAATATACATGCAATATACATACTTCACACTGTTCCATAATTCTTAACATTCCACAAGCTTGTGGATATGACATGTTCCTGTATTATTATCTATATTATGGTATATCAGACTTGGTGGTTATTTTAAGACAGAATAAAATAATAAAAGGATGGGCTTGATGGGTAAAGAAGAGAGATAACTGCTAATTGCTGTTCCAGGGGTCTCTTCGACAGGTAAAATTGTCTTGTGTGTATAGAGTAAAATCGTCTGGCATGAGATAGAGTAAAAAATAAAAGGGCAATTTTTTTCTGCTTTGGGAGTTAATCGGAAACATTGGGTCGCGGCAGGCAAATGATGCTCGAAGCATTTGATTGGCTTCTTTTTTGTTAGTGGCCAATCAGAGGCTTTGTTTACAAACCTGGTCGTGAATTTCAATTCGCAATTTGTTCGCATCGGTTGCAAATTGCTCAGAACAATCTCCCAATCAAAATGCGTGACAATATTGCTCGCAACAGAATACCGGATTTGACTGTAATATGTTTATTACAAAATAGCCTGTATAAACAATGAAATTTGCGGGGGGGAGCTGAAATATTCGATATGGAATTCGGGGGCGTCTTGAAAATAAATGCTGTTAGTGGCGGTGAAATATTGGGAATTTCTCACCCACCGCCCCTCCCATTATTAATGACCGATCCTTAATTGCTTAAAAAGGCAGGTTGTCCGTAGTAATGGTTGAGATACTCAATATAGTTCTATTTTTAGATCAGTAATCAGGCTCCTATTGCTGGCAAATTCGATTTTATTTTATTTTATTTATTATTTTATTCAACTTCTGTCTTACTTTTCTTCCCTCATGATATAAGATATGGTTTTCCTTCTTGACATTTTGGTGAATGTAGCTTTCTTCTTAGACTCCCCATTATAATAATCATAAAGTTTCTTTGTCCAAGTGCCCACTGCTCGGATATGCAGCCATATTGTTTCAGTCTGGTCCGGAGAACTACTAATCGTAAATGGGTGCCATTCGTATTTTGCTATGTGTGGAATATTAACTAGGACGTAGTCTCCGGATTTGTACCTGAAATTCTGCGATCGTGGAATGATTAAATGAGTGACCTGCAATCAATTGAGCAAAAGTAAGACAATATATTATCCAAAATTTGATTTATAAAGCATAAATCACGTAACTAAATTGGCTTTTTCACCAAAAGTATGGCCGTCTTGTCATAGTAAGAACAAAATGGTCACGATTTACCGGGTCGAGTGAGTCACTGATGTTCTTACCACGTTAT
Organism: Trachythela sp. YZ-2020; assembly: GCA_016169945.1. Classification (NCBI taxonomy): domain Eukaryota; kingdom Metazoa; phylum Cnidaria; class Anthozoa; order Malacalcyonacea; family Clavulariidae; genus Trachythela; species Trachythela sp. YZ-2020. Next base: position 1,349,604 of record JADLSH010000311.1, on the reverse strand, counting down.
GATGTCCTCTGTACATTTATAACTGAACAGACAACGATAAAATGTTAGCTATTTGTTTTATATGATAACAAAATTCAAAAATTTGCAAAATGTACTTAGCTCGCCCGAAAATGTTTGGGACTTTGAAGCGCGACGAAGAGAGATTCAAGGTACGTTTACACGCTGCGATTTGTCGGGCCGATTTTAGGTTTCTCTGAATGTTAATGACGAATATTTTCAGTTGGTGATGTTGTCAGATGACGTTGGCCACGTATTTTTCAAATATCATTAACGTGCATCTGAAATCGGCCCGACAAATCGCTGTGTGTGAACGTACCTTTAAGGATATTCGAAAAATACGTGGCAAACGTCATCATGACGACATCATCAACTCAAAACATTCGTCATTAACATTCAAGGCAGCAAAACCTAAAATCTGCCCGACAAATCGCAGCGTGTAAACGTACCTTTACACGCCATTTGATGTTACCCATGATCTTGACGCTTTCGAGAGAGCTATGATTGCTTAAAGATATCAGTTCCGTCACCGAAATGGGATGAACGTGCGTCAGTCGACGTCCTCTAATACATCATGGCTCTCGACCAATGAAAATGAATAGACAACAATACATTGCGATTAAATATGGCACTACTATATAGACAAAAGGTCCATTCTCCTTACATGAGATGGGAAAATGATTCCTTCCTTGATAAACGTTTTTCCATAACGAGCTTTGTTTACAATACGCAGGCTGGAAATTCTTTCTATGATGTATATCACTGCAGGACCAATAAACCATTTCCAGAAGTTTGGTGCATGAAGAATGAGAAGTGTCCACCAAACCACGAATAGATGATGAGTATAGAAGAACAACTGTAAACATGTACGAAAATAGATATCATACTTGAGGAAATAGACCAAATTTATTGCTGTATTTTGGTCACTTGAGGATACTTGTTACTTTGTGAAGCTAATTTGCACATATAAGTTGCTCTGGTTGCATCTGAACTACCTGAGGAATATTAAACGGTGTATGCCCTTCATGGAGGTTCGAACTTTCCCACGCATGAATTAACCACAGAATGTGACAGAGTAGTACCGCCCTAAACAACTGACTTAAAAACCACGAAAAGACACAATCATGCCGTAGCTTATTGTGGAAAAACCACTTACTTCAAAGTGTCCATTGCGACGGACAAAAGGTAACGACATGAACGCCATAAGACCAAACACAAGAAACAGTAAAACACCAGTAATTCCAGCTGTTCCATTGACCCATCCTTCACCAGCTTTTGTTGTAAATAAATACTCCCAGATTTTGATCCCTGATTCAGTGACAACTAAAAAATTCAGATAGGAATAAACATCAAGCCGAAACTAAACTAGTTTCTTGCTAAGCTGTTCCTCCTGGAGTGAGGTTCAGCTAGGGTCATCTCCTAAATGGCTTATTTGGTCTAGCTTTACTACAGGAGGAAACCGGATTCCATCCGGAGAAATCCTGCGGTTTTTGATAGACTCGAACTGTAATTTCTCTTCTCAAATGCAACTAAGGCGTATTTAGAATCAGAAAACTGCATCGAGCTCCAGAGTCCCGAGTCGCAGACATTAAAGGGATATGCACTAACCACTACTTCCAACACATCGACATTACCTCATTCATTTAATCATAGATTTAATAGACGTGCATTTCGCATCTATAATCTAAATCTGAAAACTCTAATACCCATTATATTTCTATATTTTATCTCAATTGGGAGAAAACTAGCACTGCAGGAGCTGAAGAGGTTTTTAAGATTTTTTATCTTATCATCCATGCAGGTACACTAATAACAATAACAGCAACAACGACAATAACAGCAACAACAATGACAGCAACAACAATAACAGCAACAAGCAACAATAACAGCAACAAGCAACAATAACAGCATGCGAGAATCAAATGCACAATATTGCAACCGAACTTGCCAGCCCTACCTTTCCCACTGATCACTTACTGTATCTGCCAAGATGTCCAATGAAGTGCAAAACTCCTTGTACAAATATCACAACAGCCACAGCCTTATGAAAATCTATATGATGATCAATTGGAAAATACTTCCCAATTCTAGTAGACCTTAACCACGTTAGCGAGTGTTTCATCATTAAAACCAATATGAACATGCTATTGAAATTTAAACACATTCCATGGACTCGAGCAACTATCACCCAACCACCTTCATCCTTTCTTTCAATAGCAACCCAGATAAACAACGCAGCGTTCACAAGGATGTATAGCATTACAAAGAATACTGTCAGTCTATTTTTCTTAAGAGTAGCCCATCGCATCTTCGAGCGCGTTCGATCCCTTAGCCGTCTTCTTGCTTTCTCTTCAGGTGGGTTTAACCAGTTTCCAGCTCTAAAAATAAGAGTAAAATATCAAGATTGTACTGCAGTTGATAAAAAATGACCTGTTATCGTGAACGTATCACAGTATTATTTAGCTGTGCCAATAAGGGACCGTTCATTATTTATGCCTCGGGGTGACAATGAAGAGAAATAGGGTGGGTAACTCATTTTATTCACCGACTTAAATGCATGGTGGGTAAAAAAATGGTTTTTCAAGAAGTACCAAGTAGTTTGTATATGAAGGATATGCTCAAGGCTATTGATATAAACCACGCAAGAGTGCTTAAATTGATATACCATACAACTTGAAAAATGGTTGGGTGAACCAAAAATATTAGCATTTTTCAATTTCACTGCAGTGCCAACCTGAGGCATAAATAATGAACGGTACCTATATATACATGAAAATAGATTGAATTCTTGTAAAATAGCGAGGATCTATGTTTTAGTAAGACGATATAATCAATTGAAAAAGACCTTTTAAGTGTTCAAGATATCTACACCCACATGTGCACGAACTGATTGACCGACAGGTAATGACATGCACAACCATATTTAGCTCAAAATGCTTAAAGATCGAAAATGCACGTGATTATATAAAAGTAGTTAATCTGTTGCTCTCTTGCATTCAGGATTCTAAAACGTGCCTTTATACATAATATTACGTTATTTTATCATTTTGGCTTTGTAATGCTCGAAACCATGGCATAGGGGCGGGGATGTACTGGCTGCATACGCATGTGTTTTCAAGACGAAACCATGGGAAAATGAACTTTAAATAGAAATTGTGCGCTTATTGTCGTTAGGACGTTGTCCCCTGAACCTAAAATAGATTTAGAAGCATCTAACCACTCTATTGATAATGGCTATACAGGTTCATATCAATTTAATATGAACTGCTCTACTAAGAGGTTCTGTCTGAAGACAATCTCTTATTCGTCCAATGTTACAGGAACAGATGTTGTTAGCCCACTTCTCTACAACATTATCTATAAAGTCGATTTCATCCGCGAGATCTTTTTCGCAATTCAATAGAATAAGGTTAACTAAATTCTAAAATCTTTAACGTGCAACCTATCAAGATGCATATGGCTGTTAAACATGTTTTGTATGTCATTATAACAAGTATTTATAACAAATTTCAAGTCGATACAATTATTCCCTTGCGAGTTAAAAAGGTTTGAATAATTCGTATTGCTGACGTCAGCATTATTTTCAAATGCCGTTAAAAGCTACGTTTTCTCTAAACCTAACGCGAAAAACTCAATTTAGCTTTTAAAAGCAAAATATAGTATTATAGAAAACAGAATATAAACATGTCTAATAAAACACGTCTTTCCTAATAATAAGCATTTGTTTTTTGGCGGCCATGTTGGATTGCATTTCAATGCTCAAGAAATGATGTGTTTTATAAGAAAATTTTGTATTTTATTTACTATCATACTATAAAACTGAAGAAGTGCAACCTATCATTAGTTTCACTATAATATCTAAGCAATCATATACTTACGCTATTGTAAGATTTTCTGCCACACCGGGGAATTTGGACAAGCAAGATGAAAATTCTTCAAACGTAATCTGGCCATTTTGATCTGCGTCAGATTCTTCAAAGAAAGCATCAACAAGTTCTTCCATTTGATCTTCAGTAAACCTGATATTGCTTTCCTGGACACAAGATTGTAACACCACATGCATCTCTTCTTTGTTAAGACCACCATCACCTATATCAAAACAGAAACTACTGATTTCACTCGATACCACTGAAACCTTAAAAACTAATTATTATTTTTTAGATGATGCAACTCTGAGTGGCTCCAGACCGAACAAGCTGAAAAACTGCTCGACCGTGGTGGGAATCGAATCCGCGATCTTTAGTTTTCTAGTCCAAGATATGGTCAAGGAATTTTTCAGGTTTCTCAGTTCATGCCGTATATAGGGGGCGTCTCAGAGTAGCATCACCAAGATGCTACCGTCATTCCTTTTCAAATCATGTAATTACACAAAAATTACGGGAACCACCGAGTATTTTTACAAAATACAAAACAACTGTCCTGTGCATGTATTTAATAGGTTTAAACAAACTATAATTTGTGTGATTACAAAACAACGGGATCCGAAAATGAACGGCATTTTAATATTTTCTAGCTTTCGACTATGTTTTAGTCATCATCAGGAATCACAGTCATTATAAGGAATGATTGCTGATGATGACTAAAACATAGTCGAAAGTTATGTTTTATATTCAAAGGACAAGAGGACAGTTAAATATGCTGCAGGCACAATATACCTCATGCATGGCATGCAAGCTTAATAATGGTCAACTCACCATCTATATCGTAAACGTTAAAGAGGAACTTGAGTTTTTCGGATTCGGTTCCTTTCGTTAATATTTGCAGACCATTAACCAATTCTTTCATGTCAATTGAATTATCGCCATCCGTGTCAAACATGGAAAAAAATCTTTCGGAAAAGAATGACTAAACAAGATTAAAAACACACGAAGGGAGATTTTGCGGCGTGTTCAGATGAATCAAACTTAAACAGCGCATGATCAAATCATGTCGCAAAACAAAAATATAGAGCTAGAGTTATGAACAAACGAAAAAATTCAATTTAATGGAGGCAAATTAGTATTGTTTTGTAATGTTATTGCATGAATGTAGTACTGAGTACTCCATTTTTGTGCGTGCACCATGCATGTGAAACGTTCGAACAAAGAAAAGGGAGATTTGCCATAAGAACTGAAGTCCTGATTGTTTACTGTTACCTATCGAGAAAACACGTACTAGTTACAGCCTATTCTGGACGATGCATGCGCGCCGTTTTCAGTAAATCGTAAGAACAAATTTTATAATCAAAATTTCAGAAACCATGAAAAATTGGGTTTTCTCATTATTTCCTACAGAACACTGAACATACCTTTTTAAGATGGAGCGCATTCTTAAATTGTTCAAAAGTTATTTTCCTGTCATGAGATTCGTCTATGTTGAAATGATCTTCTATCCATCTATACCACTTACTATCCACAGATGCACTGAAATATAGACACAGATGTTGAATGATGACGACGTCAATCATGGCTTATTATTGTTTTAGTCAACAATTCAGTCATTGTGGTTTTTCCGATGCAGGAGAATAATTTAACAATGTTTTCTTGATGTTGAACTTCTAATGTTCAAATTTAATTTTCTGAAAATGTAATTTCTGAATGGCCATTTTTATACAAGGCGGGGCGCATTATCCGCATTATTTTAGTCTAGTGTAAAGATTAAAAACACACGAAGGCATAATCCGACGAATTATCAGACGAATAAGACGTCAGCAGTAATGGTGCCACTATAGCTCACTTTTTCTACTCATTTTCTAAAAATATTGCGCAATAATTTACCAAACACGTGACGAACACGTGCCGGTCGCTCCGCTCAGCTTCGCTAACACGTGACAACCACACACCGGTCGCTCCGCTCCGCTTCGCTAACACGTGACAGCCACATGACAACCATGCCCCAGCAACTATTGCGCAATATAATTCCAAACTCCACTTGTACGGGACAACATCGGGAGACATTACAACAACCTTGGGAGACATTACAACAACAACGGGAGACTGTTGCACAACAACAGGGGTAAGGTATGGGGCTACGCGGGTATAAAAATGTTTTAAAAATGTGTATAACAATAGGGTATAAAATTGTTTGGACCCAACATTAAAAACACAGTACAAATAAAAATGCCTTTTAAAGTCGTAAAAACTTTTTTATATGATGATGGTTTTACGTGTGGATTTTGTAATAGACATTTTTCTGGTAAATCAGGTATTCGTATGCATTGTAAAATTACACACAACTCTGTTCCTGATAAACCTAAACCTAATAAATGTTTAAAATGTTATAAGGAAGCTGGTGTAAAAAACAGAAAAACAGGTGATAGTTCTAGTTATGTTTGTACTTGTGATAATTAAAGTTGAGTTTGGGTTTCTAATCCTTATATAGGGATTAGAAAACATTAATAAAATGGATCCAACACAAATTAACAAATGTTTAAATTTAATAGAGGATATGGTTTACAACAACAAAATTCGTAAGTGTACATATTTTATTACAAAGATTAAAAAAACGACAGACATTACTTTTAGGTTACGCCACGAGACCATAGAAAAACTATTAACCATGTTACACATTATTTGTACCCACAAAGATCATGTAGGATTAACACAGGGACTAAAAAGTTTGTGGATCATCCTATTACATGAGGCGGTGATTGATAAGGGAAAAGGAACATGGATTTGTGTTATATCTCTTAACAATTTAGATGAACCTAAATTTCAACGTGCGGATAGAACACAAGCCAAGTGGGTTAATAATCAATTTAAAGATTGTGAAAAATATAGATTTGGTGCACCATATAAGGAGTTTGGTGGTAATAAAAGAGTGTTAATAAGTTATTATTCTAGTAAACTATCGCCTAATTTAACACTTGAAGCGTGGAGACAAGTGTTAAAAGATTTTAATGATGAAAAAAATCGCAACCTTTTAGGTAAGCCATAATTTTTCTAAAAATTTGTAACTTATAAAGGTTACAAATTTACCCAAATAAAATAATGGATCCAACACAGATTAACAAATGTTTATATTTAATTGAGGGCATGGTTGTTAATAACAAAATTCTTAACTGCCGAAATTTTATTGCACAGATTAAAAGAACAACAGACACTAAGTTTAAGTTCCACCACAACGCAGTAGAAAGACTATTAGCTATGTTACAAGTTGTTAGCAAACACAAAGACTCCATAGCACTGACACACGGACTGAGAGGTTTATGGACCAACCTATTACATGAGGCTTGCTTTGTGTACAAAGAAAAAGGGGTGTGGACTTGTATTGTACATATTAACCAAAAACCTAAATTTTGTCTTAATGATAAAAAATATACCGAGGAAATTATTAATTATTTTAAAAAATATGGAAAAGACGACAACCTACAAGGGTGTGTCAAATATGTGAATTTGATTATGACGGGGGCTATTTTTAGTTGTTATTCAAAACAACTAACACCTAATGCCAACTACAGAATGTGGAGACAACATTGGAAAATATATGACTACCTATCGTAAAACAACAAAAATTTGTAACCCCGCTAACGCGTTACAAATTTATCAAACCCACACCCAAATAAAATACAATATGGCACTTAGATTTGGATACTCAAATGACGAACCAAACTTCATCCATAACCAAAAGCCTCTTAGGGCAGAACCAATGTACTTACTAACGACTAGTGATTTTAGAGGGTCTTATGTAGCAATGTCAAAGTCAGTTTTTACAGGTCCTGTTGAAAGGAATACAAACTATGGATATATGTATATATACTGTCACAATTGGTTTACAGAAAAATCTGGCATTGCTCTTCGAACTCATGTCTTCGATAATGATGCTCAAATAACAGCCCCTTTGAGTGTATTATATTCTCTACGTTGTATAATGTCAGATGGTTCGACAATCACAAGAGACCTCAAAGAAATAAATTTAGCCACGAAACAGATTCCGGGCACAAACTTCTTCATTTTGAATGAAGAATTTAGCATTCCCGAAGTTGTCCCAGAGTATAAAAACATGGAGCTCATGTTTGTAAAAATTAAACAGGTTAATGGCACAACAACAGGTGGTAACGAGTCCACTCTCCATGTGACCACTTACACTATTGAGCCAAACAATCTTTTTCCTCAAATATAAATAAATAACATTATGGCGTTAGCATTTGGTTACACAAAAGATAATAGATACACAACGATGGGGGGTCAACAAGGACCCCCAGGATCACAAGGACCACAAGGTCCTGATGGAATACAAGGTGAGCAAGGAAATCCAGGACAACGAGGTCTTAAAGGTTTTAAAGGTGACACCGGTTCAAAAGGAACAATAGGAAACACTGGCATCCAAGGACTGCAAGGTGTCTCGGGTCCAAAGGGGTTAACAGGAAACACTGGCACACAAGGACAACAAGGACTTCTTGGTACCACAGGACCACAAGGATCAAAGGGGGTCAAAGGTGATGATGGTTCACATGGTCCTAATGGAAACACAGGCCCTCAAGGACTACAAGGTGTCACAGGTTCCAAAGGACTAACAGGAAACACAGGTCCCCAAGGACAACAAGGACTAAATGGTAACACTGGCCCACAAGGTCCTCAAGGTCCTCAAGGCCAATCTGGTTCGTCAACAGGAACCTCGCAAGGACCAAGAGGTCCAAAAGGTGACACTGGAAACACAGGCACTCAAGGAATGCAAGGCGTCACAGGTCCCAAGGGGTTAACAGGAAACACAGGGCCCCAAGGACAACAAGGACTTCTCGGTAACACAGGACCTCAAGGAGTAAAAGGACACAAAGGCGACGATGGTCCACATGGTCCTAACGGTAACCCAGGCACACAAGGATTACAAGGTGTCACCGGTTCAAAAGGACTGACAGGAAACACTGGTCTCCAAGGACAACAAGGACTAATTGGAAACACAGGACCACAAGGACCACAAGGTCCTCAAGGTTTAAAAGGGGATTCATCAGGATCAGGATCGGGATCACAAGGTCCAAAAGGTTCTAAAGGTGACACAGGAAACACAGGTCCACAAGGACAACAAGGACAACATGGTGTCACAGGTCCCAAAGGGCTTACAGGAAACACAGGACCACAAGGACCCCAAGGGTTAATTGGACACACAGGACCCCAAGGACTTAAAGGTGACCGAGGAAATCTTGGCCTACGAGGTATTGTTGGTCTTACAGGCGACATCGGTTATGACGGTCCCCAAGGTCCTCAAGGTGACAAGGGTGACAAGGGTGACAAAGGTGACAAAGGTGACATTGGACCAAGAGGGTTCACAGGCTTAGTAGGATCAAAAGGTGATACAGGAAGCATAGGGGGACAGGGTAACACAGGAAATAGAGGTCAAAAAGGTAACAAAGGTGACAAAGGTGACAAAGGTAACACAGGTAGCACCGGTCCAACTGGTAGCACAGGCCCGCAAGGAGCTGCTAATAATTTTTTGGTTACTTTTCACTCTAATCCAGGTAAGCACTCGCTAAGATCTGCAAAAAATAATCTATTCTGTACTAGAAATAATAACCTAATTATGAAGACTATAATAACCACCCAAGGAGATTACATAGTTAAATACAAACTAACCTTGATACCAACTTATTTTGAAAAAGGTAGCCCAGTTATTACAACTACCGCCGGATGGTACTCTTCAGATGATGCCGACTATGCAGACCTTGACACATGCGTCTATATAGAAAATGTCATTAAACCTCAGTTTAAAGTTGTAACAGATGGTAACATATATGGTAGTAGTAGTTCAAAACTAATACATCAAATTTACATGGAAGGTTTGATCACCATTGCAAAAGGAGCGACAGTAGAACTAAAATCTTACACAACTTACTTTGGTGATGATTACTCTTATCTGTTGTATGATGTTTTAGACCCTGTCATGGTTTTTACAAAGGTTGGTTAGCGAAGCAGAGCGAAGCGAAACTAAATAAAAATGAAAACACCATTTAACATGCTTATAGTTGGCGCAACGGAATGTGGTAAAACATATTACCTATTAGACCTACTAACCAACGAGTATAACAAACACTTCCAATACATATTCCTTATCTGTCCAACATTCGAGTACAACAAAACATACCAAGATTGGAAGTACAAGGATTCCCCAGGCTTCTTTGCAATACAATGTGACCAAGACCAAGTGGACACATTCCTAAAATACATCACCGATACCCAGGGGCGGATCGAGGATTTTTCGTACGTTAGTCAAAATTTTCGTTGGTACACAACCGGGGGGGGGATAATTTTTTCGGGGGGGGGGAGGGAGAAATTGCTCAATTTTCGCCCCCGTCCCAGTCAACCCTTTACCCCCCCCCCCCCAACCTAACATACACAGAGCTGTACAAGCAATTCCAAGAGCAGCAGATCTAATAAACAAACCAGACATGGAGTTAAATATTAATCTCCATGCCATTTCAAATATTTATAGTTTACACAATATCAGTATTAAAACGTGTTTTAAGAGTAAAGGATAAAATGTTTTGGTCTTGGGAAGCCAATTAGCCAAAGGCTATTTCAGAATAGGAACAATTTGCTGCCTATAGCTATATTCTATTTTTAACAAACACAATTTTACATCACATCTGAGATCGTATTACACCATCACCATGCCATGCGGTCCAACACACAATAACTCAAAAATACATATTTATATAAGAATATTTTGGTTCGGTTGAAGTCGATAATATATATCCAAACCTTAGGCGATTAATATCAAGCAACAAAAGCATAAACAAAATGCCTTAATGCCTATATTTTATACAGTTCACCTAGTCGGCTGGGTTTCGACCGCAGTAATATGCAAAAATTGCAAATTTCATAAACATAGCCAGTGGGTCATCGCCTCACGCGCACATATTGTAAATACAAGTCGAAAATCACCACAATAAATGTAGTTAAAATAAAAATATTTGCATTAGGGTCGTAGCCGTACAAGACTTGTTCCTTTCCCGAACATACTTCGGAATGTACGATTCGGCACCAAAATTTCTGCCCAAGCAGAAGCTTGTGTTGTTGATAGCGCTCCAATAGCTCTTGGACAGAAGTCTTCGGCGAATCGTCGATTCGCTTCCTCAGATCAGCTTTAATTTCCACCAGACATTGCTCATCGTTGTTCTCAAACATGGCCTGAACGACCTCGTAAATACTACGAGACATTGCAGTATATTCGCATTATATTTTCCGAGCTACTTCGATTGAACCTTTGCGGTCAAAGCTGCGATCAGAAAGGTCATAGAATCATGCCGTATAAACTGAAGCCTGATGCATCTGATCGGTCAGAAAAATCTAGCCAATGGGAGTTCAGATTTTTTTTCAATTTAGCCAATCGGATACCTTGTATACTAGCCCCTGATCGCTGAACTCCCCGCAGAACGCGCAAAAAGCAAATTGGCCAATCAGATAGCTGGAATCTGCCTTTAGAGCGAGCAAAACTCACGCGCTAGACCGCTGTTCTGCGCGTTATGTATCGAAGGCCGGCCGCTGTGTGAAACTTGATAACTTGACTACGAACTTTGAATATAAGCCACTGCATGAAATATGATAACTGGACTGTTGGTTGATTTAATTAATTGCGCAATTGCAAATTTTACGTTAGTCGCGTGATCGCTCTGATCACCCCTAGATCCGCCCCTGCCGATACCTACAAAGGCACTAACTCACTAATTATTCTTGATGACTGTGCAAGCTCTAAAACCGTTAAAACCAGAACATCTGAGCTCGTTAACTTAGCTTTCTCAGCCCGACATTACAATCTAAGTACAATAGTCATCACCCAAAAATTAACAGCTATCACATCCTCTTACCGAGAGAACATAGCCAGGCTAGTAATTTTTGACACATCCAGTGCACTCGCCTGGAAAACAATCTCTGATGAGTTCCTTGACATTCCAAAAGAAGAACGAGACGCACTCCGTAAAGCCCTCAAAGAAAACAAATACGCTCGGTTAGAGATCAACCTCAGATACCCCCGATCACATAAAATAATATTTTAGAAAAATTATAATAAAAAAATTTTGATAATATTTTATAAAAAAATTTTGGACAACATATTTTAAAACATACCAAAAATTATGTTTGCTACGCGGGTAAAATAAACTATGGATAACCCAGATGACATTGAACAACTGCGTGAGGAATTAATAGACCTCTATGAGAAAGGTTACATTAACCAGACTAAGTCATATCTAAAAAACAAAAGAAGGGCAACACCTTCTGTGTTAAAAAGGATAAAGGACGAATACATTAAACACAGGGACGATGCCAACAAAAACAAGATGGCCATTAATTTTGTAATGCTTGCGGTGTCCATTGGGGATACTTTCTGTGGTAGTTACATTAAAATTAATGAAAAACAAAAATTTATTGAAAAAATACTTAATGACGAAAACATAATGTTTGTTATTAAGGATCTAATGCCAAGTTATACGCCAGATGACTATTATAGTAAATACTTATTGGCAGGTATTTCTGTAGGAACATTATGTTATAATCACATAAGCTTGGTGGAAAAAACAGAAAGCGTAGTGGAAGAAAATGTAGTGGAAGAAAGTGGACCACAAGAATAAAAACAACCACAAAAAATTTGTAACAACATTGTGTTACAGATTTATACCTTATTCATTTACTTTCTAACTGCACTTTCAACTCCTCTACTTGTAATTTTACTTCTTCTAAATCACTCTTTAGTTTTTTATAATTTTCAACACGTTTTAATCCACCAACCTGGCCTCTTTTTACTGACTTTTCACTCTTTAACATACTAGCCTTTTCAACAAGAAGTTTTCGTATGTCTACTCTTTCATTTTTACAAATACACATATTATTAGTACTACAATCACAAGGGAACCTTGTAACTAATATTTCAAGATCTGGCGTTATATTTTCAAGAAGTGTACTAAGGTCTCTTCTGTTTTCCACTTCCACATCGTCAGAGTCGTCAGAGTTGTCACATATTAGGCACTTACTGTCATCATCGTCAGAGTCGTCGTAGTCATTGTAGTCAATGTAGTCAATGTAGTCAGAGTCGTCAGAGTTTTCACGCGTTTGGGTATACTCACAGTCATCGTCATCAAAGTCATCACAACATATACACTGATCATAACTTTCACACGCTATACAACTACTTTCGTCACTTTCATTGTCGTACTTTACAATATAATTTAGAGTTTCGTTTACTTCGGACACTGTTTCCATTTTATTAACATAACGCAAAAAATTTGTAACCTATAAGGCTACAAATTTTGTTTTAATATTTTTTTTGTGTTAATTTAATCCTCTGCAATATTGTCAGACACATACTCACCTACTTTTCTTAGTCTTTTTACTTTAAAGTTTAGATATTTTACACCGCTGTCATGTTTTTCAAACACAGAATGACATTCAAAAATAATATTAACATACAACCTACCAGCATCTAAAAGTTCTGTTTTTTGTTTTGCAGTTAGACCACCTACTGACAAGTATATTGTGGTACCATCGGAACCTCTCATAACTTTTTTAGTTTTGTGTTCATTTTCCAAATTTGCAAGTTGTTGTAACATTACTTCGTCTTCGATGAGAAGTGGTACATTATAACCACCATTTTTAAACTTTGACTTTTCGACACCCCATGTTAAACAACTAGGGATTTCAAATACTTTAGGACTTTCAAGTTTTACTGTACTTCCACTCATATCTTTATTACAGTTATTTTTTAACCTTTAAATTTCTATAAACCTAATCCTTATTTTTTATCCCCCTTCGTTTTGTTTGAATCTCGTTGTACGCAAAGTAACCAAAGGCTATCGCAAGAATCCACATGTTGTTACCTAACCATACTAACCCCTTTGCACCCATACTTAGAACAGTTGATATAATACTACCGATAGCACCAAATACAGGACCAAGCTTATTAAGTATTTTAGCAACCCCTTTTGAAAACTTTGACACGCCACGAGCACCCGCAACGATAGCACTTCTTCCTGCCATGACAATTGTTGTTATTAAACCGGCGATACTTATACTTATGGCCGACGCGATACCCATGTTCTTTTTAGCCCACTCTTTAAATTTTTCAAACTTTGTTAACGGACTGTTATCACACTCAGTTTGTAAAATACCTATAACTTCTGCAAGCTTAGGTCTTATCTTATTTTGTAATCTTATGTTATCTTCTTCTAACTCTGCAACCTTAGCAACAGACTCGTACAAAGTTTTTAATGTAGGGTCTTGTTCTGCTACCGATCGTTCTCGCCAAGTTTTTACCTCATCGCCTATGAACTTTATTTGCTCCTTGTAACTAATACCTTGTTTACGGATGCCAGATTGTAAAATTGCTTGTATTTCTCGGTCCCAGTTTGGTTTGTCCTCACCTCTATTGAGCATCTCAAAGCTTTCGTGCTGTGATCTAATATCATCGTACTTCTCATTAATGGTGCTATTTAATACATCTACAGAATTTTTAATTACACTGTCATTTAACTCATCGCTGAAAACTCCTGTTTGTTCTTCCACCACAGAAGGAAGCTTCCCACGATGTTCTAACCTAGCATTTTTTAACTCTTTGTTAAAAGCCGCTTGTTTCCTTTGAAGTTGTAAATTTTTATCACTATTCATTGCCACCATGTTTTTTAAACCTTTCACATAGTAAATTTTCGTACCGTTATACATTATACCATTAACTACCTTGCTTGTTTGATGTCTTGTTATTTCTAAACTTGTAAACAATAACTTTGAGATCGGACCATCATTTGGGTCTATGCTTATTTTTAAATATTCTTGAAATATGTTTTTTACTTCTAACTGTTTTATGGTCTCTCTTGGAGCGCCAAATGCCGGGATCATAATAGGAACGCTTTCGTCTAACTTAGGGTCAGGGTTATTAGCAGGGTTTGTAAAAGGAGTTTCAGCCGTCACCCCATCTAGATTTGGTTTAGTTTTGATGGGGTCCTCGGTGTTCGGATCAAGGTCCTCCACAGTAGTGGCTGGGTCTTGTTCTTGGTCGGTGTCACTGGGACGGGTGCGTTCAGGCAATGACATGCCTTCTGTATTTGGATCTTTTGTTGCCATTATTTTATTTAACCTCGCTAAGTTCTCTTTCGTAAAATCTACCGTGGATATTTTCACCTGTGTCAATGTCCTGTATGTTGTACATAACAGGGTCACCTTGATGAACTTTTGTAATTTTAAATGTTTCTTCTGTAAAATTAACAGTGTAACCTTTAACAAACCTAGTACCTGTGTGATACTTTTCCACTCTAACAGTGTCACCTACTTTGTACCTTGGCTTTTTAGGTTCGTTACCGGTACCGTACAAAGTCACCCAAACATCATCCTTGTTTTGTTCGTTGACATCTGTGGGTTTCATCTTAATACTTCTATGTACACTGTGGTTGTAATTAAATGTAACATCTTCCAAAATATGTAACCACTTTTTTGTTTGGTGTTCTGTGAAATATTTCCACATCGTTGTTTTTAAAGTCCTGTTTAGTCTCTCCACGAGGGCAGCCTTTCTGTTAAAAAAGGCCTTACCACCTTTTTTAATAAGTGTTGTAAAATGTTTTATTCCAAGTTTGTCCAGTAACGCATTGACATGTTTGTTTTTAAACTCGTTATCGTCGTCGTATTGGACGACATCAGGGTACTTACCAAACCTAACTTTAAATTCACTTAATATTTTTTCCATAGCATGGGAGACATCAAGACCACCTTTTGTTTTGCTAGGTTCTGTAAAAGCATATCTGGACAAAATCTCTATCGAGGTTAAAATCCAACGGTAACCACTATTACTACCCTTACGACCTTCGGTCATATCAACTAAGTCTAATTGTAGTTGTTCTCCAAGATCACTAACAATAGTTTTACGATAGACATGTACCCCACTTTTTTGTTTCGTAGTTGTGTAAGTACTTTGTGTTAGGATCCAATCTTTAACTTGCTTACGCTTGACATCTAAACCTTCCTCCTTTGCTTTCTGGTACAATCTTTCCACCGACTGATAACCGGTCCCTGGAGAATGATATAACTCCCTAAGACCTTGTTCTGTTTCAAAACTCATAGTTTTATTTAAACCATCTCGAGATCTAACAATGCACTCATGTTTACATGAAAGTCTATGTTAGTTGTAAGTTTAAAAGATAGCGAGTTAAATCTTTGTACGATAGGTGTTTTTGAGTTAATGTTGTCATAGAACTCTGCGGTATCTAATAACAGTTGTGATGACGAGACAGGTAACGAAGCTATTATTTGACTTGGCTTACCGTTGGTATCGAAGTTTTGATATGTGTTCACAATACTACATTCGATGTTCACATATTTTAATCCATGGTTAACATCGACATGGTTAGTACCCTTGTGCCAAGTGTCTTTGATCAACGCAGTGTCTGGTAGAAAACCTAACATAGGACCTATGGTGTTTTCTAGGTTCAAAGATTTTTTAGCTTTTATCGAACATGTAGAGTTGTTATGATTTGCAACAAGCTCAATGTCCTCGTCTTTTAGTTTCTTTTGGACATTCGCGAATGTCCAGTATCCAGTGTCAAACACAATTTTATCGGCACCGTGTTGTATTTGACATCTTAAAATATTATGGAACTCCCAAAATATGGTTGCCGATCTGAGATACAGTTTACTTTTGTTATGTTGAAAAATATTCAAATTCACATTTGTTTTGTTCTGTGGTACGAATACAGTTAACTTTGACATTTTATTTAAACAAATAAAATGACAGCACAACAAGAATTTAAAGAAAAATACCCATACGCAGATGTCGATAAGTTCATGTTCCAACCTGTAAAGGACTATGCTGGGAAGACTCTGTTTGTCCGAACAATGTTTGTACATGGAGGCAGAGCGTACGACATAAAGGCCAAAAGTTTTGCTTTTGGGTGGGCATTGGACTGGCAACCTAGAATTTGGAACACAAAAGGGGTTGAACAAGGTTTTATCAAAGGACCCTTTGTAGGAAACCCTAAAACAATGAACATTTTTGTAAACAACACGATGAGTTTTGATCCAACCTTTCCGGACCTCGTAGTTACTAAAAACATGGAAAAGTTTAACGACTACGCAGAAAACCCATATTTGGCTTCTTGTTTGGCCGCTTACATCACAACTTATGTTTGTGGAATTAGTACCAAACATTTTCAGTCTGAAAATACATTTGTGGGAAACTTGGCACGATATCACTTGTATTACCACATGAGAAGGTTCCTTAGAGAACCTGGTAAAATGAACAGGTTTTTAAACCAAAGAATAAAAAATTTAGTAAATATTAACATTCCTGTTGTGTACGAGTGGACAACAGAATTTCATCACGGTATGGAACAGATAGGTACTTGGTTAGCAAAACAACCACATGGAAGTGTTAGAAATTACAAACCAGAGATAAGTAAGTATGGACAGACAGGGATTAGATATGAGAAGCGCGGTGACCGGACTGTTAAAAGTCTGGACGACTACAAAATGTTCATTGCCACAGAGTCAACAGGATTAACACAAACAGGACAGTTGTTATTCCAACAAAGTTTAGAATCTTATGTGTATTGTGTGCTTGGTGCGCAGGCAAGTACCAGATGGGCTATCGTAGGAAAAGGTGCTAAGTCCTTACAAACACAAGAGGTTTTTAAGAAACTAGTAGAGGACACTATTATACAGGACGATCAAACTGTAACCATTTCTAATATGAGAAATGCCAT
Organism: Trachythela sp. YZ-2020; assembly: GCA_016169945.1. NCBI lineage: Eukaryota > Metazoa > Cnidaria > Anthozoa > Malacalcyonacea > Clavulariidae > Trachythela > Trachythela sp. YZ-2020. Next base: position 1,331,957 of record JADLSH010000311.1, on the reverse strand, counting down.
AAAAAGTACTAATGTAATTTTAAACTTTGCAATTAGTCCGGGGGTCATCCTTATTCCAAGCGACATGATAATCTTAAAACAAAAAATACCTGGTTACAACAACATTTTAATGGTAGTTGGTAATGGAATGACATTTGGTCACAATGAGAATATTAACAAGACCCAGAGGACTCTGTCGCTCCCACTCCCAGCGTTGTCCACCTGTTACTACAAACACACCCGAAGTGGTTCTCTAGCGATGTCCGATGTCAAATAACCTAATGTTTCTGCACTTCGTTCCAATTTAGATCGTGATTATTCTTCGGACTACTCAATGTCAGCACTATTAGTAATATCAGTGGTAACAGGTTATATTATGAAGTATTTCCTTTTACCCTAAATAAAACTATGAGTGACAATATAACAAACCCTATTACAGAAACTGACCCCGAAAGAAAAGCTGCCTGTGAAAAACTAAGTGACCTGTCAAAAAAGGCAAAGAAAAGAAAGTTACAAAAACCAGAACCAGATCCAGATATGTCCTATTTGTTACTTTTAAAAATAACAGGTGTTATTTTAGGATTAGGATGTTTTTGGAATTATTGTAAATCTAAAATTACTCCAGAACCAGATACAAAGACACCGCCGAAAACAAAGGTTCCAGAGAAAAAAGAACCGCATGTGATGAAAGCACCCAACCTTGTAAATTTAGACGACTAAAACTAAATGGGTTGTAAACCAAGTAAACTACAAATACAACACAATGGTGATCTGTTTAATGAGGATGTTGACATCCGTAAAAAATTTCTTACAGGATTGCAAGTAGCGAGATCCAAAGATGGGATAGAGGGTAACATACAGATTGCATTTGTTAAGTCTAGACTTAAAAGATATAAAAAAGTTACTACTGTTCCTCCGGTGTCACAAATAGAGGATGTCACTATTAGTGTCCAAGAGTAAGTGTCAACCAGCTTTCTAATCCTTATTTTAGGATTAGAAAACTTTTTATGTCGTAAGATGTTGTTTTTTTACTAGTTTAAAATTCTATGCTTTGTAGTTGTTTCCCAACTATATTAACCACTCCATCAGATATAATGTATACATAACATGTCAAATCCTTTGTGGTAACCCTTTTCTTAATCTCCAAGAGCACACCGTCCTGTGTGTTGAGGATTTTTCGTCCTATCCCAGCAACCGTTTTGTCACAAACCGTTCTCATGTCTATTACAAGTGCAAACTTGTTGTTTGTGTAAAAGTCATTTATGTTTAGTGTGTCTGTGGTGTAATCCAAGAAGAAGTTCTCTGCGGATTTAAAGAGGTTGTGTTCCTCGAGACCTTGAGAGTACAATGAGTTTGGGGATCCTTCGATGGATACTTTTATGGAGTCTATGTTTGGAAACACAAAGTGTTCGGAGTCCACTGTGTCATCTCGAAACAGAAGTACGATACCCCTCATCGACTTTCGTGGTACATTAATGTTTAAATTTACTAATGTAGAACTCTTACTCCAGGTTTCTTTTTTCATCAACATCACTTGTTTGTAAATTAGTGACCTTCCTACATTGTAGGAATTTAATGCTTGCTGATACATTTCTGCGGATGTGATCGTCTCATATTCGAGATGTAAATCCTCAACTGTGTAACCAGCGACTGCTTGCCCAGTTTGTGCCTTCATAATTTCTGTGGCAGGTGGTAGTGTGATTTTGTACCTTATGTTTGATTTCATTCCATACGGAGCGTACAAACCTTGGTCGTTCAAAATCTTACCAAGAGGAATGTGGACTTTGGTTTTGAAAAGCTCACCAAAGTACTTATCGGCTTTCACAGATTTGTCACCAGAGTCATCGCCACTCATAATTTTACGAGTGTTTTCGTTTGCGACTCCTTGGGAGACCAGACATTTTCTTTTTTCTTCGGTTTCCCAAAGTGCTTTGTAGACTTCGTAGTGACTCTCCCCTGTGTTATCATACACTACTTGTCCATCGACAGTTATCTCTAGACTTTTTTGTAAAAGACTACCAAGGTTATTCAGAAACCAGGACTTGGTATTTTTGGATTTAAACGAACCCACGATGTACAACGACCCAGGAACCAGACAAACATTCTCATACAGTTTAGGAATGGTAACGTAAAGTTCTTGGTTCTCTGTTATTTCTGTTGGTGTTAGCGTAAAGATGTTTTGTTTTTTAGGTCCTCGTATTTGAGAGTAAGTTATCTTCTCAAAAGTTGGTAAAAGTTCTTTAACTTTGTTCATTATTTTATTATACACTATAATAAAATATAATGGCTGGTGTTTTTAAAGATTTACCAAAAGAGTTATATGACTCACTATTAATTGTGGCAGGCGCTGTCGGTGTCTCGTATGTCAGTAAAAAATTAATGAAGGATTCGTTGAGTATCCCGAGTACAATGGAGGGACTCTTGAAACTGGCGGCTGCGTTTGGTATCAGTACAAGTGTTATTAAAGTGTTGGAAGCAAAGAAGATGCTACCTGAGAACCCATTCAAAGAATGAGCGTAGCGTAGCGAACGAAGTGAGCGTAAAATAAAATGGCTACAACAATTGCATTATCAGGATTATTTAATGCAGTGGCATTTACAGGAGCTGGTTACCTGTTTAGACTTTTGGATCACAAAGGGTATCAGACAGAGATTAAAAGACATAACATTGCTATGGAAGAATTAACAGCTGCGAAAAACAAATGGTACGAAAACCAGGCTGCTAAAAAGGATAGGATTACAGCAATGCGACGACAACTTTTGGACGCTAATAGTGATATGAACTCTGTTAATAAGTCCTTGTTGGAACTACAAAAGATTACACACAATGGTAAGGTGTTTACGAAAGAACCTGTTTTGGAGGACTATTATCAACTGTCAACAGAAATGGACGAGTACAAGCATGTTGCGGTTGGATTAGTTGGATTAGGACTTGGATGGATGTTAAGTGTTGTGTTGTAAACGAAGCGGAACGTAAAAATTTCATTTTTCCACGAGGAAAATGAAATTCGAAACTATTATAATAAATGGAAAGTAATAACGATACTTTATCTAAGGGTATTTCTGAAGAGAAAACCCAAAATGGTAAATTTGAACTAATTAAGTTGGTAGATCGTATTAACGCCAAATTTACTACACACACTGTACAGTACAAAGTTAAACTTGATGGTGGTTATGTTGATCCTCAAGATATTTTCCTTGACACTTTAAACAAAGTTATCAAAGAGAAAGATTTAAAGCATGGTGATAAGGTTAGGATGATAATTAACCATTTAGATTGGTATAAACCATTAAGTACAAAACTAGTTACGATACCTAAAGATGGTATTATTACTCCTGAGTTTTTAAAGAAACTCATAGATTTTGTGGATTACAAGGATGTTCCTTTAGAAGAACTTATTATTGATGTCCAAGGTGTAAAAATACCTAGAGGGTCTGGAAGATTAAGAGTTACTAAGCACAATACCAATATGAAAAAGTCCATAATTACAATAGTCAATGATGACGGAATGTGTGCAGCCCGCGCTATCATGACTGCGTTTGCTAATATTAATCCGGGAGAATGGACAAAGTCCCAGATCAAGAACGGTTTTAATGGGTCTAGAAAACTACAAAAGGAACAAGCTGAAAAACTTCACGAGGGGGCAGATGTTGATATTAACGAGTTTGGTAGTACTCTTGAAGATATTAAAAAGTTTGCCGTACATCTTGGTGTTAGAATTAATGTAGTTAATAGTGAAAATTTTAACAAGATAATTTTAAGTGAGGGACCACTTGACTGCGGTGTAATTTACTTACACAAAGACAAAAACCATTTTAATGTAATAACAAACATGGCAGGATTTTTAAGTAAACATAATTACTGTAATATATGTAATAAGGCTTACGGAAATAGAGACAAACATAAGTGTCCAGGAAAATGTTTGAGTTGTTTTAAGTCTAAAAGTTATTGTAAAGAGAACAATAAGGATGTTATAAAGTGTAATAATTGTAACAGATCATTCTTTGGACAAGCTTGTTTTGACGAGCACAAAAGAAATAGGGCTACAAAACAGGGTAATGTAAACATATTGTGTAATACTGTTCAAAAATGTAATACTTGTAAACGGACATTAACAGACAAAATACTTCTAAAGGATCACATATGTGGGTTTTCTGTTTGTAGTAACTGTAAAGATTATAACGACCCAACAACCCATCAATGTTTCATGGTAAACAAGGAGACTAAGGGTGGTAATTGTACAGAAAAAGAAAAGTACAAAAAAGAATGTAAAGATTTATATAACGAGCGTAAGGATTGGTGTAAATGTTGTAAGACGCGCACAAAAAAATATTTAAACTACGACCTCGAGACACGCCAAGAAAGTGGTGTACACATAGTTAATTATGCACGCGTTTGGGACTTTAATGGTTTCGAGAAATATTTTTATAACATCAAAGACTTTTGTGAATTTATACTTTTACCAGAGTATGATAATTATACTTTCATAGCCTGTAATGCAAAAGCATTTGATAACCAGTTTATACTAAAATATTTGATTGAGAACCACACTTCAGAGACCCCAGATTGTATTTACAACGGTACAAAGATTGTGTACATGAGTTTTTATGGTGGAAGAAGGTTCATCGACAGCATAAACTTTATACCACTACCTTTGTCAAAATATCCCGAAACATTTGGATTAACAGAACTCAAAAAGGGGTACTTTCCTCATTACTTTAATAAGTCTGAAAACCAGGATTACGTTGGACCCATGCCACCTATCGAGGATTATAATCCAGACGCAATGAAACCCCAAGCCAAAAAAGCTTTCGAAGAATGGTACAAGGAGCGAGTTAAAGAAAATTATGTCTTTGACTTTAAGAAGGAAATGGAACAGTATTGTAGGTCTGATGTTGACATTCTTAGAAGGTCAATGATGAAGTTTAGGGAAGACTTTATAGAATTATGTAACATAGATCCTTTACAGTACATTACCATTGCATCTGTGTGTATGACTGTGTACAGATGTAACCATATGCCCAAAGACACGATAGCGGTCGTTAAGGATGTTAAGAAGTCTGAGAATTATAGTTCAACTAGTATTAACTGGTTGGAATATATTAAAGAGACTCAAGGTATCAATATTCAACATGCTTTAAAAGGCGGGGAGTATAAGGTTGGTACTAAGCACAAGGTTGATGGTTACTGTGAAGAAACCAACACTGTGTACGAATTTCAAGGGTGTTACTGGCATGGTTGTCATAGGTGTTATCAGGGTCAAACAATTAATGTTAATAACCAACTAAGTATGGGTGAATTACAACAACGAACTCTAGAGAAAAACAAGAAGATCACAGATGCCGGTCATAAGCTTGTGGAAATATACGAATGTAAACTTACTAAAGATCATAAGTTTAAAAAATGGACACAAACACATAATTCCAAGCTAATAACACCATTAAATCCTAGAGATGCCTTCTTTGGTGGTCGTACAAATGTGACAAAACTCAAATACGACTTCAAAGACGACGAATATGGTAGGTATGTGGACTTTTGTAGTTTGTATCCCTGGGTGCAATTCTGTTCTCGCTATCCTATTGGCCACCCAACGAAAATCTTTAATCCTAAGTTACATGATCCAAACTGGTTTGGATATATTAAATGTAAAGTGGAAGCGCCACGAGAATTATACCACCCTGTGTTACCTGTTAAAACAGAGTGTCACCCAAAAAACTGACAGTAAAAATGGTAAGTTAAAAACTGAAAAAGCTGAAAAGTTGTTGTTTCCGTTGTGTAAAAAGTGTTCGGTAACACAACAACAAACCAAGTGCAAACACACATCTGAGGAAAGATCATTTGTCGGAACCTGGTGTACAAATGAATTTAATAAGGCTTTGGAGAAAGGGTATAAAGTAAGTGAAATTTATGAAGTCTGGCATTTTGAAGAATCTTCAGAATCCTTATTCAAGGATTACGTTAAGAAGTTCATGAAAATTAAACTAGAATCCAGCAAACCACCAGTAGTTGGTCCAAACTGTACATACAAGTCATTAGATCACTACAAAGAGGTAGTAAAAGAAACCCTTGGAATAGAGCTAGGTGACATAAAATACAATCCCGGGCAAAGAATGATAGCAAAGTTATGTTTAAATAGTTTATGGGGAAAGTTTGGTCAAAATACCAACAAAACACAAACCAACTATGTTGTCGACCCAAAAATATTTTACGAACTGGTATTAAATGACAATGTTGATGACATACACATTCATTTCATTAATGATGATATGGCGCAGATGAATTATAATCTTAAAAATCAGTTCGTTGACAATCATAATGACACTAACATCTTCATAGCTAGTTTTACTACAAGTCATGCACGAGTAATGTTGTACAATGTATTAGACAAGCTTGGTGATCAAGTACTTGGTTTCGATACCGATAGTGTTTGGTACATAGACAGACCTGGTGGTGAGACAGTAGAAACTGGTGACTCTCCAGGAGATTTAACCGACGAGTTAAATGGCGCTTATATTACCAAATGGGCTGCCACCGGTCCTAAGTCTTACGCATATGGGACGAATAAGGGTAAGAATGTGTGTAAAGTTAAAGGTTTCACATTAAGCAGCAAAAATGGTAAATTAATACATCTAAATGCAATGTCTGACCTGGTTACTGGTAATATTGATAGTGTGACAACAGTCAACAAAAACGCTATCACTAGGGACTTTAAAACCAAGGAGGTAGTTAATAAGTACCAAGAAAAGAAATTCTCACTAGTTTACAACAAGCGGGTAGTACAACCAAATTATGACACATTACCTTATGGGTACTAAGTGGGTAGTTTTGTTTTCTAATCCTAAAACAAGGATTAGAAAAATTATGTCTTACCAACCACCTCTGTTACAATTACCAAAATCATAACACCACACACACTCACACTCATAGTCTTCATCACACATTCCTTCCTTCCAGTCACAACTACCAATACCCTCTACATCACTTTCTTCATCACTTTCTTCTTCACTTTCTTCTTCACTTTCTTCTTCACTTATTCCAGTTGTTATTTTGAGTCTACGAAGTAGAAGACCTATTCGTAATCCTCTCATAATTGCTTCGTGTTGTATTGGTGAGATGTTTGGTATTGGACTGTATCCAAATCCTGTTTGTCTAGTTCCTGTGTTGTATTTTGGGTGAAGAATGGCACAAAAATCGACAAGATTGTTTGCAATGTATCTAACTTTGTTAATTTGTATGTTACCACTACTTATGTTACTTGATATGTCACCATGAGTTGTTATTAACTCTAGTATGTATTTTTTACACTCATCCCTAACAACCTCCATACTTTTATTTTTTAAAGTCTTTTTTTGTAGTTTAACTCTTTTTGAAAATTCTTGCTCACTCATTTTTTGTAATACTGGTTCACTCATTTTTAAAAATTCTTGCACATTCATATTTATTTATTACTGTGTTTTTTAATGTTACTTTGGAAACAATTTTATACCCACAAGGGTGAGTATTTTCAACACCCCTATTTGTGTTTTTGTATAAAACTTTTAAAACATTTTTCCACAACATTTTTAAAACATTTTTTATACCCGCGTAGCCCCATACCTTACCCCTGTTGTTGTGCAACAGTCTCCCGTTGTTGTTGTAATGTCTCCCGAGCGAAGCGGAGCGTAGCGACAGGTTGTACAACAATCACCCGATGTCTCCCGTACAAGTGGAGTTCGCGGTATGTTCGGAATTATATTACGCAATAGTTGTGTTGTGTGGTTGTCATGTGGTTGTCACGTGTTCGGCACGTGTTCGGTGTGTGTTCGTCACGTGTTAGCGAAGCGGAGCGGAGCGACCGGTGTGTGGTTGTCACGTGTTCGGTAAATTATTGCGCAATATTTTTAGAAAATGAGTAGAAAAAGTGAGCTATAGTGGCACCATTACTGCTGACGTCGCTTAAGATGAACTACCGAACATAGTTCGTCTACACGCATAATGCGTCTTGTGCCCGTCTTTATACTAACTACGAGTGCTTGACCAAATTCTTCCAGACATGCAGGTAAAGCGTCTTTAGCATAAAAACGGCCAACGTAGCAACTTGTGGCTACTGAGCTATTGGATCGGAACGCCCGATTGTGATGCTCAAAACACGATATATATCCAATCTACATAATTATACGACGGGCTTTACGCGTATTCGAATTCATCCTCGTTCGAAGCCTGTTCTCGGCTTAATGCGTGCCTAAGAACGAGGATGGCCTCAATCGGGACGCGTTGGTCAGAACGCGTTGATATACGCTAAATTTGAGATTATTCGAGTTTACATGACCAGCATTCGTATTGCATGATCATATCTTGGGATAGGCAGGGGCGTAAATGTGTGTGTGTGGGGGGGGGGGGGGTAGGGGAATGGTACACCCCACAGAGATCATGATCCAGTCGGTCTCAGAATGTGCAGTCGCTCTCATGATATTCATTGTTAAATTGGACGCATTATGCCCAGATTATGCGACGTAATGCTATGCGAGACTGGCTAAATAGTTCCAGAGACCGACTTCAATCGTTGCATTAATTAAAATATAAAGTTTGCCGAATATATATATCCTGTTCCAATCTTTGTTGTAAAGCGTTCTTCTAGAATGTCATATCACTCATACTGTATGTGGCGTGCGTATGTTGAATATTTACAGAAGCACTGAAGCAATGCTAAAACAAACTACTTTGAAATAGAACCATAATATTGCCAGTTGCCTGTTGCCACAACTGCTATAATCTACATATTAAATACTTTATGGCAAACTTATTGTCGAGGAAGCTAAACTTATTCTTATCCAGAAAAACTACATTGTTTTTGCGATATAATTCGAAATTTTTTTCTGATTTCCACCTACAAATTGGAATAAAATATTTGTTCAGAACGCAGGAAATACGAGGTCCTAGATTTCAAAATTTCCCAGAGGAGGATTCCCACGGACCCCGTACGAATGGGTGTCCTATTGCATCAGTCGTCCTATTCTGCCCCTGTGTATATGAGTTCAGTAAAAATATGAAACGTAACTTACGCAAGTTGAATTGTGCGGCTACTCATGCGCAAGTTATTGCATTATATTGTATTATAAGAATAGGTAATAGATAATTACTCAAAACTAACAAAGCGCGGACGCTTGATAAATATATGACTAAATTAATAATTCTTGATTAAATTTAATAATTCATTAATTCACACCAACGAACAAAATTATGAAAGATAAACTGTCTTGATCAAAATTTTCATTATGATACTGGCGACACCACTCAAGTCTGTGAATCCTGTCCCTAATAATTTTAGCACCTAAGAGTTGTAGCACTGATCATGACAGCACTGTGTACGTAATTTCTAAAAACTAAAGGCAGTATGACATGAACTCTCATGCGCAGTATTTCCAAATAATTCCAATACTGCGCATGAGAGTTCATGTCATACTGCCTGCTCAATTTCCAATTAGTGTAATTAGATATAAAACCTTTTTTTCTTATACAAGGTGGTCATTAGTATAATTATGTGTACATATACGTAATTTTTCAATTCACTTTCGATTTCGAATTGGGGGGGGGGGGCGGGGGGGTGAGAGGTCGGTCTGAATTTATGAGTCGGTCTCTTTTTGAAACTTCACCCCCCCAGCCAAAATCGATATGTACGCCCCTGGGGATAGGTTGCCATGGAGAAGGATTGCTAAAGGTAAGGATATATGCTTGTGTAACATTAACAGCCATGAAAATTAGGGACAAACTTGGAATACCACTGATGATTGTCAAACTTTCACCGAAAGATTGCGGAATGTGAAAACGATCTCGCTTCGTCTTAACGCTAATTCTTCCAAGACCCGACAATAATAGTATGGCGTTTGCATTATTTCAGGAATAATTTTCAGCCATTTTAGTGGTACTAATTTTGATGTATACTAACCACTCTAGTCGGTCCAAGCTACTAATAAACTCTTTCATCTGAATTTCTCCATTTCCATCCAAGTCAAACACCGTGAAGAGACGACCAACAAACTAGAAATTATAATGCACATGAAAAAAGTTGAAATATTTTAACTCAGTTGTCTATCCGTGATGAATAGATAACTGAGCGGCGCAACATCACAGGTAGTTCAGGGATAAACTTTGAGCAACTCGTGCAACATTAGGAAACGAATTAAAATATCTCTCAAGGAAGCGTGATTTTATCTTGATATGCACAAAAGAACCAATGTGTATTCACACGTAAACGTGACGTTTGTATTCAAGCGTATTTGTATTTATATTATTTAATATTTATTATTTCAATTAGCTCAGCTAATCAGCGTGAGTCTTGTTAAACCTGATTGGCTGGTCGGACTAAAACCTGATCGCAAATGCTCTTGATAAACATAGTGAGCATGATAGGCAACATTTTTATCTGCGACTGTTCATCTTTAGATGCAACCGACGACAAATAATGTAAAGTCACGCTGTTCATGCATGCAGTAAAAAGAGAATCAAGATATATTACATTATAAAGGAAACACATTGTGTCTGATAATACAGCTAAATCACTTACTTCGTCATCTTTCAAATCCTCCACAAACTGCGCTCGACTGATGTAAGATCCTTCGTCACTGATCTTCTTAAAACGATTGTCAAACCAGTCAAGCAGTTGCTTGCCATTTCGTCGATTTTTATCCCTTACAAGGAAATGTGAAGTTAATTTTTACAATTATGCAAATAAGTCATAATGAGTTTTTTATTATAACAATAATATATATTTAAATTAATAGTGATAACTATTGATTCTTTTCTATTCTATTTTCGCGTTGTTCGTGTAGGTTGATATTATCATATATATCGCATGGTTTCGAGCATGTAGGGATCATCCTAAGGCCTCCCATTTTCTAAAATGGACAGTTCTAATTAATTGTAAAATGCATGGGTAGTTCTAAAACCTAAATTGAATTCACAAACCCGAAAAGTGTCTAAACATTGTTTATATTGTTATATATTGTTTGAATTGGTCATTATATATGATCATATGTACTTTCAAATACTTTTTACATTTTTAACAAATTCCTAAAAATTTCTATCTTTGGGATAACCTTGTGACAGTGCTTGGAGCTAGGCTAGCCAGCTTCCCCCTCCCACGCGAGAGAATTCGCGGCCCATTGCCTGCATGTTCCGCCGCCAAAATGGGCAGTTCTAAATTTTTCTTAGGATGACTCCTGGTTTGGAGGGCAATTTGCACAACGGTGAGTTTTTAAAGACTTGAAATTAAAATTGAATGACTAAACCTCACAAGTACTCTTAATTAGATTAATGCTAATTAAAAGCCATTGAATTGGAACATTTTATGAAGTAAAAAGGTAAATGAACACGTTTAAAGCCAAAATAACGGCCATATTGAAACGTCACTGTTGCCAAAGCAACGAAATACTCACTGAATGAGAAGTCCAAATCCACCAACAAGTTCTTGAACGCTTAAAAGATCCTTCTCGTTTGTGTCAAAAATGTTGAAAAGATTATCTGCAAAACCCTGAGGAAACACAACTAATATGAATGACTGATATATAATTGGTGGGTTTGACCACGTGTTACAGGGCAGCAGATGGTGGTCAACTTCAGAAATGTTGACACTTATAGGAGCTACATCTGTAAATTCTATTTATTTGCTTTCAAATACAAAACTACTATGTATAAAGAAAATAATTATCAATATTTTCTCACTTTGATAACTGCAGGTTGACCTCCATTTGTTTAATGGTAATGCTTAGTGAAACCCACCTATAGTCACTCTCAGCGCTTTGGGAAATGCCTGCTTAATGCTAGCCTGTGTCAGCCGTAAATTCTCCCGGGAGAATTTACGGCTGACACAGGCTAGCTTAATGCAGGTTGTCGCCTTATCTCCGAGGCATGCGCAATGCGCGAAGAGCCGCTCGGCTATAAACCCGAGCCGACAGTATATACTAATTATTCCTTATTATATATATTATTATATATTTATTCTATTTCTAGTACAGGATCACTAAAATACTCTATACTCAACTCTTTGACTTTGCTAAGCACGGCAAAAAAATTAAGAGTGCTGGAAAAATGTTGGCAGAGGCCAGGGGTGTATTACTCTGAAAAAGCGTACGAGGATTTATGGGATTTCAAAATCCATGCAATATATCCAGGGATTGGGGATTTTGTGCAAAAATTTCCACGCATTTTAAAGACATTTTGGATCGATGGGGATTTTGATGAGATTTATGCTGCTTCATGTACTAATTGTAATATTCCAACTTCACTAGAATCTGCTTAGCAAAACATGTTTTCGTATTTGCAGGGGAATTCCAGACCATATCTTCAAGTCATTAGCATGCTTACCTTCGACGGGGTATCGAATTACTCCAAATATTTTCGTACACTACCTCAAAAATAATGAAAATCTTCCAAAAAATCCTGAAATCCTGCCAAATTTTGTCGAAAAATTCCCATAAAATCCCTAAAATTGCCATAAAGTCCCTGAAAATCCCAAAATCTTTTCTAAAATCCCTCTCAAAATAAAAAAATACATGAAAATCCCCAAACTCAAGCAAAAAGATCCTTTAAAATCCACGGAAATTTCACACAAAATCCTACACCCCTACTACCCCTACCCATAAAACACCCCTCGTGCAGCCTACCAAACATATCACATAGGTAGACAGAGACATCAGTGACATCACAAAACAGTTTACAGTTTGCTAATCCTTGCTAATCTTTAAATACATACCGAATTCCACAATCACTTTGATTGATATTGCACGCTGGTAGTACGAATACATATGTATACATGCATGAACTATTATTGGGTTTTGTTGGACACTTTGCTTTTGCAGGCGATTAATTTTGAAACCTTGAACTCTATAAGCCAATGAGGACTGCATGAACCTTGGAACCTTTCGTGCATGACTAATAGGTAAAAGTATTTTACATACAGCTATAGTCACTTCAACTTAAAGGTAAAATTTTCATTTACATGGCCATAATGTTGCATAGCTCCCTATATGTGCCAGTGGTGCAAACAGATTGCTACAAGCATCAACGGTTAAATGAGGCAGTTTTCCCTGCACTTATTTTCTGAAACATGTAGGGCATGGTTATTCGCAGATAAATCGATAATTCGGTTGAGAACGCACAGTTGTCCTTAATAACATACCATATTATATGGAGGCATGAAAGAAAGCAGAATGACGATGAAAAATGACGGCAAAGTACAACGCAGACCACTGCATGATCACCGTTTCTTGTGAGGTTATTTTAGTACATAAGATGGCTCTGTGTCTGAACTAATTTTGTTGTACGTTTGCAGTAAATATTACATCGTGTAACATGGCTATAGCAACAGAACAATATCAGGACTGATATTGATGACTCAACATTATATACTGCCAGCGTTGCTAGTTAGTTAGTTAGTTTCATAAAAATATATATTACTTTATAATGTAAACATACGTATTTCAAATATTCTAGGTAATATTTGCAAAGTATTGTATTCCCAATAATAATAATAATAATAAGAATATAAATGAAAAAATCTCCTTCTGACTGGCTGAAAGCATTGCAAACGTATTGTATATAATACCGTGCCGAAAATGTGCCAAATTCAATGCCAAAAACATCGGTTAAATTTTGTTAAAGTAAGCTAACTGTCGTACTCGTGGTTCCTTGCGATTTTCCCACAAACTGAATTCAAGCATTTATACGACTCTGTGGTAAGCTGGCACGTGCACTTCCATATTTCCACAGTGTACATCAGCAGTTAATACCAAGCCATGCAGGCTTAAATTTCAGCTCAGACTCAAAATTGCGCATGTAATCAATTGACAATCCTGAAGTTAGACACAGCTGATAGAGCCATATTCGCTAAAATTTGTCTAACCTATTCTTATTGAATTGACATTTCGTTGAGTTTTATCCAAACAACCCTACCTCGATTTGCTTGCCAGCACTAATAAACAATTCTTTCCTGATGCTTCCATGGGCCCCAATCAAACCAAAACTTGCCTCAAACCATATGGTTTTACTGTCCTTCGGGTTTGGCTCTGCTGCGATCATATCAACTACGATTTCAGAACTGGTACACTGGCGGTCAGAGCCAGGATCATTCTCTTGATTTGCTGCGTTCTCGTTTAGATGACCATGCTTTTTTAATTTATCGTTGCTAAAAACACATTCGTTTTCTAGTGTTTGCTCATTGGCCATGTTTACTTGACTTTTTTTTCTAAGTTGAGTTTGTTTCAATCAATCAACTGGCCATTAGTGATGTTTGCTTGTGGAGAATTGATTCAATCAGGATAAACTGTACATGCATGCATTGACAGTGGAATGTTAATGATACTATTTAGCGCGGCAATCTGAAGCATATATCATATTTGGGTGAATCTTATTCCCATGAAACACAATGATATAGTTGGTTCACACGAGTGAGATAAGCGCAAGCATAAGGAAAGACAAAAGGTAAAACAAAGGGATGCAGTGAAGTGTGCAACATAAACGTCGACATAAACACAGGCATAAAGCCCGCCGCACACTAGAGCTATCAGCTTAGCAAAGTTTCACTCGTGACTGTTGGCGTAAGCAAGTTCCCCCAGTGTGCGGTGGCGTTTTGAGCGCTATTGTTCACGCGTGCCATCGGCACCTGATATTCAACATGTTGAACAATTTTGTGCACGAGTGAACATTTCCTCCAAGTGTGCGCGCGTGCAAAGCTATCGCCTTACAATGTCATACGAATACGCATGCGTAGAAGTGCTAATCGCGACAAATAAAATGGCGGCGAGTAGTGATTTGGTGGCTGAAGCAATGTTGGAAGACAAGATAGCTGATATTTGGCCGGACTATCCTTGTCTATACGACGTAAATAAGGTGTCCTGAATTTAAAAATCGAGATATGCGCGAGATATCCGCCAATATGTCTTGCTTCTACGCATGCGCGTAGCGGAAAATGTCGCACCGAGCGCAAAATTCCGCCTAGTGGAAAACCGGCTTAAGCCTGTAAACATAAGCAAAAGAAAATTCTTCCTGCTTTGTCTTTTTAAGCCCTAAAGGGAAAGTTTTCTTTTGTATTCCTGCTTAAAGCCGTTTTGACAGCTCGAAGGCTCATGTGTGCAAATATGAAATTCCTTCATCAATTAGCGTCTGACACCTCACTGATTATTAATCATTCCGGGGGTATGCGCAGAAACTAGCACGTTTCTTTATAAACGTTATTGCGTATAAACGTTATTTACAAATCTGGCAATTGCCAGAGTAAAATACAAACGTTGGCATCGTTCGTATATATAGGGAAGAGAAAGAGTAATTATTCAAAAGGAACTGATTGAATAGTAATACAACTGTTAAGATCATCCCGGCATGTATAAACCATTCAATAGATAAAAGTTTTTAACAAATTTTCTGAATTGTGATTGTTGTGCATTCCGCCATAATGGGATATGTAGAAGATAGACATGCATTATGACGGTTTTTTTGCGATGCGTGACTACAACTACCAGAATGCTTTGTGTGGATCTTAATAGAAAAAGATAGCAAATACTCGCAAAGCATTCTGGTAATAATAGTCATGCACCACAAGGAAACGTCATTAGGCCGAAAAACTACAAGTAGCTTTTACCGAGCATTGGCTAAATCATTCGACTGATAGGGAAACTGATATTAATCAAATAGAACATCTACTTAAGAACATTTCACCTCTGATACCATCTATTCATGGACAAGTTAAAAAATGCCTCAAGCTTTTGAATCCAAAAAAGGCAACGGGGGTGGACAGGATTCCTGCTTGGTTACTAAAATGATATTCCGATGACCTGGCTCCAGTTGTGCAAAATATCGTTGAACGTAGCATAAAAAAGTGCAAATATCCTACACTTTATAAACATGCTCTGATCACTCCGATTGCTAGTCTCAAATCCAACAGATATAAACGACTTTCGACAGGTGTCCATACTACCTCAAATGGCAAAAGTTCTCGAAAAACTCCAACTCATGATGAACAAGTCTGATCTCCAAGTCAAGAATAATCAGTACGCATTTACTGCAGGCCGTTCGACTGTACCTGTCCTTATATGTATCTACGACTCAGAACTGGTTTGACTCTACCAACAATTCCCAAAATGTCAGAAAGGGAGTTCATGTAGCATTTATAGACTTCCGAAAAGCGTTTGACCTTGTGGGTCATGATTTATTACTGGGAAAATTGGCAATGTTCAACGTAAACAGATCCTTCTGGTTGTGGGTTAAAGATTTTCTTACAGGAAGAACCCAACAAGGGAAACTACGTGGTCTTTGTGCTCAGTGATTTCTCCTACTCTTTTCAATGTTCACATTGATGATTTGGAATACTCAGTGCTTGAGGATTTAAATATAATATGTATAAATTTGCAGACGACTGCACCCGGCACAGAATAGGAAATGACCAGAAAGGCCACTCAGCAGTGCAACGTGACCCCCTATTGTTATGCAGTTATCTGGCCAGAATAATGGCGGACCAGCCAGTTCATCGTGTTTATTGGCCAGAAAATGCAATTGACTGGCTAGAATAATGGTAATGAACAAGCGTAATGCGACATGCGCAGCTTCAAAAACTTCAAAGGTTCGGCCTCAAGTGGCCCTTCTAGTCATTTCCTATTCTATGACTGCACGCAGGACAGCGTAGTTGGAATTGGTATGCAGAGTTCCTTGCAGCAGGCGGTCGAAACTTAAGGACTGCGAAAGTGAGCGCTTGAGCCTTGCAACAGCAATGAAATTACTTTATACGGATGCAAATTCGGAAATCCTTCGACAAAACCTCGAAACCCAATGGCAAACAAAGAAGGGGCATGCATATCATGCAGCAAGTGCAAGTCGATTGGAAGTATGTAGTTCGATTAATGGCTTAGCCGATGATATACCAACAAGAAATCGTTATTCAGCACTTATCGTCAGTGACGAAAGCGAGCCAGAGGAAAAATTGAAGTGGAGCCACCACCACCACCACCACCACCACCACCACCGGCACCGAAACAAAAAAAAGCCAAGAAAGGTGAAAGAAGCTAATAATGATCGCGATAAAGTAACAGCTCGTAGATCAACGATAACGAAGAGCCAATCTGAGAAACACACAAAGGGCATACAGCCGACACAGGAGAGACAAGTTGATAAAAACAACGGAACACGAAAACGACCGTCAGTTGCAATTCTTGGAGACTCTATGATTAAATACTTGGACAAACGAAGGTTGCAACACGGCGTCAACAAAAACATTAATATCAAAACATTTCCAGGCGCCAAAACTCAAAATATGAAGCATTATACCAAACCAACTTTGGCAACTAAGCCCGACGCTGTCATTATACATATGGGAACCAACGATATCAAAAATAGTACGCCTGAAAAGGTAGCGGAATCGATGCGGGATCTTGGGAAGATTGTGGTAACGTAGAATTAATTTTCTCAACTATCATAATAAGAACTGATATCCTGAGCTTAAAAGCAAAAATACATCGTTATAACAGTTTGCTTGATAAAATATGCTCAGAACAAGGGTGGGGGTTGATTAATAACAACAAATTTAGACCAAGATCATTTAAATGATTATGGTTTGCATCTTAACAAAACTGGTTCCGCGCAATTAGCTAAAAACACTAAAACATATTTAAATAGTAATTGACTAGAAAAAGTTAACAATGACGTCACTAGAAATTACACGGGCCCATTCAATCAAACAAGTGATCATGATAAAACCGAGGATAAAATAATATATACAAAACTTAAGGGATTTAAAATTGGCCATTTGAATATTGCCAGTTTGGTAAAACACATTGAAGAACTGAACATATTAATTTTAAAATTGCAATTCGATATACTTTGTATTAATGAGACAAGACTTGATGAATCTATTAATGATTCTCAGATTAAATTACCTGGTTATGAAATTATTAGACGAGATAGAAATCGAATGGGTGGTGGTGTAGCTATCTATATAAGAAGCTGTATTCCATACATAATCAGAACCTATCTCAACCCTGAGAATGCAGAATCTGTTTGTTAAGAAATTAAAAAAACAAAAGTTAAACCTTTGCTAGTTTCTACTTGGTATCGCCCTCCAAATGCAAATTGCGAATTATTTTCTCATTTTGAAAATTTGAAATAGATAATGAAAACAAATAATGCGGAAATTGTGATAACGGGGGACTTCAACTGTGACTTAAGCCCGGCGCACACTAGTGCAAGTTGTACGCACAGATGTCATTCGTGACCAATTACGTGCGACGAAAATCCTGGTGTGCGGGGAAAATATACAGGATTTTTGTCACTCGTGTCGTGAACAACAAATATCAAACGTGTTTGATATTTTCTGTCATTCGTGACAAAAATTCCTCGCAGCAAAGAATGTATGTTTAGCATTATATATAGTGGTTTATTGCAATTGCATTCAGCGAGCTAGTCGGTGGCGTAGTGGTTTAGGGCGTGCGCTGGCTACAGTTTCTTAGAGCGGCTGTTCAAGCCCGGTCAATCCCGGCCAAAACTTTTTTCTCACTTAAATTATTTTTTCTTTCAAATAATTTTTTCCGACTTGTTTTAACCCCAAAATTCCTTTTCAGACATTTCTGGTTAGGGTTAGGTTAAGGGTTGGAGGTGGGAAAGGTTTATTTTATAAGTATTTGACTTAACTATAGTCAGGCAAATGCCCGCCGCAATTCCTATCGCTAGCTGCAAGTGTTTGTTCACTATCCGCCATGTTGTTTTGGGAAATAACACGCATGCGCACTTCTTTGCTGCGAGGACGAGTGACAAAAATCCTGTATATTTTCCCCGCACACTAGGATTTTCGTCGCACGTCATTGGTCACGAATGACATCTGTGCGTACAACTTGCACTAGTGTGCGCCGGGCTTAACTCAAAACATAGTTCATATTAACTATGCTCAAAACGAGTCTATGTAATAGTCGAGGGTCGAGAGGTCGAGGGCCAAAGTCGAGGGTCGAGGGTAAAAAGTCGAGGGTAAGTAGAGGGTCCCGAAAATCCCGCTTTTCACATTTTAAACGTATTTTAAATATTTTGTCACATTTTATTATGATTATAACGGTACGCCGGAATTAAGTTCTGCGTCTAAATCAACTGTCGCTCCCACGCCGTACCTATAATCGTATTAGTATAGGTTCGGCGCATGAGAAGTTCGGAGTCTGTAATACAATAACATGACACTTCCGCCAGGTGCCAGCTAATACTTTACACCAAACACTTCGCGATCTTAGGATTATTTGTAATAAAACGCTATTCTTAGTTTGTCGCAGGGGCGTAGAAATAGTGTGTTTATGTTTACCTAGCATTTTCTTCCAATTTTGAATCTCTAATATTTTGATACAAATTCCACAATTGGCTCATGTTCATGATTTTTGGTACCGTACGTCTTGTTTAATAAATATTAACACGCACGCCTATATACTCTCCTATAGGCGTGCGTGTCAGTCATATTTATCAAACAAGAATTAATAGTGTGGTTTAGAGCACACCCACGAACGAATTTTTCAAAAACCTATGCTAAAAATCGCATAGTTAAATTTCTTTTTCATAATTAATACTGAGAAAAGATTGTGCCTCATTGACGCTGTAATTCTGGTAATTGTTGATCGAAATACGCCTGATATAAAATTGAGAGCAAAACTTTTATAGGTCAAATATAACAGTGGGGATCGGAGTGCAGAAAACCAGTATAAAAAAAAAGAAGACATTTAGAAATTATCCTATTGTGATAATTTGAATGCCTAAGCACTACGCTAAACCTACGAATGCCGGACACAACGGCGGAGTACATTCGTTTCGACATTTTAAAGAAATTGATGTAATGACTAATGTCCTATGACTATCGAAATTAATACTGTCGTAGTCAGGGGCGCACATTCCACAAAAGTTTGGGGGGTGTCCATTGTCCAGGGACCGACTTTCGATATTTGTTTAACCACGTCAAAACATGTAGTACAAATTAATGTAAAAATAGGTGTAGTGCCACCGTGCCAGGGGTGTAGGAGGATTGTTCAAGTTAGGAGGGCTGCTCCCACGAGGCGCCACCATGGTTGGCGCCGAACGAGAAAATTTAGAGTCTGTAGAACGTCGGAAATGGCATTTTTAGAGTCTTCTCTACCTCTTTCGTTATAGGCTCTTTCATAGAATACTGACGTGGAAATAGAATGCACAAAGCGGCAGCGCAAAAGTTAGGAGGTTTTGCTCAGTCATGTACGGCTATTTTAATCTTACATTTGAGTATATTGCCTTAAGAGGAAAATATATCTCTGGGTTTTGCAGAGTTGTTTTAGTTGATTTCTCTTATTGACAATTTCTGTATCGTTCATTATACGTTTTTTAGACAGGATGTTTCGGACCAACTCGGACCGAATTAAGTAGTGTAATTTTACAATTCGGGACCGACTTTTCTGAAAAATTCACAAATTATGGGGGGGGGTGTCACAACCCCCACACCCCCCTAATGTGCGCCCCTGGTCGTAGTAAACCCTTATTCAGAAACTTCTGAAAGAGCAAAGCCTAAGATCGCGAAGTGTTTGGTGTAAAGTAGCTGCCACCTGGCGGAAGTGTCATGTTATTGTATTACAGACTCCGAACTTCTCATGCGCCGAACCTAACACGATTATAGGGAGCGACATTTTCGGGATTTTCGGGACCCTCGACTTACCCTCGACTTTTTACCCTCGACCCTCGACTTTGACCCTCGACCTCTCGACCCTCGACTATTACATAGACTCACTCAAAACGACCGATTACAATAACAATAACTCAAAAAGGCTTAATGACCTCTTTGACATTTATCAATTACAACAACATATAAAGACGCCCACAAGAACAACACCATCAACCAAAACACTACTAGATATTATAATCACAAAAAGCGACGACACTAAAATAAGTGAATCTGGTGTAATTGAGTTCGGAATAAGCGACCATAGTATGGTATACATCTGTAGAAAAGTTCGTGATCTTGGAAAAACTTATTTGTGACCAACTACGTGAATTTTTAAATGAAAACAATATCATTTCAAAACAACAATCAGGATTCCGTAAGCTTCACTCGATGGAAACGTCCTTACTGCAAACAACAGACAAGTGGTTGATGAATATCGACAAAGGTTTAATCATAACTTTCGAGAAGGGCCTCTTTCGTCAACTGGCTACTTTCGAGAAGGGCCTCTTTCGTCAACTGTAATTAACGGTGTATTATTCCTTGATCTTAAGAAAGCGTTTGATACGGTAGATCATCAAATTCTTTTATCTCATAAGAAACCAGGCTCTTAGTCTTTTTAAATCATATTTAGATAACAGAATGCAAATCTGTGTAGTAGAAGGAATAAAATCAGAGCCAAAAAAGTTATATGTGGTGTTCCGCATGAAAGATCAAAATTAGGATCTTTGTTGTTTTCCCTCTACATAAATGATCTTCCTAACTGTCTGCTAAATACTCAAGCTTCTATGTTTGCTGATGATACTAATCTGTCTACTTCAGGCACTTCACCAGCGGACATAGAGTGTAAAATTAACGAATACCTACTTAATGTCAACTCTTGGTTAGTGGCAAATAAGCTGACTTTAAATATTAAAAAAACAGAGTTTATGCTTATAGCATCAAAAAGGAAGCTGAAGCAATTTACTGAAACTCCGGATATTGTAATTGGAAGGCATTCAATTAAGTAAGTAACAAATAAGAAAGTGTTAGGGATTATTCTGGACGATGAGTTAAAATGGAATGAACATAATGATGAGCAGTGTAAAAAGATATCCAAATCTATTTGTTTATGAAAAGATCAAAGCGATATGTAAACCAAAATTCACTGATAAATATCTATAACCCCATTTTACTTATTGTTCAAACGTATGGAATGATGGTAGTCGTGCACAGCTGAATAAACTCTACAAATTACAAAATAGGGCTGCTCGTGTTATAACGGGTTCTATAGTTATGATATCAGGTCAAATTAAAGGAGATATTTGCTCATTTAGAATGGGAAGCGATTGAAAACATCCTAAAGAAAAGGGAAATAAGTATGGCGTAAAGCATTAAAAAGACAACTACCAGAATATATATCAGACATGTTTACTGTTACCAACAACGCCACGTATCGTCTTAGAAGCAACGACCGAAAACTTCACTTAAACAAACCCAATACTGATTTCATGAAAAAGTCCTTCTCATATAGGGCAGCGTCTACATGGAACAACTTGCCTTGTGATGTAGTTTCTGATTACGAATCTCTCTCTCTATTGCAAGATTTAACAATAGAATTTGGAAGAATTTGGAAGATTGCAATTGACAATATCTTCAAGACAATATAAGTCATTTCATGACACTTGTTTGAGTTTTATGGAGTAAATAAATAAATAAATAAATAAATAAATATAGTGTATGTACCTGGGCCGACAATAATAAAATGATTTTGAATGCAAAGAAAACCAAAGACATGTGGATATGTTTTACCAACTCTATCCCGGAGCAACCACAAATTCGCATCAAGGATGATGAAATTGGAAGGGTTAAGAACTATAAATTTCTCGGTTTATGGTGCCAGGATAATCTTAAATGGAATGGGCACATTCATCAAATGATTCGCAAAGCAAATAAAAGATTATATCACCTTAGACAGTGCAAAATATCCCAGTTACCTGCTAAAGTTGGTCTTACCATATGCACCTCTAAAATTAGACCAATTTTGGAATAAGCCTCCTCTGTATGGGGCGGTCTCCCAGAATATTTACAAAATGAAATCGAGCATGTGCAATCAAGATCCTTAAAAATCCTTGGGATTGAGAAAGATTCCTTACCTCGACTATGTGAACGAAGAGAAAATGCTGCAATACAAGAAGTTAGAAAAATTCAGAGTGATCCTACTCATCCCTGTCACCATTTATTACCAAAACATAATACAATAACTTACGACCTAAGACAAGTAGCATCAAAGTATTATATTTTACCTCGAACTGCAAGACATAAAAACTCTTTTATGGTTAGAGCGTGCAAATATATCTAAAAATATTTTTATGTATATTAGTATAAATTTCTAAATTTTAACTGTATATTACCTTAGACACAATTGTAAATCCATTGTATTTTTTCACTTGAAGATGGATATTAATTAAATTATTATTATTATTACCATGGATGTCAAATCACTTTACACTGTCATCCCGCATCAAGACGGCCTTCAAGCACTAAAATACTTTTTAGACCAAAGGGTAATTCAGGATCCATCTACCACCACCTTGGTACGCTTGGCAGAGTTAGTGCTCACCTTGAACAATTTCTCGTTTGATGGTGAACATTACCAACAAATAAGTGGTGTGGCCATGGGTACCAAAATGGGACCCAACTATGCTAATTTGTTTGTTGGTTATGTGGAAAAACAAATCTTCGAACAGTACACTGGTCCCTCACCTGACTTCTATCGCCGGTTCATTGATGATTGCTTAGGCACTGCATCATGTTCGCGTGCTGATCTGAATTGCTTCATTAACTTTGTTAATGATTTCCATCCAGCACTTCAGTTCACATGGGAGATCAGTGAGACCAGTGTATCATTCCTAGACATTCTCATTTCTATCAATGGTAATAGGCTGAGCACATCTGTCTTTTACAAGCCTACTGACTCCCACAGCTATCTTCTCTTCTCATCCTGTCATCCTAAGCACACTAAAACTGCTATCCCTTACTCTCAATTCGTACGGCTTCGTCGCCTCTGTAGCGAAGACGACGACTTTGATGCCAAATGTTCAGAAATGAGAAGCTTTTTTGTGAATCGTGGTTATCCTTCCCACCTTTTAGATACTGCCCTTAACAAGGCCTCCCTTATACCCCGTTCAGACACCTTAAGAGAACCTTCGGTTGCAATTTCTAATCAAAAAGTACCTTTAGTTTTAACCTTTCATCCCTTCAATTTTAAAGTAAGGGACATCATTTGCCGGAATTTTAATCTACTTAAAAATGACCCTGCAACGTCTTCCATTTTCTCCGAGACCCCACTAGTCTCTTTTCGACACAGTAAAAACATCCGGGAAACCCTAGTGCACAGCTCACTGCGACAGGATTCTGTGTCACCAGCTGGCACTGTTTCCTGTGGTCGTACTAAGTGCTACACTTGTAAGCATTTAAACCCCACCACCTGTATTTCGGCTCCTAAATCTCAGTTTGTCATCAAGCACAGTTTCACGTGCATCTCCTCCAACCTCGTTTACTGCATCTCTTGCAGCAAATGTGGCTTGCTCTACATCGGAGAGACTGGAAGACGTTTAGGCGATAGGTTTGCTGAGCACTTGCGTGATGTTAAGAACAATGTGCACAACAAACCTGTTGCTAGGCATTTCAACAGTGCCAACCACTCCTTTTCTAATATGAAAATATGCGCCATTCATCCCATTATTGGTGCTAATGATACCCGTCGGAAGCAAGAAAAGCGTCTCATTTTTAAACTTGGCACCATTCAGCCTGATGGTATCAATGAGCGCCTCTCCTTCATCTAGCTCATTCTTTTCTCTTAAATACTTCTTATATACTTTCCTCTATATCCCCTCTTCCCTTCCCTTGTACGACATTTATAGCGCTTTGATAAGTGTAACGCCTGTGCGCAGGCCTTCGACCCTATAATCGGGCCGAAGCCTGCACGCAGTCTATATCTTTACATATTAATTCTATTTTGTTATGATTGTTATGACTACTTTATTTTCATTGGTTAACATTTTGTTCACGTGACAGCTTTTATAGCGTTGCTATAAAAGCTGATGTACTGTGTTTATCTGTCTACTAATTTCTCCTGACGAAGGGCTTTAGCTCGAAACGTCGAGATTTTGTTTATATCTCAATAGGCACACGCGAAACAACCCTCATTTGTTCTTATATGTCCGTGGCCGACGCTGAATTAATGTCTACCATATTATTATTATTGTTAGGCACAAGGTCTATATTGTACAATTACCATTTCACTATTACACGTACGAACACACCTACTGGTTCAGCGACGACGGCAGTTCACTGATGTGGACAAAGGAAATCATTGGCTGTTTATTCGGCCCGCCAGTCTGGAAAAGGAGATTCCAACGTTTCCAGCTATATAAACATTGCATGTATTCTATTATCACTCTGAAATGAAGGTGAAGTGTGTTCTTAATCTCCGACTTAACTCTCCTATATTAACAGTTTATGATTGAACAATATAGAATAACATAGATATTGAAATAGGTTTTCAAGATGGTTATTAAAGTTGAGCTTATTAAAAAATGTTTTATGAATTTTGCACTTGCCTTTTTCCCATCCCGTTCAGATGGATATAGACCATTCATATGAGATTTTATCCAAAATAACTTAGATCCCACATTAATGAGCCGATTCGTCTCGCGAGCATATAGTATTATACAACGTGCATATTTGATCACGAATCGTGTCTCCACCAGTCCACCTTTTCATATATATGTCCTTATAAACCCGCGTAAGCAGTGCCAGGGTACTAATTCCGCTCGGCAATTTACGGCACCGAAAATGCTAATCTATGCATGCCGGTTCAGTCCAACTTCAATCAGCATACCATAGCTACCGTAGGCGTTGAATTTCTCATTCCTATTGGCTATTGCATTGTTATCATGATAATATACCGATTAGCACACTATTATCCATTCTTATGTTAACTACCAGAAGGAAATGAATCAAACGTGAAGGCCATTATCACAGAATAAACCAGAAGTTTCACTCTCCCAATAACACTTGTTTAGCGATCTGGAAACGAGCGCGGCCAGTAACAAATTGCTTATTTATTCGTTTGAGCGCCGCGGCGCTCTTTAAATTTTCAGAGCTTCAGATGCGGCGCTCATTCGGGGGCGGCGCTCAATCTGGGACGGCGCTCTTTAAAAAATATTTTATTTGTGGATTATAACAAGAACTTTTAACAATAAAATAAACAAGTTTTAAATGTCTTTGTCACTAAATGTCCCCATTTTGACGGCGGAAAGTTTTTACACAGTTTAGTGCGGCGCTCATTTGGAGGCGGCGCTCATTCGGAGGCGGCGCTCATTCGGAGGAGGCGGCGCTCATTCGGAGGAGGCGGCGCTCATTCGGAGGCGGCGCTCATTCGGAGGCGGCGCTCATTCGGAGGCGGCGCTCTTTAAAGAAATTTGATCTCAAATGCGGCGCTCATTCGGGGGCGACGCTCAATCGGGGGCGGCGCTCGATCGAGTAAATACGGTATATATTATGGTTTTCAACTTTTCATCTTGTATTTATCATTCCTCGCACTTTAACACAGAGCTACACAGGACGTGTAATTCGCCAGACGTCTATGGCTTCTTGTAATATAAATACGGCCAATAGTGGTATGATATAAGTTCATTGTTGGTTTGCGTAGCTATAAATGTGTAATATAGATTTGTTTTCGTGCAGAAAACACCACATTTAACGTTTATCTATATATTCGCAGCTTTTGATTTTTAAGCCCGTATATCTTCATCACAAAGGCAAAACGATCTTCGTGTAATTAGATCCGTGCTTAACCATCGAATTGGTTTTGTGAAATAAATAAACCTGGCATTTTCCACAAAACAAATCAATCCCCAAAATGTCAAAAAAATTATGAATTTAATGAGTTGGCGTGCATATTTAAATTACTGTCAATTTTTATTTTCACCTTTTTTATTTTGATGTATTTTATTTACATGAAACATCCGCGGTAAAGATTCTCTGCGACTTTATTCTTACTTTTGTAGCTACAATATTTTTTTCATAATCATGTATAAAATATGCCTGTACATCAACGCAAACACTCTCGGGAATATTCCCCCCCAAAGTCAATACCCTGGCTAAGCCACTTTGGCGAGGCCACGGGGGGAATTGGAGGCTCGCACCCACACTTTCACTAGCGACTACTTTGGTGGTTTTCCTAAGCTGAGAAGAAAGTTTTCTTGGGGAGGGGGGGGTGCTAAGAAGCGAATGTTCCTAGAGAACACATCAACAGCTTCACGAAACTTACAACTCGGCACTTGAAAATGCAATAAATAATGTTATATAGAGACCACAGAAATTGCAATTTTTGTGTGGGGGTCATATCAAGGAACCCGATAATCGTGGACCCATCTGGAGTCAGTTTATGCTGACCTCGCCGCTGAATAAAGCTGTTATATACGACGTCTTAAAGGACACGAAACACACCGTATATCATCAACAATATATATTTTAATTATCATTAAATATGAATATCATTCTATACATAATAATGAAACTGCATGGGTAATGAAATATTGAAAAATAAAGAGCACCTGTAATGAACAATAACATCTGCTAGCGCTTTAGCTAGATTGACTTCTCTCAAGGAGGTGTGCATGCACAGGCATGCAGACTGGAAAATGAACGCAACAACTGGAAAAATATTTATCGCAACTTGTTATATTTTGAACGAAAAAATAGTACTTATCAGATTTCCATCAACCTGGGGTGTACTTCTCTATGCCATTGCGCTTATTATTAATAATAATAATAATATTTATTCAGGAAATTACATGTCACCCTAAGGTGTTTTTCAACGAAGTCCGGTTGTTTTTACTACCCTGTTTCTCAATGGAGTTACGGTGGCAACAATTTGGAACTCTCGAAAACTGAAAGAAAGAGTGTCCTACTTTACTATCTTGATTCAATCCATCGTTGACCTTGCAAATGGAGTCATCCTCATTCCATTATTCATTTAGCGGGTGACCTTATCGGTAGCACATCTTGTATTACAGTTTATGCAGCTAGAAAAATAGGGTTTCTTTTATTCTTTTATTCAATGACGACGATGTCTGTGATGAGTTTTTAAAGGTATATGGGTGTCCTGTATCCCTTCAATTCATTCACCGTGTTTAAGTGACCAAAGCAAGACTGTTGAAATACGTTATTTCTGTTTGCAGTTTTCAAACACTTTTGTATAGTTTCACCTTAATCAATGGAGTACATATAACTCGACCGTTCTTCGCCACAAGCATGCTTCTGTTTCTTGCATTCACGGCATTTGCGTACACAAGAATTTTCTGTTTTCGTATCAAGAACAGCATGGTGTGATCCTGGACTCCAGCTCGTCAACGTCGCAGAGAGAACCAACGTAAGCACAAAAGGAAGATTAATAAGATAATTTAAAATAGCCAAGTCATGTTTCCTTGTAGTAGTTACTAGCCTTGTGTGTTCCCTGCCTGCAATTATGTTGGTTGGTGTGTTAAACCTGGAAGCAAGTTTCCTTGTAGTCACACTTAGGGAGTGGTCGTACATTTTAAATATGTTGAATTCAACTGTGAACTCTCTAATTTTCTTCTGGAGTAACAAAACACTGAGAACTGAGGGACTAACTCGCATGAGAACCTTACTCAACAGAATTTCTGTAGAACAAGTCCGCAGGAACAACGTGGTGAATTGTAATGTGAATAGCAAATTAAGTAATATTTATATTTAGTTGCTCCATTAGTAGGAACTTTTCAAAATGTGGGTATCAATAATATCATAGTTAGTATAGAATTGAGTGCGAGAGTTATTAAATGCTGCATGAGCTGGTTATCACAACCAATTTGATCGTTTGTTTTAACAATTTGTTTTTACAGTGTAAGTTTTCCTTTTTTAAACCGAATAGTTACTGAGCAATAAAATGAGATTACTTATTTATTATTTATATTATATAAAAATGCAATTTTCTGACACATGCAGAGCATTGTTATGCAAATTCTTTTCGCATGCATGCAGTTCTCCTTAAATAACATGCGAATATATATAGTCATGAAAAAAAGAATGAGGATGAAAAATGTCGGCAAAGTAAAATGCAGATCATGGCATGCTCGCCGTACCATTTGGCTTTGTCGTCCACCCTGCACAGGTGGATATATAAGGTTCGTCACAAACTCAAAACTTTCGATCTGTAAACGCGGACTACGTACTGATTAGCTTAACAGTCGATCGAATTGCCTTTGCCAAAAATATGAACAAGGCGTTTACCAGAAAGCAATCAATCTGCAGGATGTCCTATAAAATTAATGAATTTAACGAGTTGTCGTATTTATTTAAATTGGTATACATTTTTAATTTCAATTTCATTCTATTCGCAAGATCGACAACAAATTTCACCCGTGTTTCAACTTCGCAACTACGCATTATTAAATTATATATCAACACAAAATTCAAAACTATAACAGCTTGGCGGAATTGGCGGTATAAGTGTTGATGTTATAGCTCCGCATTGGAAAAAGGCTTTTAATAATCCCGATTAACACAAAATTCAAAAATATAATTGCTAGGGCGTTGGCGGAATTGGCGGTAAAAATGTTGGTGGTATGTCCGCATAGAAAGTGAACTAATAAAATCTATATATAAACACAAAATTCGAAAATATAATAGCTAGACGGAATTCGCAAAAGTGTAAGTAAAAGAGTTGATGTTGTAGAGGTGGATCCGCATATCCCAAAAGACTTTGAGCGCCCCACCGGAATCGCAGAGCCACAGCCGCAGGTTCCGTTCCTGCCAGAGGACCAACAGTTGCATTTTTGTTCAACTGCATGCTGATGGTTATTTAAGGATTAAAGCACCCTGTGAGTGCATTATCGGGATTTACAAGCATGAGTTCACGAACAAGGAACGAGAGTTCATACTGCATGAGACGCAGTCGAGTTCAGTATTAAACTTCGAGTTCCTTGTTCGTGAACGAGTGCTTGTAAATCACGATAATGCACGATTAAAACGTTTTAATATTCAATTTGAGTAAACGCTTTGACGGTATTTTATTTATGAATTGTGAGCAAAAACATTCTATAAACTTTGTTGAACTAACTGTTTACTAGTTCCTTGTTTAGTTTTGATAATATTCAAAAGTGTTTTTAGAATATTTTAAAATGACAAATAGCTTTTATATAAAGAAACAACCTTGTTGTTGTTTTCAATTATATTCCGTAAATTCGTAAAATAAACTAAATAAACAACATATGTTTACGTTTAAATACGGAATTATTTTAGAAATTTGGTCATTGTCTTCGGTTTAAAATAAACGAAATGTGAATTCGGGCGCCATCTTGCCGTGCTGATATAAACTATAACGGCACGGCCGTGCGTAATTGTTCGGCTATATAAAATGCACACATGTGGTACAAATTGACCAATAAGAACGCGAGTTTACGAAAATTGAATATTAAATGCCTTTCGCATAAATGCCTTTCGGCTATAATGCCAAGTTTTGCTCCAAATTTCCATTCACAAAAACCCTTCAATAGAAAGCCCAAGTAATTCCTATAATAATATAAGTGCATTATAAAATTATACATTAACACGTGAAAGCTAGGGCGCCATGAAAAATCTCGTATAGGTATAGTGTCAATGCGAAATACTGCGGGTCTTTTGGATCAATCTATCTAAAAAATACAAAAAGAACTCCGACGTTTCTCCGAAGGCTTTTGTATTCACTATAAAAGCACATGTTTTCCCCGACCCACGTTATTAACTTCCAGGGCCTGCGCTCGAAACGTCAAAGTTCTTATTGTATTTTGCAGGTAGATTGATCCAAACGACCCACAGTATTTCGCGTTGTAAAAAGGCTTTCTATTGAAAGCCTAAATGCATATAATCCCTGTTGATGTTATACTGTATATAGCTAGTTGGATAGACAGAAAAGGGCATTTAATAGAAAGTCTAAAAGTCCCCATTTTTTAAGTGAACAAAATTTTACTAACTCAAAATTCAAAAAATATAACAACATTTCTACTTTAATGCCATATATCTTGTTTCATCCGTTGGTTCAGCTCCCGTCCCTTTTTCATGATTCACCACCAATTTGTCCAATTTGCCAAAAAGACGGTGTTACTTCACGGTCACAATGAAATCACAGGAAACGATCCCGATATAATGAGCCGTATCCCTAGTTCTTAGCTACTTGCCCTTTCTACTAACGCAAAAATCTGGTTAGACAACTGAATTGCTTGGATACATAGAAGATCTTATTGATTCTGGTGTAAGTATTAATGCTATTGAATCCTTGATTCATGAGTCTTATAAACGACACTTATCTTTAAGAGAGGAACGATTTTGGATTGATCGCCGCTTAGCGATGTCTTTGAATATGCGTTTCCAAAAGTTACGCATTTTCCATCATCTTACTTTATAATAAAAGTTATAGTATCCAGTTTTAGAATCAACGAGGAATATTATAGTCATCACTTTTCGTCTTTGGGTGAAAGTTGGATAAGTTGCGATCATACGTTTAAAACAGCCATCAACATTCGGCTACTTCAGAGATTGTGATAACAAATGGTAAATCAGTATCGTTCACTCTGTTGCATTTTGAATGAGTTGGGACAAGTCATTCAATGGCAACTAACGTCAACCGAAAGTTTTGATTAAGTGCAGCCCATGTTTATTGATCTAAAGGAACGTTTCCACAGAAAAGGATGTTTTCATTGACAATTGCTGTAAATGGCGAACCGTCATTAACAGTGTCTTACCTGGAATTCCTGTGAAATTGGATTTATTTCATGCTGTTCAGAGAATCGTCAAAAAAGTTCCAAAGAAAAAGAAGCTCAGCAAAGAATTAGCGAATGATATTGGTTTTATTTTTTGGCGAAAAAATGATCTTGGCCAGACCAGAAAGTTGAAAACGGCAGCACCGTCAGAAATCCTTGAAACTTTTGGCAAGTTCGAAAAGAAATGGGAGCATCCTACATACAAAAATGGTACGAAGATTTTGAGTAAGGGAGTAAAGAACGAAATTGAGAAACTAAAGGCCCATATTAGCAAAGGTTGTGTGTCAGAAATACCACCAAGTTGTAGTTCATCGAAAAATGAACGTTTGCACAAGGACTTGTACAAAATTATTCGGAGTAACCGTTTAGGAGTTGAACTGGCATACGCTCGCATATTCAGGAAGTTGTACCTGCGTAACAAAGCCAAGGATTTGCAAGTAAAAACAATATACGAGTGTCGAGCAGATAAGGAAAAACAAAATTACGATGGAGTGGGTAGCGTTAAACATCTTTGGCCAAAAAGCAGTAGTCTCTAACCTTAGAGAGGTTGTGCATGTTGACTTAGCTCCTGTGGGGGGAGGTAAAATTTTTAGTTTGGAAGCAATTGTTGTGCCTGAAATTTCAGGTCCAAAATGCACGTAATGATTACCCACATTTGGCGAATATATGGTTCTCAGATGTTTGTCAGAAGGAAAAGAGGTTAGAGATAGATACCCTAATAGGCGCAGACTATTTGTGGCGTTTTCAGACAGGCAAAATTGTGCGCGGTAAGGTAGACGAGCCAGTGGCTTTGGAGATAAATTTAGGATGGGTCGCGAGTGGTCCAATGAAACATAGCCCGGCCGACATTGGATGGCACGCGCAAGAGGTACAAATGTAGGTGTAAATTTGGTTGGTAAATCTAGCTTACAAACTGACCAACTTGGCGAAAATGTAAAACGAATGTGGGATTTGGAAACTTTAGGGATAGTAGAAGGCAATGAGATTCATGACGAATTTGCCGAAAACATCGAATTTAATGGAAGTCGCTATTCAGTAAACTCCCGTGGCGCGCGGGTCACGAAAATTTGCCTAGCAATTACGGACTTAGTTTGGCACGTTTAAAATCACAGGTTCGGAAACTTAGAAAAGAGCCAGCCATACTCGAGGGTTATAATACAGCAATAACAGAGCAAATAAATTCTGGTGTTGTACTAGAAAAGGTTTCAGATGAAAACGATTCCGTGACTGTTCATTATATCCCGCATATCTTGCGGTTATTAGAAAGGAAGCTAAAACAACGAAATTGAGGGTTCTTTATGACGCGTCAGCCAAATCTGACGGCAAGAACAGTGTGTCGCTAAACGATTGTTTATTGAAAGGGCCATCGCTAAACCCATTATTATTTCATATTATATTACGATTTCGAGAGAAAAGAACCGCATTAGTTGGCGACATTGAAAAAGCGTTTTTGAATGTCGAGGTAGATGAAGCTGACCGGAATGTTTTTGAGGTTTTTGAGGTTAGAAAATCCTAACGATCCAAACAGTAAAATTACGACTTATAGATTTTGTCGTGTAGTATTTGGATTAAACGCATCTCCCTTTTTGTTAAATGCGACTTTACGGCATCACATTTCAAACTACAA
This sequence comes from Trachythela sp. YZ-2020, assembly GCA_016169945.1. Taxonomy (NCBI): domain Eukaryota; kingdom Metazoa; phylum Cnidaria; class Anthozoa; order Malacalcyonacea; family Clavulariidae; genus Trachythela; species Trachythela sp. YZ-2020. Next base: position 1,298,872 of record JADLSH010000311.1, on the reverse strand, counting down.
ATCACTGGATCCGGAATTTGTTAAGAAACTTTTAAATAGCTTCTACGTAGACGATTTAGTGACTGGCGAAGACGATACAAATGAAGCGTATACGTTATTTGAAAAGGCCAGAGAGAGAATGGCTAAAGCAGGATTTAAGCTTAGAAAATGGTTAACGAATGATAAATTCTAAGAAAACAAATTGAAGCAGTTGAAAATTGTGATAAAAATACTGCTCAGAGACAGAGTGATTGTTTACAGCCAACCGCTGATTGTAAGGGATGTAACATTGGCTGGGATGTAAATTTGGAAGGGCAATTTAAACATAAGTGGAAAGAGATAGTAAAAGACTTGTTAGCGATCAAAGAGATTGAGATTGGTCGGTGTATTTATAGACATCCAAAGCGGGTAATCGGCCAATGCTTTCTTCATGGATTTGGGGGACGCAAGCACTAAAGGCAAGCTTATTGCACGGTTGTATATTTAGCATACCATACAAATGACGGTGTCTATACGACACTGCTGACTTCAAAATGCCGCGGAGTAGCACCACTAAAAACACTAACTATTCCATGGTTAGAACTAGTGTCGGCGAACATTTTGGCCCAATTGATGGTTACCGTATCAAAGCTATGGAAAATGACGTAAAATTTAGCGGTTCAAAATATTGGTTAGACAGTAAAACGGCCCTGTGTTGGATTGAAAACAGGGGGGAGTGGAAACAATTCGTTCGTCACCGCGTTGATGAAATTCAGTCTAAAATTGACAAACAAAAATGATTGGGGTATTGCCCTAGCGCGGAAAATCCCGCGGATTTAGGTTCGAGAGGAATGTTTGACTCGGATTTAAAGAATGAAAATCTTTGGTGGTACGGTGCTTTATGGTTAGGTCAGGAGGAAACTAACTGGCCACAAAACGAAATAATCACATGCACTCCGGAAAGCGACAGTGAGAAAAAAGTCTCTAGTGTCAATGCGTTAGTTGTAGAAACCACAGAACCATGCGGTATCAACCATGTTTTAGACATAAGTCGATATAGTACTTTGAGAAAACTCGTACGAATCACAGCTTTCGTGATACGTTTTATCAACAAGTTGAAGAACCGGAAAGTATCACAGCATGATAATGATGTGTTGACAAATGAAGAAATTAGTACTTTAAGTCGAAAGGAATTAATTAGCGCTGAAAATGCGTGGGTTAAGGCAGCACAATCTGAGTTACGTAGTCAAAATAATTTCGATCAACTAAAAAAGTCGTTAAATATAGTTGTAGATGAGAATGACATGCTTAGGTGCATAGGAAGACTTGAAAATTCAGATATAGGCGAGTATGCTCCTAAACCGTTAATTATTTCAAAGGAACATATAGCTTTACTAAGTTAGTTATTGAAGATTGTCACGCAAGAGTTCACCATGGTGGACTCAGAGGGTCCTTAGCAGAATTACGTTCAAGGTACTGGTGACCAAGGGCGAGACAAATTGTCAAGAAACTTATCAATAAGTGCGTTACATGTAAGAATATTGGAGGCAAGTCTTACAACACTCCACCTATGGCTGCTTTGCCAGAGTTTCGAGTTCGTGAAAGCTTTCAATTTTCAAAAGTAGGAGTAGATTTTGCCGGACCATTATATGTTAAGGGTAAAATATGTGAAATGAGAAAGATTTATATTGCGTTATTTTCTTGTTGCGTGACACGGCTGTACATTTAGAATTAGTCGAAGATTTGACATCACAAACATTCCGACGAGCACTTACACCATTTTCGAGCAGACGCGCAGCACCAGCACTGATAGTTTCAGATAATGCAAAGACATTTCGAGCTACACAAAAGGCACTGAAACAATTGTTTGATCACCCCGAAGTAAGAAGCGAATTAGAACCCACTAAAACAGAATGGCGTTTCAACCTTGAGCGCGCTCCCTGGTGGGGATGGTTTTTCGAACGTATGGTTGGATGCGTAAAAACATGTTTAGGGAAAGGTACTTGGTAACGCAAAACTGACATTTGACGAATTACTAAGTGTTGTGATTGAGATAGAAGGCACTTTAAATTCACGACCATTGACATATACGTATGATAAACTAGAACTGATGTAACTCCGTCACATTTGATTTATGGCAGGCGTATAAAGTCCTTGCCAGATGAGAACGTAGAGGAAGAACTAGTAAGAGAATGAGAGTAGTTGTAGCAAGATATTTAGACATGTGACGTTTAGGTTAACACACTTTTGGAACAGGTGGAGAAAGGAATACCTAAAAGATCTTAGATAGTTTCATAGAGAGTTTCATAATTCATATGTGAGAACAGGAAGCCAATAGAAGTAGGAGATATTATTATAGTGTTTGAAGAGAATAAGAAACGAGCACTTTGGAAAACAGCAGTTGTTGAGAGATTAATCAAAGGTAGAGATGAGGTAGTTAGAGGTGCTTCTGTTAGGGTCATCGCCAAGGGTAATTCCAGACCGCATTTCCAGACCGATTCAAAAATTATATCCTTTAGAAATAAGAGCCACCCTCGAAAGGACAGATGGGGTTAAGGAAAAACAGCTCGCAAGTGAGAGCAATAACCCTAGACGTAATCCTAAGCGAGCAGCGGCGTTAGACTCTAATTGGAAAACAAAATGCATGCTTGATTCGTAGGCGAATCAAAGGGGGGAGAGTGTCGCGGAAGTTATGCTTAATTATGATAATATGTAAAGTATGTATATAGATGGTTGCGTGCACAATTTAGTTGTTTGTGCCAAAAACATAATCATGGACTTGCGTAGTTCGACGCTGTATTATAAAAGGAGTTGAAAATTGTACTTAGACTTAGACTGATATTGTATTGAAGATTGTATTGACCAGTAGATCGACTTGGATTGACGGGTATCGAGATTGATACAGATTGTTAGATTGATGTCATATACATATACCTTGTAAATGCAATTTGAAATAAAGAAAAATAAAAAAACCCCAATAGATACAGTCCCTTGATTTAGAACCAGCGTGTGCGAGCTTCCTTGACGTGACTGTGGGTAAAGTTTGCGAAAATTCTTGTTTTAACAAAATGAGTGGTTTTGAATTTTGATTTTAGTTCTTTTCAGCATTGTGAATCATGTGTCCTATAGAGTATAGTATACTTTAAACACTGCGATATTATAAGAAAATGAAAATACGTAAAATTAAAAAGTTTGTCGATGATTATGACTTTGTAAAAAGGATAAATACATTTCTATTTGTATATTGACTATATATTATAGTAGGATTTTTTTAATTTACGTTATGCATGCATGCATGCATGCATGCAATCTTTAGCTAAACTAGGAAACCCGGCCCCTCATCCAGATTAAGCCTTAAAGTTCCCAAGCGTTCATCATACTGAATGTTTAGTTCTTGTTGAAAACACTACGATTAAATCTGAATAATAGTAAGTCGTAACTGTAACCGTCGTGTTAACGTTTTCCACAAAAATACGATTATCTATTGCTATTTTATGAAAGATATATTACTTGAAAATCACTGGCTAAAGCCATTAAAGGAAAGTTTTGAAACAAGTAATCATTGATACAATAAACTAGATATCATTAATATATAATACACAGTGTAATTAAATATATAATAATATACAGTTTGACGAAGGCGAAGTCAACTAATCCTGGAGATAGAGTGAACCATATTGATTATTGTATACATTTCTATTAATTATTTACACTCAGAACAGATAATTGAATTGAAATGTTTATCTTTTGCTTTTTTCGAAGACATATTTAGGCACCGGCAGTGGAACCACTGCTTACACGTATCACATTGCACGTATACACGTCATTTCTTTTGGTATATTGCATTCTGGGCATTTATTCAAATCCTGATTACCGGATGATAATCTTCTTTTTATCCCTTTTCGGCAGCTGTGAAGTTGGTTCTTTTGTACATACGCTTGGGTAATTTAACGCAGGAAAGCCAGCAATCTCTGCCTTTACAGAATACATGCAGTGAGAAAATCTGAGTTTCCAAACTCCGTCCATTGATACAAAGAATTGGCAACCAATTATAAAAATTATGAATAAAAAAGAGATCAGTTAGATTTTAGAACTTGACGAATACAATATTCCCACTCTAAAACTTGCATAACCCGGTAACTACGTTTTAATTATCATGTGGCTGTGCATGCTCTCTTAGTAAAGTTAGTTTAGGAGACTATGACATTACACCAAAACGTTAACACAAGAAGTACTAGAACATGGGATTGAGAGATGTGCGGGACGTTAAAACTACATTCCTTGTCTTCTAGTGATAGATTTTCAAACAACAGCGATTCGTTCACTTCATTTCTAATTCGTTTCTTTCTCGGATGTTTTGGAAAAAGGATTTACTTGACATTGTTTAAAGCTATAATTTGTCTGCTGCTTGTACGATGTATATGTATTATACTAAATTTCAAGCTGTGTTCATTTATTATATCTGTTGGCGTGTTGCAATGTAATCACAGGAAATACCATGTCTTTTATTCAAGATATTCAACCGCTCATATCGTCAGATAGCCTGCGTGGCAGGCCCTTGTTATTTAAAGGTCGTTAGTATACGCGGTTGATTCTAGTGAGAATGAGATTCCCTTGTTATTTCAGGGTCGATACTGGACGTAGTTAATTCTATCAGGATATAAAAAAGCACAACACGGTCACACACTTTTGGCTATAATTTAATTGATAAGCTTTACAATGAACTGAGAGATCTTATTCGCGACTTATTCGTGATGAACTGAGAGTTCTTATTCGCGACACAAGGATTGACATTTTAGCCATTAATGAAACTAAATTAGATTCCACTATTCATAGTAACGAAGTCTACCTACCAGGATATGAAATTGTACGGAATGACCGCTGCCTCAATGGTAGAAATGGTGGTGGGGTATGTTTGTATGTTCGTAGTAATCTTAGCTTTTGTGTTCGCGAAGACCTCACCAGTGATAAGCTCGAATGTTTAGTTATTGAAATCTCTAAGCCTCGCTCTAGGCCGTTTTTGGTAAGCACTTGGTATAGACCTCCAAACTCTGCCCCCGAATTGCTAAACATTTTTGAAGATCTGACTGATAGAATTGATGCGGAAAACTCTGAGTTATATTTATTGGGCGATTTAAATTGCAATCTACTTTCGACGAGTCCTGACTCGAATACTTCCAAGTTAACAAATATTTTAGACATTTATGGGTTGACACAACTGATCACAGAACCAACTAGAACAACGCTATTCTCACAAACATTAATTGATCTATGTATCACTAACATTCCTGGAAAAGTAGTATCTTCCGGCGTTCTTCCAGTTGGTATAAGTGATCATTCGCTTGTCTATGTAGTACGTAAATCAGCATACCCAGAGATTTAAAAATTTTAGAGAAATCGACTTCCTCAATGATCTTTCGCAGTTAAATTGGGATGCAGTTTGTAACGATGATAACCCAAATGAGATGTGGAGGACCTGGTCTAATTTGATTTTGGATACAATTGACAAGCATGCCCCTTTGATGAAGAAAAGAGTAGGTAAAAAAAGGTCCCCTTGGATCACTCCAATTTTATTGCGTAAAATTCACCATCGGGATTACCTTAAAAATAAATTTGCAACTACGAAGGAAAAATCTATTTGGGAACTCTATAAAAAAGCGCGAAATGATGTAAATAACAGCCTTAAGGACGTAAAACGTTATTATTTCAAAACAAACCTTGAATTGGCTAAAAATGATCCTAAAAAAACTTGGAAATTTATAAACGAGTTAAGTTCTCGCAATGCACTCAGATCTTCCGATGTGAACAAAGTTTCATTAAATGGTACAGAATAACCGATGCGCGGGAGGTCCGAGAAGTCTTTAATGCTCACTTCACTGAGATAGGTCAAAGCCTTGCTAGCATTATACCTACAACTAATGTTGACCCTATATCTTACATCAATCCAGTAAGTAGTGTGTTTACCTTTAATACGATAGACACACAACTTGTTGGCGATCAATTAAGAAAGCTAAACACAAAAAAAGCTGCTGGACTTGACAATATTCCGTGTAAGTTATTAAAATTGGCTGCTGATATTGTCGCACCCACTCTATCTCATATTTTTAACAAATCTCTTTATACTGGTATTTACCCAACCGATTGGAAAACGGCCAGAGCTATTCCTGTTTTCAAAAGTGGTGTTAAAAGCGACCCAAATAATTACCGACCAATTTCTATTATTTCAGCTGTTCAAAAGTCTTCGGCAAAATAGTCCACGATCAATTCTCTAACTGTTTAATAAGCAATGGTTTATTAACAAAACATCAATCTGGTTTTCGAGCGATGCATAGTACTGTTACAGCGTTACTTGAGTCAACAAACAAGTGGTCGATAAATATCGACAATGGGCTCCTTAACGGTGTAGTCTTTATTGATTTAAAAAAGGCTTTCGATACAATTGATCATGCAATTGTCTTTAAAAAACTTGCTCAATATGGAGCTGATCAAACTACATTATCTTGGCTCCAATCGTATCTATCTAATCGGACTCAGAAATGTTTCGTAAACGGGCATGTTTCTACCAGTCTACCAATTAATTGTGGGGTCCCTCAGGGGTCAATTATTGGACCGCTTTTATTTCTGATCTATATCAATGACTTACCAAACTGTTTGAACAACGGCTCAGCGAGTATGTATGCTGATGACACAAACATCAGCCTACAAAGCTCCAATCTTATTGACCTTGAAGAAAGTATGAACGCTGAGCTAACCAATTTAAACACTTGGCTCAAAGCAAATAGATTAAGCTTAAATATAGCCAAGACTGAATTTATGCTCGTTGGCTCTCGTCACAGGCTTGCGACTCATGATGCCAGTGAACTTAATATACATGTAGAGAATACTCAAATCAAAAGAGTCCACCATACGAAATCTTTAAGATTAACAATTGATGAAAACTTAAACTGTAAAGATCATATTAATGAAATCGCTAAGAAAGTATCCTCAGGAATAGGTGCTCTTAAACGAGTGAGGCGTTTTATTGCCTGGAATGCTGCGGTGAAAGCTTATAGGGGCTTAATCGAGCCCTATACTTTAATTACTGCTCACCGGTATGGGATGGCATTGGTGGTGAGTTGAGCAGCAAACTACAAAAGTTACAAAATCGGGCTGCTCGCGTGATTACCAATTCCACATATGAAACCTCTTCAAGCTCTCTGCTAGAAGAGCTCAAATGGCATAAGTTGTCCATCGGTCGCAAAAGACAAAAGGCAATTCTTATGTACAAAATTCTCAATAATAACACACCTCAATATTTACAAGAAATATTTGCTCAGAGAAATTTTACTTATAATCTGAGGGATTCTGAAAACAAACTATTTGTCCCAAAACCACATACATATTTTCTTAAGCGTTCTATTAGCTATGATGGAGCAGTTTTATGGAATGGTTTACCAAAACATGTACAATTGGCTCCATCCCTCTGTGAATTTAAAAGAGGTGTAGAAAATGTGTTAACTCCAGACTCCCACACGGCAATCATGTAAACCAGTATTGTTTGTATTTTATCTGTCACTGTGTATATGTATTTTTATATTAGCATGCATTACTGATGATTCTACCGTGTATAAATAAAGTTTAATAATAAAATAATAATAATAACTTCATTACGGCCATATTTTTAGTATGAGCTACTAACAATATTACAATCTCTACGAAGTCTGTTTCCCCATAGTTTTCCAAGTTAAATGGCAATGTTAAAATTAAAACCTTTCGACTTCGACGATCTGTAAAATGCCACTATAAAATCGGTCTTGAAGAATTAGAATGGTTTGAAAACGATAAATAGTCCACATTCGTGTTTAATCAGAATACAAAACTATGGTTTGAGCAATCGAACACAGCTCAGAAGCACGCAATGACGTCAAAAACTGAGGGCGCTGACAAATCCGCGTCTGCACGGAAAACAACAAACAACACAAAATACACAACACATTACTCTACTTATACACAACAGAGAAAACATGTAAGAACAGAAACTACACAAGACAAAATACGAACACCAATTGATATTCTTCGAGCGGCATTTCACACAAAAAATTTTCCATGTTCTTGTTCGGTCCGTGTTTTACCGTCTCATCCGTCCGTCCGTCCGTCCGCATCCGCGTTTTACCCTAACCCGGAAACGTTATGCGGTGTTAATTCTTCAGTTTTCGGGGGAAATCTGACATTAAGGCTGTTGATATAAAACCATATTTATGAAAACACAATTCAAACAAAACATATTTTGTGGGAGAAGGGGTTCTGTGGTGTGAAGACTCATATTATGACAAACATCATCCCTACTCATGTCACAACTTAAGCTGAACTGATGACTGAACTGAATGCTCTGACCATAAAGCAGAGCCTTGCCAGGGGTAGCTATTCCTTGACGACCCTGAACCAAGAAACACTTGGACAGTCCTTAACCTGACCAACAGGAAACCTGGGTGGGGCCAAGACAATTAACCAGCACCTTCCCCGCAAAGCTTCTATATTACAAGTTCTCGATTGGAGTGTTGATAACACGACAAACAGAGCTAACTATCAATGCATACGTCTTTTTATATATTTGTTTATTTGAGTATTCTATAAATCGTTTTGTTTTCTTGTTTTGATTGTTCACTCGATAAAATCAAAATATACTTTCCCTAGCTTATCTGTTGTTCTTTGTCGGGGTATGTTTTAGTTTTCGATATATACTGATATATGGACTATGCCTATGGTATACATCTTACAAATAGATTGAAATTTGAACTAAGTAACTAACTTTATCATCATATTATAATTCATGCAACAAGATAGGTGCAGCCGATAGGTAGGTAGCAGAACTAAAAAAAAATTTTCCCGGACTATACAACATATTCCTATTTTTTATCTAAAATATGTAAACCGATCCCTGTTTTGGTTGTGATAATACCGTAATTTTCCTCAAAATTATAGTTTGCTTTTGGCACACAAGGGACCTTCACTGGGGGGGCAAACAGTTGACTGGGGGGGCACTGGGGGGGCAAAAGTTGACTGGGGGGGCAAACATGGGGGCTGGGGTGCATTTGCCCCCCCAGTGCATTAGTTAAAAAAGGTCCTGGATTGTCGGTCAGCCGATCAGAAAAGTAACAAGTGTGAAACTTTTGGGACTAATGCTCAACTCGTATCTTACGTGGAACAATCATGTTGAATATTTAGTGAAGGGTGCCTTTCAAAAACTTTACTTTTTGATTCAGCTTAAATGATCCGGGGTAGATACCGCTGAAATAATGCAATACTATTGTACATGCATACGCTCAACATTGGATTACGCCTGTCCTGTTTTTCATTATGCTCTTCCAACATATCTAAGAGAAGACTTAGAGCGCATCCAGAAAAGAGCGTTGAGGTGTATCTTTCCAGGTTTTCCGTACTCTACCGCCCTGGAGTTAGCTAACATACAATCCATTGACGATCATCACGAAGCCCTCACTAACAAATTATTCCAGAACATAAAGGAAAGTCCCGATAGCAAGCTGAAACACCTGCTACGGGAAAGACACGAATCTAAAACTTATGACCTGCGGGTACAATACCCCTTAGTAGTGCCAAGAACTAAAACTAAACGTTTTTCTAACTCATTTATAATTGCTGGTAGCAAGGCATATAATCAATTAAATAAGAAATGTACATTTTAGGTTGACGAAACTTTTAAACGTTTTTTATAAGGAAATTTTGTAAATATAATAATTTACGGGTATTTTAAGATTAGTAGTACCTTAGAGTAAATTACCTATGTAATAAGTCACGCAATTCAGTTCCTACTGCCATGTGATCTTAATTTTAATAAATCAATCAATCAATCAATCTAGACATATACAGTCAACTCTCGTTATAGCGGACATGAATTTTTATGTTGGTATTTTCCAGGGTATTTTAGCTTTTGCCATATATAATTATATATAGCGGGTATGTGTAGGGATAATTGATTCATTGGTAGGGATGCGTAGGGATGCGTGGGGACATTCCACACTCCTTCAAAACTTCGTGTAAGATTAACAAAAATGGCCATAACTATAATACTATAAATTATACTAGTAATTTCTAATAGAAAGATAATTGCTGCGAGGGGTCAGATCAGTCCTGATTAAATTTAAAACCCTTGAAATATTACCAGTTGACACAGTTACACATAAGATCTTTATTTATTATTAACTACCAAACCCTATTATTAAGAACCAAACCCAACAGAACTATTAACTACGAAACCGAACTATATTCACTACCAAACACAACTATTTAATGGACAGTTTGTTGACCTGATAAATTGTTCGTGAACGTTTAGAAACAGAAACCTTTGTAATAACATAAATTAAACCAAACATATTTGTTTATTTGATGTAGTGTATATTTTGGATAAGCCATAACAATGCATTATGCACTTTTTGTCGCCTCACAACACAATCTTTAAAAGTGTTACCTCTACCTTTGACTTTTACAATAATAACAGATAAGTCTTTTGGATATCTAGGTAGTGATGTTGCAAGTTCCTCAGTGCACATTTTGTGGCAGATTAATTCAATGACCAGAGTAACCTCTTTGTCCCCCTGATTTTATATAGTCTCTCATAATTGGGAGAGCACGGGCGATTAGCATTTCTTCTGTTTGAGACAATCCCTGTAGTTCAATAGGAACTGGGGAAGGTTTCATTGAGTTTTGCGCTGAAAATTTCTTTGGATTTTTTTGTCTCTGGCACATCTTGAGCAGATATATTTGTCTGGGCACTTTGGCCTAGATTTCAATGGCCATGCTTCAAAACATACGGTACATTGGGAAATGACATATTTATTCATGCTATGAAATAGAGACATATTGGCCTTAGCCCAACTCTGGTCATGAAAATTTCCATTTTGGAGAGCATCAAATTGATTTAAATAATCCTGCTGACTGCATGATACTTTCCTGACTTGCTTTTTTGCAAGTTTCAGTTCTATTTACATTTTCTGTCTTTGGTAATTTTTAGATTTCTCCAACCTAGATTTCTTCAGTGAAGTTCAGTTTCATTTTGTGATAATAATTATTTTTTCTTAATCTTTCATGTCTTTGAACTTCAGACTCTACCAAAATTTTACGTTTATGGCCATTATTGTCTTTTCCTAACCTTTTTTATTTTTCAGTGTCAGTTTCTAGTAACAATTTTTTTTTGTATTCTCTTGCTTTCTGAAGCCGGTTGGATTTCTGAGCTTCAGTTTCATTTTGTCTGTTTCTCTTAGACGAAGACATTCTACTTTGTGTATTACAATAGTGATTCTCATTTTTGTCTGCATAAAATTCAACCGGCACAATTTCAAATGTTTCGCAGTTTAGTGTAAGTGCTAGTCGATATATATATTGCACAAGATTGCTGACATCAACACATTTCATGACAACAGCAGTACCATTAGGATCAGGCATGCCAAAACAATTACGAGCATGGGAGTCAAATATATAAACAGCATGTGGCCATTATATATGGATCTAATATTATAAATACATAATTGCTGACACTAAAAGCATTTATCAAGGCTGAACGTAAAGTGAAGTATGGAGTCTCAGTCACATCAAGGCCAATTCGTCCCTGATAAAACTCATTATAGTTGATCAACCATAATTGATTTGAATTGTTTGCCTCGATGGTCGATTTATTTGAATTGTTTGCCTCTATATGGGCGCTTTATTTAAATTGTTTGCCAAAATGGGCAATTGGTTTGAATTGCATGCCTCGATGGGCAATTGATTTAAATTGTTTGCCTCGATGGGCGATTGATTTAAATTGTTTGCCTCGATGGGCGATTGATTTAAATTGTTTGCCTCGATGGGCGATTGATTTGATAACCATCGGCCTTCACGTGGTAAATAATCCAAAGATAATGTCTCTGTATCTGGAATAGTTTGATTTTCAACTGCATCTAAATATAACATGTCGCCGTGTGTTAATATTTTATCGACTGTGTCGCAAGTCCAAAGCTCGACTGGACACAACTGTGAATATAACAAGGCCGAAAAACTCATAAACGAACACTGCCTTCCCCTCGAACGTTCACTAAAACGTCCGTCGCCTTGATCAACACTTCCAGAGATATATAACGTTGAATTAAACATAATTTTTAAGTGAATTTCTGCGCTCAATCGCCGTTGGGTTGAAAAGGACGTGCGAACATTGCGAACACGTGTGTCTGGTTAAAAAACTCTGAAAATCAATAAAAATCACTATCGCTGTCCAATACATCGCAGGCTCAGAAGATCATCTCGAATGAAAAATATCAAAATCGACTATATCCACGAATAGTAAGCCGCTCGCTTCGCTCGCAGCAATAAATAATTGTCAAGCCTCTGCGGAGGAGAGTGCAAATCCCCCCTTAACTAAACATTTTGTATCAATTAGTATCAGTACAAGTAGGTTGTATCAATCAGTGGTCGGGTGACACGTACGTTTTTTTTGTCGCGCCGGCAACGCAGAGCCGGCAACGCAACGGGTCAAATTTAATTGCGTTGCCTGCGCGAGTGATAAAATTGCACGTGTCTCATATCTGGCGCAGCAATTCAATTGTAACCCGATACGTTCGGCAATCGTGGCGGAAAGTTGAAATGTTTGAACTTTCGGCAACGATTGCTGAAAATATCAAATTACACGTGCACAGGCATTGTTTGAGCAGGAAACGCAATGATTATTTTAAGCCAGCCAATGAAATTCGCTTGTGTATGGCCAGTGTGCTGTGAAAACTATAGACTTGGATCAAGTCCGTCTCTGTAGAGTCCGAGGGATCGAGCGCGCCGAGAAGCGGCGCGCGAGGTGCAATAACGCGGGAAAGTTTGAGGGAGAGACGGACTTGGCTCACCTGCAAGCGCGCCAAATTTACCGACCCGTTTTTCCGTCGGTAACGCATCATAACACTATTGTGCAAATAGTCATAATAATTAACTAGAAGAGTCTATAGATAGGATTTAATAAAACAAGTGTATGTTTAAATATAAGGCTTATAGTTATATAAAAGGCAAATTACAAGATGTTTTTTTTCTGCATCTCACTCGATTGAAATTGATGTAGACGGTTTAGGTGGATGGATATTTCGAGTGAAATATTATATACAATATTTTAGACCTGAACGGGAACGGCTGCGAAAAAATGCAGCTACAGAGCTACAGAGCTACAGAGTCCAGTTGCCAAGCGTTAACCACAAGTTCTCCATATATATACATGAACATCTACACACCCGCATCTATATATATACATGAACTTGTGGTTAACGCTTGGCAACTTGGACTCTGTAGCTCAGTCGGTCAGAGCGCTGCACCGGAATCGCACTATCGCAGGGCCGCAGATTCAATTCCTGTCGGAGGACTTAGAGTTAGGCATTGACCGATTGTGCTCGGCAACTTTTTAGCAACTTTTGAGTTTGGGAGCAACTTTTTTCATTTGTAGCAACCTCGAGCAATATTTGCCTTTCAGGGCAACTTTTTAGCGACTTTTAGGCTTTTAGCAAAAAATGGACAATTAGATAAGCCATAATTAGAATTTTTGATAATAAAAACGAAGTCTTGATGTTTATAGTTCTTGATTATTTTTTGCACGGACTCCACTGACAGTGTTTAATATCGAATGTCGTCTTGCTTACTAGGGTTGCCTGTGCATGTGTTTAACAATAAAAACAAAATGGCGTCCGGTCATTTCAGTTTTAGTAATTTAAATTGCTAATTTGATGCCATGGACGAATCACTTGACCTGTCCGACCGAGACGACTTGATGTGGAGATTTCAGAGAACGAAGATGTGCCGGTAAAAGAAGTCCAAGATCCAATTTTGATAGCAAGAAATGCTGGTGCAAGTCTGAGTGCCCCAGCAAAAGCTGACATTGCACGTAAGCGAAAACTTCCTGTCAATAAAGGAAAATACAAGCAAAGGGAGAGTAAAGCTACTGCCAGTACGACTGCTTGGGATCGGTTGAAGGAATTTCCTAACCATCATTTTGCTGTGATCGACCGGAAATTGCGGTGCGACGCTTGCAGCGAAGAACTCTCTATGAAGAAAAGTTCTATCAAAAAACATATAGAATCAAGAAAGCACAAGAACGGATTATCTGATATTAGAAAGAACAAATCACACAACCAGACTATTATGGCATGCTTGCAAAGGAGAGATAAGAGAGAAAATACACCTGGGTCAACTTTGCCCGCGGATATGCGATTATTCCGCTTTGAGGTAGTCGAATCTTTTCTGAATGGTGGAATACCATTAGCGAAAACAGATTCTCTTCGACCGGTACTAGAGAAGCATGGCCATCGGTTAACCAGTAGCAGCCATCTGGCTCTACTTATTCCAGCAGTACTAGAAAAAGAAAAGGACAAGCTCCAGGAAGAACTCAAAGATGTGAAAGAGGCAAGTGTGATCTTTGATGGTACAGCCAGATTGAGTGAAGCCCTTGTTATCGTAATCCGCTTTGTTCAGGAAAATTTTGTACCCACTCAGCGAGTCATACGCCTCGAAATTCTTGCGAAGGCGCTTAAAGGAGAAGAATTGGCTCAGAGACTAATGTCTTGCCTTGCTGTGGAGTATAAGCTTGGTCCGAATGTAGTTATTGGAGCTACGAGAGATGGTGCATCTGTTAATGGAGCTGCCTTGAGACAGCTGATGTTCTTCTATCAAAATCTCTTTGATGTTGTGTGCTTCTCACACACTATAGACAATGTCGGCAATCATTTTCAATTTAGAATCCTTGACCTATTCACTCGCTATTGGATAGGCATGTTTTCCCATAGCTACAATGCACGCCTTGTCTGGAGAGAGAACGGGGCAGTCCATTCGTACGTTTAGCGACACGCGTTGGTGGAGTAAATGGGAAGTACTTAACCAAGTGGTCAACTATTTTGGTTATGTGGAGCCATTCCTTCGTGAAAATGAGGAAATCTGTCCTGCTAATCGCCAACATCTGCTGGAGATATTTGATGATCCCCAAACCTGTCAAGATCTACGGTTGAGCTAGCTGCCATTGTTGATGCAGGGGTTCATTTCGTTAAAGCAACATATTATTTGGAAGGAGATGGGCCACTCATTTTCTCCTGCTATGAGAAGCTTTCGGCTGTTGCCCGGCCGTAGCAGTCGACAATTATCCCAACACCGTGGCTGTCGCCAGAGAAATTGCTAATGGAAATGCTGCGCTCTGCAGCCAGTTAATTGCACGGGCAAAAGCTTGTATCCAGCCGGGCCTTCAATTTTATCAGCAAAGTTCAGTGGCCAGTTTTATGAAACTGTACGAGCGTTCAAAGCTGCACGTCTTTGCTGCCCTATACAAGTGCAAAGCCTGAATCCGACAGCTGAATCACTTCAAGAGTTCAGAAGTTTTCCTTCATCAAAGACGACGCCAAAATAGCTAATTTGGCTGAAGAGTTACCTTTGTATCTGGCTGCAGCAGAAGGCGTCACAGTGACTTGTGAGAATGACAAGTTGACATGGTGGGCAGCTCATGAAGACGCCCTTCCACACTGGTCCTCGCTCGTCAAAACACTGCTGTTGATCCAGCCAAGTTCTGCATCTGCAGAAAGGGCTTTCAGTCTCCTAACCAGTGCATTTTCCTCACAACAAGACAGAGCCCTTGAAGATTACCTTGAAGCTAGCGTTATGCTGCAATACAATAATACAAAGAGGTCATAACTGCCTCAACTGGGTAACAGGATTGATTTTGTGTTGTATGTTACTAAATGAACACCTATGTTATGTATATATTACTTACCAATATACAATCTGTAGAATTAGTTCTGTTGTATTGGACTAATCTGGAAACAGTATGCCAGCAAGATAAAGTCAAATGAACAACCAGAACTCCAGAAGTTTTGTTTCAAACTTTTCATTTTATTGTTTTCTAATAAACGTTTTGTAAATATACGCTAATGCGAAAGATTTATTAAAATATTTTTATACATTTGTTCAAATTTCAAGAAATTTATCTTTATAGGTATCATTTTTGCAATATTATTTTAAAATATAGAAACTTTTAATTAAGTATGCGTGAAAATATCGTGAAATTTGGGCGAGAATTAGGTGCAACACTTGAAGTTTACGTAGCAACTTTTTGTATTTTTTGCAACTTTTTAGCAACTTTTCGCATTTTACACAGCAACTTTTCGCATTTTACGCAGCAACTTTTCAGAAATTTACGAGCACAATCGGTCAATGCCTACTTAGAGTTGCATTTTTCGCAGCCGTTCCCTTTCAGGTCTAAAATATTGTATATAATATTTCACTCGAAATGTCCATCCACCTAAACCATCTTATATAAAAGGCGTATTTTTATTAACATTAAAATATTTGATCATTTGTTAATATCACAATGACAAATCTGTTCGACTGAGGTTTTAGCGTCTCAGAATCGGTCACAATGTCAATGATAAGGGACCGGTCATAAAGTATGTGTACTGGGAGGTGGAGGGTATTCCAAATTACTACCATAAAATTTGGCACCCCCCGAAAAGCGTCGGAAAATATTTAATACCCCCCTCAAAGGTGGTGAAATGTTTCGTACCACCCCCCCCACCCAACCAACAAAAAAAAATGCCAAGAACATAATCTGTTACAAATTGTTTTTGTTAATCCAAGTTTTGAGCATTTCCATAAATTTAATAGTGCTCTTTTACACCACATGTATCCAATGCGTACTTTTGTATGCTTGCCAGTATATCATTAATAGGACTTGCCTGACTATCTTTTCCGTACCTAATAATAGAGTCAAAAGAGGTCCCGACCATGCGCATTATTTATGGATATATCAACAGAACGTCATGACGTATTTCATATCTTTTTCAATATTTAAATCATTCTAAACGAGTAAGGGAGCTCTTATTATAAGAACATACACTCAATTTTATTAAAGTATTAAAGTTTGTAGTTTTAATCATAGACATAGTATTAGACTCATTTTTTGTTTCGTACCCCCCACAAATGTCGTAATTCGCCTCATACCCCCCCAAAGGTTAGATAATTTGTTTCGTACCCCCCAACTTACCCTCCACCCCCCCAGTACACATACTTTATGACCGGTCCCTAACAAATAAATGTTGATATATTGCCTTAAGTTAACTAATTTATTTTGCAGTGACCTTTATACTTTAATATTTTCAATGCTAGACTATTTTGTTTCGATCGCGACGGGTATTTTAATAATTTTGCCCTGACACTTGCGGTCTTCCGTATTTGTAACAAAACCGCTGAAAATAACACCTGTCTATTAATATAATTTCCCGCCAAAATAATAAATCGGATTCGAAACATTGCAGGTGAGCCAAGTCCGACTCTCCCTCCATTCTTGCACCTCGTGCGCCGCGCTCGATCTCGTCGCTTCGTGACGTGGACTCTAGAGAGACGGACTTGATCCAAGTCTAGGAAAACTACTGCGAGGAGGGTGAAAGCCGGCGAGTAGCTCATTGTAAAGACTGTGAATTTAATATCTAAGAACTATTTACTGTGAACTTTGAGAACTATTGAATGTGAACTATTAACTCTGAGAACTATATAGCGTATACATTCATTTGCTGTGTGCTTTTGAATAATATATTTTATCTTCTTGTGGTAAATGTTATTTTACTTGTTACCCATGGTTATCCTTATTGTAATACAAATAGATTATTGTATTGTTGTAATTTTGTATTTGTGGAAAACAACACAATTATTTACCAAAACTTTCGATCAGTGAGACTGGATCATCAGTGGAAACATGCGAGAAATAAGAAAGCTTTGGTAAATTAATGATTGTGGTGTTATCCACAAAAACAAAATTAATTATTTTGATCACAATACAAACAACATATTAAATGTTCCATCAATGAGTATCTCAGATAATCGAAACCGACTGCCCAAAGTCTAAGAAGTAATAGTTCAAACACGAGTAGGAGAACTTCCTCCGATTTCTAAACACCGAGAAAAGTTGAATGTGTACCGAGTATATTTTAACGAATTTCGAGGAAGTCCTCCTTACGAGTGTTTGAACTTACTTCTCAAACGAACTTGTATTTTGCGAGAAAGCCGACGTGAAAGTCAGGGGCGCCGGAAGGTAGCCGAAGCGGCGGGGGCAGCCCCATGAAAAGGGAACGAGCGCCGAAGGCGCGAGAAATTTGTAGGGTGATCCAGGGATACCCTCCCCCGAAAAATTTTTAAATCTACACTCTCTGAATTGGCATTTCCTGCATTTTGAGTGGAGATTTTAATTCTGAATATTATAAAACGCAATAATAAATTATAAAATACACAAAAGGATGAAGGTCTACACATTTTTCAGACTATGCACATATAAATTATACATCCAGATTTCCAGTTCGTGTAAACCTATATACGAACTGTATATTTCCAGTTTATATAAACCTATGAGGGCTAGTCCGGTCACAAAAATAATAATTTATTCATTACAATGCACATTATTGTTAAGAGAAAGGGCAACCGGTTGCCCCCGCGTGCCCCCGTACTATAAGGGCAGCGGGGGCAGCTGCTCCCGCTGCCCCCGTGGCTCCGGCGCCCCTGGTGAAAGTTCACTTAATTTATGTAATTTCTTCCTCTGATTTCAAACAATCTACCACGCTTATGATTCTCTTTGTTTTTGGTTCATGAATTATTAATGAGTTTGAGAAGTCTATAAGCACGACGCGGCTAAACTATCGTTGCTCGTGTAACCACTTCGCTTGCGCCGGCAACGCAATGAAATTTGACCCGTTGCGTTGCCGGCGGAGAAAAAAATCGCACGTGTCACCCGATTCTTTGTTAATCCCAGTGTTATATGATATCCGCATCTGGTCGTAGCGTTTCTTTCTGTTATAATGCCGCCGCAGCCACTCCGTTGTGTAGGACCAACTTTATACGTATTTAAACTGATATATTTCTTTGACCATGAGAGGAATAGATGCCCGGCGGTACTTACTCTGCGTTGCCGTTGAGTTCTGTTTGACTAACTGCGCCGTCGCTCGCCATACTGCCTGTTGTTGTAGTAAGTAGCGTTTCTTTCTGTTATAATGCTGCCGCAGCTGCTCCGTTGGGTAGGACTAACTTATACGTATTTAAACTGATATATTTATTTGTCCATGAGAGGAATAGATGCCGGTACTTGCTTCGCGTTGCCGTTGAGTTCTGTTTGACCAACTGCGTCGTCGCTGTCCACACTGGCTGTTGTTGTATATACACGATAATATGTCCATAGTTAGATCGCGCATCGCGGCATCATACCATCTGAAATCGCCGTCCAAAGCGTTCGCGTGCATAAACGGTAAACGTTCATCTTGAAAATTCTTTCAATAACTTGAGTAAGTGAAGCGCTCAGTATAAAATGATATGATCTTGTTAGCATCCTGCAAGTTATGCGTTAATTAACTTGTTTAGTAGGAA
This sequence comes from Trachythela sp. YZ-2020, assembly GCA_016169945.1. Classification (NCBI taxonomy): domain Eukaryota; kingdom Metazoa; phylum Cnidaria; class Anthozoa; order Malacalcyonacea; family Clavulariidae; genus Trachythela; species Trachythela sp. YZ-2020. The sequence goes on along the minus strand of JADLSH010000311.1, from coordinate 1,279,531 downwards.
GCGTTACCATGAAATATCAAGGGCTGCCCGCGTGAAAGCATGCCCAATGATGAAAATGATCTTTGTACTATCTGTCAATAAGTAAAACTAAACAATGCGTTCCTTGACGCCTGGACGGAAGGAATCACAGCTTTTGAAACAGAAACTTATCTGATATCTTCACACTAGTTTCAACGCGTTGTCTCATTAACTTAAATTTATATTGTCTATAAATTTGCTGGTTTATATAAACCCGTTAAACCGGTCTATAAAATCCGCCCCCTTCAACATGTGGCCAGCTAAAATCTTGTGCAACATTCCCTTTTGTTCAAATTCCGACCTCTGAAGGCAACATGTTAGGAGAGCATTTTGTGAGGAGCTTTAACATGTTCAAAAATAAATCAAACCAGCATTGTGAGAACGTTAGGACCTTCCAACGTTACCTACCCTCCGTTGTCCAAAGGGGGATGTCTTCATTTGACATCAAACAACGATCCCAGTTCAACATCCTTAGCGTTGGAAGTGGTACTGGAGAAATGGATATAGAAATTGTTAACATCATCCAGCAAGAGTTGCAAACCAAACAACAATGGAACCACATCAATCTTTTTAACCGAGCCATTGAGCCGAATCAGTGTTCGTGTCAGGGATACAAAGAAAATGTTGCGAAACTTGGCGATGTCATCTCATCAACGTATGAAGTCAGACAACAGACATTTCAGGAATACCAAAAATGCAAAGGAGATCCCATATCATTTGATATCGTGCAATTCATTCATAGTCTGTATTATGTAGAGTTGGAACAGACTATATTGTATTGTGTAGAGAATCAATTAACCGAGAAAGGTCATTTGGTTTGCCTGTTGGGCGACAATGAAAGCATCACTAATAGGCTCCTAATGAAACAAGATTGTGATAAAGCAATGACTAAACTTAACACCGGCATGACCGTTACCGAGGGCATCGCCATCGAGATATCTAAGGAGCTGGTCAAGATTGCAGAGAAATACGGTTGGAAGCACGAGATTTATCGCTCTGAATTGTTCCTTGATGTTACTGAAGTCTTCAACGAGGAATCAAAAGATGGAAATCTCATTCTCGACTTCTTGACCAACACTGAGAATTTTCGTAAGACGGTAAATAAACATGTCTTAGAGGAGACACTTACAATGATCGAAGGAATGACCTTTATCAAAGATGGAAAGCGTCTCGGAGATATAAAAGAATCGCTAGTGTTTATCTACAAGTAAACTACTTCGGCTACGAGGCTGGGTATATTTTTGCTTGGTTTATTTTATTTTATAACTCTGCATATTCATGGACCTAATTTTCAAATTTTATTTGTCGCTAAAGAATAGGTATAGACTGTGATGTGAGGAGATTGTATGTGCAGGCTAAATAGTAATTTTTAGGATGTATGATTAATTTTTATATCCATTGTATGTTTCATTGTTATGAGATTAAAACATTATCGTCATTCATTGCAAGTCACAGCCACACATAATTTATAATCGTCGATTTTAATTAGTATAACACTCTTAATGTACATGTGGCTTAGTGAGGAAATTTTTCCGATCGGAAACATGACGGCCCCTCATTTCTAGCCTGCGCAGCTGGCGGTTTTAAGGGGTTGGGGGTTGAGGTAGCCTGCGTGGCAGGCGTTCTATTGTGGGAGAGGGAGTTTTGTTTAGAACACTGAAGCAATTTGTAGATGCGGAATATTTTTCATTTGGCATAGTATTTTTCGTCAAGATCTTTCAACAACTGAGGAATCGAGCAACGTTTCTATTATGTCAGGATGTGTGCCTTTAATTACATATTAGGTGTCGAATAATAGTTTTAGGGACGTCCCTGAAAATCTCAATAAAATTCTCGCTTATATAGAAGTAGTTCAAAATAATTGATAATTACTTTAGTTATTATTTAATACGTTTAAATTCACGGTGATATAAACTTACTCCTTACGTTGTATCGAGAAAGATATTAGTGTGATTAGTGCATCTCATATTACGCTTGTTTGTGTGACATTGTGCATTGTTTAACGCCGCGTGTGTTGCAGTCAGTAAGCTTGGAGCTAAGAATGTCCGGGATATCGAGGAGTTTTAAAGTCCCAAGTCTTATTAAGTCTAAGAAGAGAAAAATATATCACAGTCTGCCTACATTTAATTGGGAAACTGTCAGCAATCTTCAAGAGCTTGGTATTGGTAGTTTTGGATCGGTGTATTCGGCTAATTACAACGTGCGTACAACTGGTGATGAAACGGTGGTTATCAAGAAACTTTATACATTTATACATTTGCACCACACTTTTAAATGACTAAAGTAGAACAATTCGTAGTAATTTTTATGCATATTGTCAGCACTGCTCTCGAGATAGTTCTAGATATAGGGTAAACTAATATGAAGTTAATCAGATAGCAGGTGAGAAGACTGGATCTATTTGTCCAATTCAAAAAGAAATCCATTTTGAATTTAATTTAGTCACTATCTCAAAAAATGTCACAACTAATTCAAGAGACGAAAGTGGAACTGCAAATTATTAATATAAGGACTTGTTGACCATTTCTGTTACGTTAAGTTATTCCACAAAAAAGTTTCATACTTAAATGTATTAAATAATTGGAAAGGTGAATACTAGTTTCCATCCTCTTTTTTAATTTGTATCTTATAACAGATTAATAATAACTGATATTTCAAGAGGGAGTTACATTGTTACTATTACAGTATTCTTCCCAATGGCCCCCGTAGACTATTTATATTACAAAGTAAATTTGGAAAACTTTTACTAGGTAGGCTATAACATGGACACTTAATAATATATTTGCATTCTACTGAGATCGTCAACTTCGTAATTTTATAGTATAGTTTGATAAAGTAGGTTTTACATTTGTTTTTAAAAGAGCTAACTGAATGATTTTCAATGTCTCTTAGATATCTTAGACTTGAGACTTTACTAAGGGAACTCTTAAATCAGTGCCAGTGGTGGACGATCGTGCTGAGATCGGATGAGAGTCACTTACAAACATGAATAATTTGCGTACATCCAAAGTCCAGGTGAATACTAGTTTCCATCCTCTTTTTTAATTTGTATCTTATAACAGATTAATAATAACTGATATTTCAAGAGGGAGTTACATTGTTACTATTACAGTATTCTTCCCAATGGCCCCCGTAGACTATTTATATTACAAAGTAAATTTGGAAAACTTTTACTAGGTAGGCTATAACATGGACACTTAATAATATATTTGCATTCTACTGAGATCGTCAACTTCGTAATTTAGTATAGTTTGATAAAGTAGGTTTTACATTTGTTTTTAAAAGAGCTAACTGAATGATTTTCAATGTCTCTTAGATATCTTAGACTTGAGACTTTACTATCTCAGTATCTCTCATTGTTTCCATCGGCTCCGTCCTGTTAGTGATTTAGCAGCCATATATATTCCGTTAAAAATGATCTAAATTGTTCATTTTTGTGTGGATAAAAATATTCTGCAAGTCTTGCTTCGAACCTTGTAGAGACCGGCAACAGAAATACAGAATTAATCTCAATTGAAGAAAATAGCCGCCATCTTTAATTATGACCAGAGAATTAAGACATTGCTTCCAAAACATTGAATGTAATGACGTCATAAGTTTTGAGCGCAAGTTGCGCGACATTGAAAAAATTCTCCTCTTGATACAAGTGTAAATGTGGTGTATAAAAATGTGCCCCAGGCTCATACGATGATACGAGACTGGTTGCGCTGTACTGAAAAGCTTGTATAGAGGCATGTAAAAATTAGTTAAAGAGAAGAACGAAATATATGTATGTATTTCAGAATCCCCGTACGCGCTTCGTCCCTCATGGACTCATCAGCGGGGATCAGGGTTGGCACCATATCAGTGGTTGGCACATGTTTGAGAAAGATAGAATAGAGAATTTTGAAGGCAAACAAGGATAAACAAAAATAATATATGTACGATATAAAAGTTGTAGTGTCATACCAAACTCGTTGTTGTTCTTGTTTAAATCGATGCGACGGGCCATTGTTGAGACTTGTAGAATGTAGATAAAAAAATTTTGTAGCTACGAGAGCGCTTGTAGAGAATTGTCACTGCCCATCACTTTTTTTCAAAATGGCTTCTTCGCAAGCTGCCGAATTTAAAACAAAATTCGATTTTTTGAGCCTGATTCAAAGTTTTAAATGAAAAAAACTGCCGCTAAATTCAAGGAGGATATATTTTTGACATTTTTAAAGGTAAGCGATAACAAATACACTATTTTCCTTCCATGAAAGGCAGCGTTTTCTCGCTGTTGAAATGAACATGTATAAAACTTTTTCCGTACGGCTCAACCACTCAAGTGTTTATTTTGAAAATTATTCGTTTTATCCTCATTTATATCGTTATATTCAGCAAAAACATAGCTGTGATATATTTTGAAAACCATTCTACTTTGTATTTGAGCCCTTCCAAAGTATTTTTATCACGAAATTGTTTGTTTTTGTTTCGCTTCGATCGATATGTTTTTGACACTCGTCTTTTGCCGACATGTTTTTAATAACCGGCCGCTGAGAAAAGCGCTGAATTTTGTCCTATAGCCTTTTCAACTGACCTCGTAACTTTCTGTGTTTGTTTTTCTCTTTGAAATTTCTACTAAAACAATTAGTCGCCTCAGGCTCGGTGATTACAAGCCTATAGTCACTTCGCCTTCGGCTCAGTGACTATAGGCTTGTAATCACCGAGCCTGAGGCGACTAATTGTTAAATAGAAACACGCTTCTCGACCAATCAGCACGCGCGTACTATAAATGTTATATTATAAATGGTAGTTAATTGTGGTAAAAATTATTGCATATAACTTTTTTTACACAGTTATAATTGTTATATGTCCTCTTGAAATATAAGGCTATGTGGTGTACAATTTTATTTCAAACTTCTAACTGTTTCAAAGTGAATTATTTGGTATATGGTAGATCTTCACAATTGATATATCCATATATGTGCAATTAATTATTTGTACAATGAGTAAATAGTTTTTAAGAAAGCTATTTAAGGTTCTTATCCTTTTATATTTCCAACAAATTGAGATGTCGCATCAAAACCTCCATTTCGGACTTTACAGCATATTAAGTCCTTGGAATTAGTTCAGTTGCGCGGACTGGATATCTGATAAAGTCCTCATTGTGGGATTTGATATATCACATGAAATTAGCAATTTGAACTGATTACGGTTCACTCTATATTTCTGAAATGATGCAATAGCATGTTGACGTAACGGTGTAGTAACTAGAGTAAGAACTTTTTGTTTTACTTAATTTTTAAATCCTGCCATTTCAACGTTTTATCCTTTTTCCCGCGGTTTATTCCTTTCTCCGCGTTTTTCTCTTTCCCCTTGCGAAATTCCTTTTCGGAATCCCGTGATTCCGGATCCGTGTTTTACTCCAACCTTTTTTTATAACACCACCTAATTTGTTCTTCCGCACAGCAGGAAACATTATTTTAAGAAGCTCCATGATCCGGCATTTTTTTGTATTGATACCGCATAATTAAATGTGTTGAATGACATGCTCGATAATCGGTCTTTCGCAACAAGTAGTCGAGGTCGCAAACGATTCAATTCAGTCACACATAATCTATAATCGTCAATTTTAAGTGACCTTTATCTGGTCTGAGTGGGCAACTTTTTCCGATCAAGCACAAGCTCACGCATTTGTTTTTGCCAACTAAGTTGACCATCTAGAGCAATTGAACTGTTTTATTGCATGTGAATATATCTAATAACCGTTTCTATAAAGGGCCATAGAATACTGTTACCGGTAACAATCCATAGATTCGGCGTGAAAATCAATGGGGGTATGCGTGGGCGTACTCGGACAAACAAACCGCGATCCTTAATAAAAATATAGTAAAATAGGTAAAAGTAAACGGCATTTTTCGCCGGAGTATGCGTTTTCCTCCAAATTTTTTTGTCTCACCCCATGACGGATAACACAAACTTGCAATTTTTTGTGCTGAGTTTGCGAAATTTTTTAATATGCATTTGCGAGAGTACAAAGTACAAACGGGTATACGCGCTGTATGGCTGCACATTTGCGTGGTTAATCAAGAAAGGAAATGCGTATATGGGAGCGTCAGATTAGCTTGTTGCGCAAACGTTCTAGTGGCTAAATAATAGCATAAATAAGATTTAGTGTTCAGAAATTCAGAATTGCTAACTGTAAGTGTATCTTAAACTGAAATTGTGATTTATTTCAAATTTTTTTTACCATATGGATATTAATCTCGAGGAAAAATTTAAAACTATGAAAATGCCAGAGTTAAAGAAATATCTGCAAGATCGTGGCGTTAGTGTGAACAGCCAACTAAAGCCAGGGTTAGTCGCTATTGCATGCGCTGTGGAAAGCATGAAACTGCCCCTGATAAATCGAATAACTATCGAGCAATACTAGAAGCAAAATTTGATGCGACGGTTGTTTATCCACGGTTGGCAGTTAGCCGACCCATTTACGATGAAAGTGGAAAATGATTTTCAGAACTCTCCTCCTTTTGGTCTTTTTGACATCTTTAACCACCTTATATACCTTAATTCTTCTGAGTATGACAAGCAAGGTCTAGCCGCATATAAAGCATGCGAAGATTACCGTCTCTTTCGCGAAGGGTATGTGGAATCCTTACAAATCTGTTATCAGAAGGAAACTGGTGTACATGTTTATGTTGGTAAAGTTAAACCGGCCATGAAAGAGAAGACAAAAGACGGAAAACCATTCTACAGCTTGTGGTTTAGTTTAGAAGGTAGGGAGAAAATCGTGGTCGTGTTGTAGATGCATATTGTCTATATTTAGGAGGACGTGATGGTGGGTGCAAGCACATTGCGGCTGCGCTTTATTCGTTAGAATAACTTTTAAAACAGCCGCGGAGAAGACAGCGTCACAAGTGGACCTTGCGTGTGGATTAGAAAACATTCCCCTCAAACCACCCCGTGCGAGTTAAAAGATCTTAAAATCGGCAAAAATAATGGCAACAGCGTTGAAGAATTAAAGAGTCCCAGAAGGTCGCAAACGTTTTCAGAATGTGTTTGTTTCGGCTGTACTTACGTCTAAAATTTTACATCGCTTTTCTATCAAATAAATATTCGTTATTAAAAACTTATGTAATTTTTATATCCTACAGTTTTTTGAGCTTTACCTTTCTTGTCACGACTTTCATCCACGGTTTGGGAATCTTTGCTTCGCTTTTCTACAACAAAGAATAATATGCAAAATGCATAAAATCCTCCTTCAACCTTGAAATGACACAAAAAATATTTTATACTGTAAATTGCATAAACATACCGCCAATTCCAGAAATTTTGTCATCCAGCTGCCACTTCAACTTCTCTATCAGTGCAGGAACCACATTGTTAACCCAAAACACCTCCAACTTGTTCAGTGCAGACTTGGTTGGTGAATGAATCAGAAAATTCAACTTTGTTTAAAAATATTCCCTTAGACGTCCAAACTACGAAATGACGTTCACGAAGTTGAGTGAATCTGAATTTGGAAAGAATATCTTGAATTTTCCTTCAATGAGAACTGGCCATTTCTCCGCGTACCACCGATCTCAGGACTGAGAAAAGCTTCTTTTGGATCAGAGTTTTTATGGGCCCAGGGATGTTTGTATTCAACAACAACACTCTTGCAAACTGGCTACAAGAGGTAATGTTGTCTGTGCTTGCACCCAAATAGGGTTTCTCTGCTTAGATCAAATAAGCCTTTGGTGACCATGTGCACTGACTGCTTTCGTGTTTTAATCTCCTCATCGCACAGGATTTCCCGGGCCATCAGATAGTTTTGTGCTATGCCTATGGCAAATCTTTCGCTTCCGGATAAGTCGGCCGACTAAATGCAGAGGTATCGGTGACATGCTTTTCGGTGGATTCTTGTCTGGAATGAACAGATTTTGCTCGAGATGCTGTAATAAAACCAAGTTTGTGATTGAACCATTCTTCACACTGCCACTGTTGCTTAGTTACAGTGTCTACATGATTTCGTTCCTCATCTGTAAACTGCAGCTGCTCTAAGAATGCTTGCGAACTTTCACCTGCCTCGCCTTTTGCCATTACATGTTGCAAATATAAAATTATTTTATTTTCCATAATTCCACGTTTGGGCGACTTGTTGCCATTGGGATTCGGGTTAGGATCTGTTTTATCAACAGCTGGAACAGAAGAAACATCTATTGATATAATGTTAGCACTGGAAAAAGGTTTTACTCTAAACTTTAAAATTGAATCGAGCTTTCGGACTCAGCGTCCATCCTCAGGATTAAAATGGTATGAACATTATATCAATAGAATGAAACTTCCTGGTAACATAACTACTCAGAAGAAACATCGTTTTCAAGACGTAACTGATTCTCAAGTACGTCCAGGATGGTAGGTTTATCGACCATTGGAGTCATCGCTTCGACCACACCCATTAGTTCGTCCGTGGTACATGGCATTCTGCCCCATAAAGCACGAGGATCGTAATCAATGTACTCTCCCATATACGCATTTCCTTTCTTGATTAACCACGCAATGACATGCAAGATGTTTGTTCCTTAGACTTAAGTGCATGGATTTATATCATATTTTTATAATAATTATGTAGCTTTGCATACTATTCCTGTTAAAGATAAAAGCTAACTATAGTGCAGCCATACAGCGCGTACACCCGTTATACTTTCTACTCTCGCAAATGCATTTTAAAAAATTTCGAAACTCAGCACAAAAATTTGTAAGTTTGTGTTATCTTTCATGGGGTGAGACAAAAAAAATTTGGGGGAAACGCATACTCCGGCGAAAAATGCCGTTTACTTTTACCTATTTTACTATATTTTTATTAAAGATCGCGGTTTGTTTGTCCGAGTACGCCCTAGCCTGCGAGGCAGACGGTCCTGCGGCGAAACACTCAAAAACGGGCAAGGCTGAGGACGGGAAAGACCGTCTGCAAGGTTTGGCAGTGTATTTGACCTCTGGTATTTGACCAATTCCCGTCCACCAGTGGACGGGAATTGATGATTGGCTGTACTATTTTTACCGCTGTCAATCAATAGGAAATGTGCTATTAATTAATGTAATATATCTAACACGCAATAACAATAGCACAGAGACAAAAGTTTGTAAATTAAAATATTTTAAGGAACGAGACGCCAACTGTTAATTCTGAAACGTTAATGAGAGCTCCAACGGCACTTGTTTCTACAGTATAGGTTTAGGTTTTATCTTGAAAAGAATCCACAGCGTTGTATCGCTATATATACCGTTCAGCAGGAACGTTAAGTTTTTTATTTAAAATTGCGCTGTTTGTTTACATAAGTAATGACATCTATTTTTAGCTGTGAATTTAGTCTATTGTTAGTTACTTCTTGAAAGGGGCGGCAATCAAATACACTGCCAAACCAGAGGAGGAATGAGGGTCTTCCCGAAATGCAACGCGCCTCAATGCAGCTCATTATTATTCAAAATCTTTATTCTCAACGCGCCGTTCGATTAAAAACTGTTGAAATGTATTGCGATTTTTGCTGTGAAGATCTCGTTTTCTCAAAGGTATGTTTTGATAACTTTTTTGTTTAGTAATTTAATAAAAGAATTTTGGAATAATTTTGTATATATATCGCATTTTAGTTATGTTAAATTCCCATTGTATTTATGCATGTTTCGGGTCAGTGAACATGACCTTAAAGTGGCATTGAAATATTCATGAGTAAATTATACTTTTTTACAAGGAAACTAAAATAAAATCATATCAGTGAATTCAGGAATGTTTACTCTTTATAGTGATACTTTAAAACATGAATTTACTCCATAAAACCGAAGAGTTATCGCGGTTTAAAATGAGCTATTTTTGCTATATTCTAACCCTGATGGCGGGAATATACCCTCGTGGAGGTGGTTTTGGCGCGACGAAAACTACTGTATGGATCGCTATTTTCTATGATAATTTTGAAAATACACATGTGTTGCTACTTATTTTATTTCATTGTTACCTTTATGGTTAGGTTTCGTTATATTTGAGTACATTTTATTGTATTTTTTCATTTATAGAGTAAATTTTGCAGTATTATAATAATGACAACTAATAATAGCGATGCTGTCATTAGTGAGGAAGAAAATGAAACTCCTAAGCGTGTATATACTTCTATTGGTGATACACCAGGGAAACCAGATCGGAAAACAAGAAGACTTCAACAACCAGTCGATCTTTGTTTAGTAAGAGTTGCACAACATCACCAAAGACAAAGGTATAAATTGTAATTTGTATATTCAACTATATGCAAGTATCATAACAGATCTCTTTGAGCATGTAATAATCAAGAAAATTACATCAATAGCTGCACAGTACTTGCAGTCATGGTTCATATTCTGACGTTTTCTGTCTTGCCAAATACAATTATGCACTGGTCAGTCAATGTAAACCCCCAATATCCCAAAACCAGGACTAACATGGGATTGGCAGAGAATTACAAGAATTTTTACTTTTACCCCAGTGCCACTCTGTCAGCAGCAATGTCTTACCTGTACATAATAATCGTTTGCAAGCAATTGCTCAGACCAATCTCCTCCCAGTCAAAATTGCAATATTGTGCGACAATGTTGCTCACAAGCTAGAGAACATCTGGTTTGACTGTAATAATTATGCCGAGTGGTTCTAAGAACTATTTATTAAGCATTTAATATTTTTTTGTTTTATAAAGTTTCCTGGCAGAAAGATTAGGCTGCCTCCTACAAAGAAGTCCCCAGTAAAACATCATAAGTGGACCTTTGAGGAAAACAAAGCATTTATTGAATTCATATCAATTGCGAAAACAGATCGAAAATATGGACAACGTTCTGCAGTCCAAGAGTGGCCATCATTTAGTTATAACAACAATTTCTGGGATGATGCTGCCCGACATATTCAATGCAGCATTTCTTCTAACATCCTCCTGTCAAGTAAGTTACTAAACTTCTCCTTAAAACTATATGTAACTCCCTGAGAAGTTGCCTACTTAAGTATTATACTGTCCTTAACACCAGACAATTGAACTTGTCAGTGGAGCAGTACTGTCAGTAAATGGGTTATTAGTAATCTATAGAAAGATTTATGAAGTTCGAATGTTGAATGAATGTCCATCTGACCATCTTTAAGCACCATTTATTTCTTTACAAATATGGGTTTTTTTATTGCTCGTTGACAATATTAATTATGATATGGAGCAAAATTTTATTCCAGTTTGCAGATCAATCCTAGGTGGTTTAAAATTATACTTCTACCTTATAGAGAATAGTTGTTGTGACTTGTGAATCAGTTTTCTTTATGTTTCAGCTTCACATCTTTGTAATACTGGAAAAATTAATGCTTTATTCCATTATTTCATACCTTGTATATAGATTGCCGTCTGCGCCGTCCACCAAGAATACCCACCACCACCAAGAATACCACCCAAATTGTGCATAGAAGAAAGTAATGTTTCATATTCTCTCTCTGTTATTGATGTTGAATCACGTTTGAAAGCAGTCAAGACATCAAAAGCCCCATGACCTGATTTTTTCAACCAAACTGGATTCTTAACAGTTTTTCAATGGAACTTGATGAACCTGTGACAGCTATATTTAATGCTTCTATCAGCCAAGCTCAACTCCAAAACAGTGGAAAGAAGCAAACGTTATCCCTATTCCCAAGAAAACTCCGGTCACATATATTAACTCAGACCTTCGTCCTATATCTCTAACAGCCACTTTATCAAAGATCCTCGAGTCCTTCCCTGCCGAATAGATTATGGACATTATTTGTTCTAAGCTCGATCCCAAGCAATTTGGATCATTAAAAGGCTGTTCCACAATAGACGCATTAATTCGCATGTTTCACTGTTGGTATTCTGACACAGATGGCAATGGTAAGACTATATATTCCTATCTTTTTACTTGATTTCAGCAAAGCATTTGACAGAATTAATCATAAAATTCTGGTTAAAAAGATGCTTTTACTTGTCATTGTTAAATCTTTGGTAAACTGGGTCATCGACTTTGTTATGCTAAGAAAACAGAGAGTGAAACTTGGGACAAAGTTATCTGATTGGTCATCATTAAATGGAGGTGTTCCCCAAGGTACAATCCTTGGACCAATACTTTTCCTTATTATGGTGAATGACTTAGCCATCAACCACGACCATAGATGGAAATTTGTTGACGACACCAGTCTGTCTGAAACTATTGATAAAGGCAGCCAAGGTAATCTTCAATCCCTTGTCAATGAGATTGACCAATGGCGTACTGTTAACGATATGCAACTTAACCATTCTAAATGCAAGGAATTCATTATTTATTTTGCCAAAGACAAACCTCAGCTTCAGCCATTGTCTATTCAAGACCACAGTATGTCACCTGCCTTATCAGCAAAATTTCTTGGAATCCATTTCTCCGCTGATCTTGGTTGGAACGTACATATCGAACACATAGTCGCTAAGGCATCTAAGAGGCTCTATTTTCTTCGAGTATTGAAGCGAAATGGGGTTGATCAGAGCTCCCTCAATAAAGTCTATGCTACATGTATAAGCCAGTGTTTGAATATGGTTTTCAGATTTGAAACTATAACTCCCCTGATTATTTGAAAGAAGAAATTGAAAGAATTCAAAAGCGAGCACTACGGATAATATGTCAACAAAGCCTTGAATGCCAGTAACATTTCGCTACTTTCCGAAACGACCTCTGCAAAGCATACTTCCAGAAACCTCTTAACCCACAACACAAGTTGAATGAACTTATCCCCCTTAGACGTACTAAAGATCTCCGTACTCAATGTAGTTTACGCAATGACCAACACATAAATATACCATATTGTAAAACTGCTCGATTCCGGGAGAGTTTCATTCCGTCAAGTATTGCTGAATTTAGTGACTCTTTGGGACTTTTTATATATATGTATATATACGTAGATATTTATATATGTAATTTATAATCTGTGCAATTCAGCTTCTAGCTGCTATTCAGATATTTTTTAAAATAATAAATTTCAAAAGTGCATGGGAATTTATCATAAAATCCGTATAGATATCACAACCCACGGAAAATTCTGATTATTTTGATACTGTTAATATGTATAAACCACGCATTAAAGGGTATGAGCAACAAAATAAAAAAATTCTCATAATGATCGGACGATAAGCATATATGTATATGAAGTTAACAAAAGTATTTTGGAAAACATTTGCAAGAGTTAACAACACGAAAAGACACAATAACTTGCCTGGCCATCCGCCATCTTGACTTTAAATCCATAAAAATTAATACGAACGTCAAAAGGTCGGGTGACGTCACAAGCTGGGTAAACAATAATTACAATATATTGTTTCAGTACAAATATACGAGTGAGCGTTTGAATTTTTGGTCGATAAAACTTCAAGATATGGACGAAATTCATGAAAATCAAAGTTCTGAAATTCATCCCTACCAATATGAACCGGAGCGAGGATCGCAGCAAACGACAGGAAGCGATTCTGATGACGAATCTTCAAATGAAGACGACGACAGCGAAATCGATGACGAGTACGAAGCCATTAATGGCTGGCGAAATTCAACGCTTTCATGGTGCAAGTGCAATTGCTGCTCGATTATGCCAAAGACAGTGGAAAATTTCTGTTGTCATGAAAAAGCAGTCGAATACGATGAGTACGATGCTAAGTTGAACGAGAGCGAGTTGAAAAGCAATACCTGCATAACGCTTCTGGACGATTACATTTTAAATATGTTGACAGAAGACGTATTAAAAGTTGACGTTGCTAGATATATTGAGGAAAATTGGCCGTTAAGTGATGAAGAATTAGAAAGAAAGCATAGACTTTTTCGCTTGGTTGCGTATCAAAGATGTACTCGATGGATTTTTGGTATTTTGGGAAGAAAAAATCGAAGACCTCTTCCGGCTTGCGTTTATAAAAGTATTCGAAATAAATTTGAGTCATCAGATGGAATTTATACTTGTTTTAAGTATCCAAAATAATATGCTTGGGTACATGTTGTTCATGTTGTTATAAAGTGAATAAAGCAAACATCAATTGAGGTATATCGTAGACATCAATTGAGGTAATTCTACTTATTTGTGCATTTATTGTTGTCACAGCCACACTGAACATCACAAATGTAAAATTCACATTTGTCGAGCCATTTGTAATGGTATCAAAAGTATCTATATTTTCTTTGTTGGGCCCAATACTAGTATCCTTTTCCAAAGAAGTTTCCAAAACTTCATTCAACACCTGCATACATGGAATAGAATGAAGTACTTAAATACTACAATGCAATTATTATTAGGCATTCTATTTTCTCAAAGATCTTGTCAAATTTTTATTTGGCGTACGTACCTTGACTCTAGATAGCTTTCCAGGACGTCGTTTATTGACTTGACTAAAATAATCAGACAACACTCCGGGTCTGTTTTCGGTTGGGATAGCATCTTCTTTCAAAATATATTTGATTTTGCTTTTGAATCCAATTGAAGCCAACAATGCTGGAGAATGTGAGGGAACAAAAGAATCTTCGGAGAAATGGCGGGAACAGAGCCTTGTGTTCTTTGAAGGTTGGAAATTTTTACGCTTGCAAAAATCTATCCACAATTTTCTTCGTATCTTTTCTGTATGGCTTATTTCAGAAGGGAAAGTAAAAAAGCCTAATCCAGCGGAATTATTTTTGTAGTCGCTGTTGCAGCCATATACTGGACAATACATGGCCGCTCTTGCGTGTAAACAAATATTGAAATATACCGCCTTACCCAGCTTGTGACGTCACGAAAATAAATTATCATATCAAATTTCATCCAAGATGGCGGTTAGAAGTTTCATGTTGACGACTTCAAAAGTGGTTTAAATAAGGTTTAAATGTGGTAGATTAAAACGTTTCAGCACAGAAGGATATGTAAATGTATGGTAAGTTGATAACTGCCTACTTTGAACGATTAATATTTTTGTTGCTCATACCCTTTAAGCAAAGTATTTGTTTAATTCATTCAATTCTGTTTCGTTTATAGCGGTTCGAATGCTATTTTTGGTAAGTACTTAATCTTAACCCCACCCTAACGCCCTGCGGGCTTCTGACTTGCCACCGTCCGCCGCACCATCCACCAAGTTCAGCTCAGTCAATATATACACCAAACCATGCTGTAAAGCTTGTGGTGCAAGGATCCAATTTGGCTCCAAAAGATGAAGTACATACACTATTTTTAATACCTCGATGCGCAATAAATGTTCAACTTCATATTTAATTCAAGTTGTGTGCGATTGTTCTGACGTCCATGAACAGTTAATATCACATGGATAACTACACGTTAATAACTGTATTGATTTGTCAAACATTCTTTCACTTATTTCGCGGTGAAAAATTTCCGATTTCTTAAAAAAGCTTATAAATATACCGCTGATCAGTATGTCTAGGGACCTTGTACATAATGACGTTTCCTTGTGGTGCTTGACCACTACTACCAGAATGCTTTGCGAGTATTTGCTATATTTCTCTATTAAGATCCTCGCAAAGCAACGTCATAATGCATGTGGCAACTAAAGGCCCGAACATGGAAACAAATTTTGCTTCCCGTAAAGCAAAAATCTTTCCCAACAAATCCAGCTGATATATACATTGTTTCCCAAGTGTGAATTTTGTTGCGAAAACAATATTTCCTGATTCACCCACCTTCGCCTTCGGGAAACATGGCTGGGTTGTTTCCTAGTTTACCCAAAGCTTAAGTCGCTGAGAATCAGCCGAGCTAGGTTGGTTCTCAGATGGGGTCATTCAATTAGAAACGACAAATATACTTCATTGTAATGATTAAATATATGTTTAACTGCATTGAAAAATTCAACTGATTTTGCAAAATATAAGATACAAAAACAAGAAAATTTAATGTGGTCAATATTTGCTCAACATGCCTAAAACAGTGTCTGATAAATTTCTATTTATAATGTACAGGGTCGAGTGTATATTTACACATGAATGTCAAAGAATAACATCGTCATACATAAAAGGAATGATTAATCCCCCACCCCAGGGGGGAATTATTTATTTCCGGCATGCTTGAGGCATTTTAGACAACATTGGATAATAGCATCGTGTTTACACACGAGCCTATAGGCCCCAGGCCAGGCCTTAACAAAGTTTTTGCTTCACTGATTGGCTAACTAGTTTAATCAGCCAATCAGTGTGAGCCAAATTAGGACAAAGCCTAGCCTAAAAGAAAGATCTTATACCAGCCTAAAAAGAGCTGATTGTCATGATAGATCTAGATGGCGGAATCTCTGCCATAAGGTAGAATACCAAAGAGATGTTTGAGGGGGGGAGCTTAATAAGTTTCTTTCTCAAAAAGGAGGGGGTTTACAGAGGGGAGAGCGTATCATGGAATACAAGCTTAAATATTTTTCTCATCTCGAAGGACATTTGTAAATGAAATTTAAGTTGATATAGTAAGAAAGAGCATTTTATAGAGTTATTTTACACTTTTTCGAAATCTGTCTTCGATCAATGGACGTCCTAGGTAGGAGACTAGGAGTCAAAATTTTGAAATGCTGAAGTATTCTGACAATATTCAATTTAACCATCCAAATCCAACAAAAACTTTCAGCACGTATAGTAAACTAGTTAAACAATGAGAATTTGTGCAGTAAAAATCATAGACTACAAGTTTTGGAAATGAAAATTCCTACCCAGGGCTAGCCAGTGACGTCATCTTATTTACAAATGGCTGAAACAAACTCAGGCTGAACCAGTGAACTCTAAGTAAACTGGAACGCTAACTCCTATGATCAAGTCCTATGATTCGTTGAAGCCAAGCTAGTTTTTCTGAGGTTTGAGTTGAAATACTGTATATGAAATTGAAGCTATTAAAAAGTTATATTTGATATAAAAACGTCAAGACTTTAGGCAAAATGGAAATACTTAAAAAATACAAAAACAACCGCAATTTTGTAAAATACGGCAAATGTTCCCTCAAAGTTTTAAGTATTTCCCTTTTACCTAAAGTCTTGAAGTTTTTATATCAAATATAACTTTTTAATAGCTTCAATTTCATATACAGCCCAGTGTTCGGCGTTAAGTATTTCAACTCAAACCTCAGAAAAACTGAATTAAGCTGGCTTCAATTTCCCCCCTGCGTTAGCGTTCCAGTTTACTTATAGTTCAATGGGCTGAACTGAACAAACTTTATTAATAACTCGATTTTAAAAACGTACATTTTGAAAAAGTTGTAAAATATTCGATATTTTTTATATTACTTTTGAAACTTCTTTCCAACTACATAAAAGTAAATTTGCGTACCAGTGTGCTTCCAGAATCTACTCAATAAGATGGTTAAGTTCGATACTCCAAATTGAAAAAGCACGTTTCCGTACGTTACATCGTCAGGGCCACCCAGAGGTTGGGGGTTGGGCAAAAGGGGCATTTGCAAGGCATTTGCAGCTAAAGGGGGCCGCCAAATAGAATACAATTAAATATACATAGCTATTACAGTCAAATAGTCTCCTGAGGTGCTAGATTTCACAATTTTCCGGGGGAGAATGCTCCAGACCCCCCTAAAGTATTAAAGTACTGAATGTGAAATGATAATGTTGTTTAAATGTTCAAAGACTAAAGGACGTTCAAGAATTAGTCTAGCAATCTCAACTGTTTTGCGACAGCCTTTCTGAAGGGCTTATAGTGTTTAGAAGGTTGCTTAGTTATTGGAAGGAAAAATTTGTCTAAGTATAATATTTAGGTCAACTGCTAATTATCCATGAAATAACTAATATACCTGGCAGAGATTAAATTTTCTTATTTCCTAACAATTTTTATCATGGGATGAAAAACTATGCTTAATTTAATATAATTATTGTAGATTTCATTGACATTGTTTTGTTTAAATATAATACATTTTATTTTGTTTGCTTGTACTTTTACATAATGATAGATGGCTAGCAGTGCAGTGTATTTTATCTTCGATATTGTGTCCTTCGATATTTCGTCAAATAGCGGCCATTGCAATGCCTCGCCGCTTCTCTTCCCGATAAATGCCACTTCTTCGTCTTCATGTGTATTTACATTACAGTATCCAAGAATAGTCCCAATCGAAAACTTGAAAGGAAAGATCAGAATCAAAGACACAAGTTTAAAAATAATTTGAAAAAAACTCCTCGTGGCTACTTGACAGGGGGGGCCAAAATTTTCATGAAACGTTCTTCGCCACCACAGAACCCAGTAAATATATTATATTTATTGTATTTTTATGATTTATGAAAAAAAACACAAATATTTGCGTATTTTCTATTGTTTTTATCATAAATCATAAAAATACAATAAATATAATATATTTACTGGCCTACTGGGTTCTGTGGTGGCGAACCAGCGTTTCGTGAAGACAATTGCCCCCCCTGTCAAGTAGCCTGACTTTCAAATTATTTTTAAACTTGTGTCTTTGATTCTGATCTAAATTTGTTAACAATACTACTCTAGTTTTTCGATTGGGACTATTCTACAATGAAGTACTCTTGGATACTGTAATGTAAATACACATGAAGACGAAGAAGTGGCATTTATCGGGAAGAGAAGCGGCGAGGCATTGCAATGGCCGCTATTTGACGAAATATCGAAGGACACAATATCGAAGATAAAATACACTGCACTGCTGGTTGAAATCTTCTTTAGCCATCTATCATTATGTAAAAGTACAACAATTGGATGATACTAGCGAGATTCGGCGATAAAAGCAAACAAGACGGCAAAATATGGCTGAAATCGTGTTTAAGTGAAATAAAATGCATTATATTTAAACAAAACAATGTCAATGAAATCTACAATAATTATATTAAATTAAGCATAGTTTTTCATCCCATGATAAAAAATAAGAAAATTTAATCTCTGCCAGGTATATTAGTTATTTCATGGATAATTAGCAGTTGACCTGGGGTGGTGCATGGTCATTTTCTTGTAAAATATTATACTTAGACAAATTTTTCCTTCCAATAACTACCCCTAAAAGCAACCTTCTAAACACTATAAGCCCTTCAGAAAGGCCAGGACTTTCGTCCCGGATTCAGCCATGGTCATTTTACCCTAAAACAGTTGAGATTGCCTGTGGTAAATGAAACGCATACAAACTCCTATACAGGTCCTAGACTAAATGCGGAAATCACAGTTTCTAAAGGAGCACATGAGCCCAATAATCTTTGACGATGGAAAATCACTAAAGCCCCAAAGTTACAATTTGCCTCTGGCCCCCAAATGTCTCTGGGCGGCTCTGTACATGTTTAGATATGAACTTCATTATATATATATTTTTTATTGCATATCGCCATGTACTGTATAATAGTATTCTATGGCTATATTTTTAAACTCAAACAACTACTCTTTTAAAGTGGAAAACGATGACATTCAAGGTTTTTATGATGATTTTTTTTGCTGGGATCGTTTTACAACAGATGGCTTGAATTGCGGTGCCCGCGGTGATGGTCCGGCCAAGAGGAGAAACTCACAGAAGCTCTACGATTTAGCACTGCAGGAAAACGTGCCTTGAGTTTGGACATATTTTTAGCACATGTTGGGTCGGTTTAACGACCCTAAAAAGTCCAGAAAAAAACAATGCCTATGGTAATTATTTTTTGCGAGGAATAAATAATGATATACTTTGAGTCTTTCAGCATGTGTATAGATATACAGCCAATAGAACATGTTCTAGGGTTATTCATCTTACCGTGAGTTCTTAAAATTAAAAACTTTATGATTATGCAATTCGCCAGTCTATAAATAGTTGCATGGTACCTTGAAATCATAGGAATTCCTGCTGAAGATGATTTTTGATATATAATCGAAACGCTCAGAATAAAACGTTATTCTTCGTTTGCACATGACATCATTACGTCTCATTCGGCTCTAGCCTCCTCCGCAGGCATCTCTATAGGGGTCACTGTGTCAGCATGAGAAAAAAATTAGTTAACGGGTTTTTTTAAACCATAGGTGACCATGGAGATGCCTGCGGAGGAGGCTAATTCGATCAGCGATTATGAGTAATTTGGCGATACTTTTTTGCCTCAATAATACAATATACCTCACGGAGGACGTATTGCATGGCATTGCTGTGTTAAGCGGTAAATTTTGCATTATTTCCTAAGGGCTGCGTTTTCTTGAATTGAATAATTATGTGACTATCATTGATAGATTATTTGAAATTTAAAGTACGTCTAATTGTAGTTGACTTATTTAGAAAATCTAAATATTTTATATAGTATATACGATATAATATCTCAACATGAGCTATCTCACTTATTAATCGGCTATACTCATAGGGTGCCTGTCTTAGAAGTCGGTTGTAATATCACCATGAAAAATCAAATTATTGAACTTACTTACTTCAGTATCGGTATATAGTATGATTGATTAGCAGCGGCTCGTTAAATTTCAACCGATAAGAATCTAAGAAATGACTTTGTTTTTAATTTACATGAAGTACAAATATTTTCCGCTAAAAGCTTGGAACGCAGTGAAAAGCATGGAGTGACGTAGGAATGAAATTAAAGGGATGAAACAACGGCTTTTATACGCGGTATGTGTTCCGCAAGCAGCCTGGGCAGCTCGTATCAAGAAAACATCTCTGCGTGTAGTTGCAATTGGGTTTACTGAGATATTTCCTGCCAAATTTTCTCCCGATTAATTCTCAAGCTTTCGTGGTAATATCAGACGCTTTCTAATCAGACGTGGTAATATCAGACGCTTTCTTAATAATCTCTGATCCAGTCGGTCTCAAAATGTGCAGTCGGTCTCAAGATATTCATTGTTAAATTGGACGCATTATGCCACGTAATGCTATGCGAGACTAGTTAAATAGTTTCAGAGACCGACTTCAGTCGTTGTATTAACTAAAATATAAAGTTTGCCGAATATCCTGTTTCAGTCTTTGTTGTAAAGCGTTCTTCTAGAATGTCATATCATACTGTATGTGGCGTGCGTATGTTGAATAATTGGAGGAGCACTGTAAATGCTAAAGCAAACTGCTTTGAAATAGAACCATAATAGTGCCAGTTGCCTGTTGCCACAACTGCTATAATCTACATATTAAATACTTTATGGCAAACTTATTGTACAGGAAGCTAAACTTATTCTTATCCGGAAAAACTACATTGATTTTGCGATATTTATATTCGAATTTTTTTACTGATTTCCACCTACAAGTTGGATTAAAATATCTGTTCAGAGCGCAGGAAATCGTATCCACGAGGTCCTAGATTTCAAAGGAGGATTCCCCCGGACCCTGCGAATGGGTGTCCTGCTGCATCAGTCGCCGCCTATTCTGCTGGATCTGCCCCTGTGTACATGAGTTCAGTAAAAATATGAAATATGCGGCTATACTCATGCGCAAGTTATTGCATTCTATTGCATTATAAGAATAGGTAATAGATAATTAATCAAAACTAACAAAGCGCGGACGCTTGATAAATATATGACTATATTGATTAAATTTAATAATTCATTAATTCACACCAACGAACATATGAAAGATAAACTGCCTTGATCAGCTTCCACTCAAAATTGTCATTATGATACTAGCGACACCACTCAAGTCTGTGAATCCTGTCCCTAATAATTTTAGCACCTAAGAGTTTTAGCACTGACAGCACTGTGTACGTAATTTCTAAAAACTAAACTCTAAAGGCAGGCTATGACAAGAACTCTCATGCGCAGTACTCAATGTAACTGAAAGTCAGAGAACAAGTTTCTGCTCAATATCCAATTAGTGCAATTAGATATAAAAACTTTTTCTTATACAAAGTGGTCATTAGTATGTGTGTACATATTTTGTTTATTGAATTGTGTTGCCATTCAACTTATTGGAGCAGCACACGTAATTTTTCGATTGACTTTTCGATTTAGAATGGGGGGTGAGAAGTCGGTCTGAATTTATGAGTCGGTCTCATTTCGAAACTTCACCAAGTTTCACTGAGATGCCAAGATAGAGACCAATGAGCTCTATCTGTTTGAGATTGAATTGAACGATAACACTTACGTAAGACAGGTAATTATTACTTACTTATTGCTGAGCTGCTAGCTGATTGCGAAAGGACACAGCTCAACGTGACCAAGTCCGAAGCTTTTCTGGCGCATATGGCAGCCGCCTTTTGCTCGCCATCACGGAGCACAGCTGCGGTGGAAGGGGCCAGTTGGGTTAAACTAACCTGGTCAACATTCCATTCCCTGTGGGAGGAAACCGGAGTACCCGGAGAAAACCCACGACTTTCGGCAGAGCGTTGACTAACTCTTTTCACATAGCTATCATAAGTCGTCCCCAACGGGACTTGAACCCACGATATCAGAGGTGAAAGGCGCGTGCTCTGACGATTGCGCCACCGATCAGCTACTATCTGATCAGCGAACAGCGCAACAGTGCTACTTTGTGTTGTATCTGGGAGATCGTTTACATAAAAGATGAAGAGAAGAGGATCTATGACACTACCCTGTGGTACGCCAGATGTTACATCGAGATAAGAAGAAGAAACTCCTTCAACAACTACACGTTGTTTTCGATCATGAAGATAATCAGCAAAACCATTTAAGAAGCGATTCGGAACTAGATATACCATAGTATTTTAGATTAACAATCAGTTTGTCGTGAGGTACAGAGTCAAACGCTTTTGCAGTGTCTAGATAAATAAGATCAATTTCTTTACCAGAGCAGAACCAACATCATGAAGAACCGTTAAGAGTTAGGTAACACACGATCGACTTGAACTAAATCCATGCTGAAGGTTGCATGAATAAGGAATTCTCGACAAAGGAAACAACTTGACGAAAAATCACACGCTCGAGAACCTTAGAGACCATAGAAAGTAATGAGATGCCATCTGGCCAGGCGGAGATGCCATCTGCAGGACCAGTTGCCTGAGACTCAATCAGATTACGTAACAAGGATTGCACTTCACGTTCAGTTATGAACATAGAGTCCAGAGACTCCGAGGAAGAGAGACTCTTTTCTCTTTCGAACAAGTCGTCATTGGTGTCCTTAGTGCAAGTAATAACTGAACAAGAAAAAAATTGTATCACCTATCAGTTTTAGATGTCGCATAATTATGTAATTTTACTAATGTTATTCGATAGTCGCGTGTCAAATTCTTCAATTTTGTTGTTTAAACTTCAATATTGTCCTTGCCACACGAGAAAAAGGTTAAGAATAATTTAATAACTTTTTACAAGACATTCGATAGTTTTATTTATTGATACTCCTAAATCCAATCCACAAATTACCGTAAAACAATTTGACGTCCATCATCGAGAATGTAAAGTTTGTAAATGAACTCAAAGTAGTGTATGGAAAGCCGTAGTTGTTTGGTTTTGATGATTCATTGCAAAAATGTTAAATTGTATCACTTTGTTGATAAAAATATATTAGTATCAATTATTATTGCATCTCAAATTTTAGATTCTCCAATCACAGTCACTTAAATATTATTATTCGCAAACCAATCGTTCAAATTTGAAACCAACCGTTAGAAAGCTGAATGGCTACGCTTTAAAATGAATATAAACATGAACATTTTACTCTAGTAGTCTTTTCAAAATTTACATTTGAAGCGAGGACTCCGTTTTTTATACACCCTGTAGAACTAGTGGAGAAGTGTCATTTATACAATTATTAAATACTGATGCAATATAGCTATTAAAAGCATCAGCCTTTTGATCTGCTGTTGATAGTTTCTGATCTTTAAATGTCATGACATCAGGTAGTGATGACTTTGAGGATTTCGTTTTAAAGAATCTCCAGAATGGTTTAGAGTCACTAAAGATGGATTCCGATGGTTCCTGCGCCCGCGTTCCGAGTTTCTAGTTCAGAATTTTTGTACTTCATGTAAATTAAAAACAAAGTCTTTTCTTAAATTCTTATAAGGGATCAAATAACGAGGCTACTAATCAATCATACCACCGATAGAGTAAGTATAATAACGGGCACCCTGTATTACATAAAGAAATGAGCTTAGGAAAGTACAGCTGAAGTTCAGATATTAAATATTCTATAATTATTAAATCCTTTATGTCAAACTGAATATTATGTGCAGTATATAGATATCTCAGATTAATTTCAATGAATAATGAATATTATACGTGTTTCATTTCCCATGCATGCGTTATTCTATTTTTGTAAAAACTAAAACATATCCATAAAAAAGCCCTGTTATATAGGACAGTTTTTGTAGAAGCAAGTTGTCAGAAAAACTTAAATATTAATAAAAAATATTCACATTTTTTGTTAAAACGTCTCTGAAGTTATTCATAATAAAAGCTCTATACGTCCATGTGTATGTGTGTGTTTATATAATTTGTTAGGTAAACTACGTCACTTTAATTGTTTCATGACGTCAAGTCGTATGTACGCTGTTATGCATTTCTGTTATATATTATATAATTAATTGCTCTTGACAATACCAAATCGAAATTAGTTTTGTTCTATTATATTTTCTTCCAATTCATCAAAGTGATTTAGAGAAAATAAGACACTGCTTTTGGCTGACTTGAAATATGATGCCAAATATTGACACCTTAGATCTTGTACATTGTTCCTATTTTGATTGAGCTTTTTTAAGTATAATACATTTGTTAAAATTTTTGACAGTATACTATACTCATGCATGCATGCATGTGAGTTTGTTGGGGGTTTGTTGGATCAAATTAAACAACATGAAAATTATAATAAGTCTAGCCTTCATACCGAACTGCATACACAAAATACACTTCACACAGGCTTTCTAATTTTGTCATGAATTGTTTTGCCTTTGAAAAACAATAACACTAAAATTAAAGCATAAGGTCAAGGAGTGCATTATATTAACATGGCGACTGAATCTTTTCAAAACATATCCACTGCAGCATGCATCTTTTCTAATAATCTCGATTATAGGAAGAGGATCCACAATAGGGTTCATAGATCCCGAATTTCCTGTTCAAATTTTCTTACTATCCCGCAAGTATTCCATTGAGTATTGTATTATAGATTATTCTCATCTCGCGTCCCGCTGTGCTTTAAATTCCGCCATTTTTCAGTTTTTCTTCCTTCTAACATCGTGGCCGTTTCTCCATATACCAAAATACAACGTTATCCCGCCTCCCACAAAACCTGTTGTGGGACTCAGGGGAAATACTGCAGGGGAAAAGTGTTTCGTGAGCACTACAGGTATATGTACCTCAAAATAACCCGGTAGGCTACCTCAAAACATACAATGTATGAAACGTCTGTGCAATTCAGCGACAATAACATCAACCCATGACAAGACATGAATCGTTCTGGAATTAGACTAACAATTGCAAAGTCATCAAGGTGTGATGCAACTCGGGGGGGAAGAAGGGTGTTTGCTTGTAGGTTTTAACAACGAAATTTTCAATGTAACAGCTCCTGAAAGTTGAAAACTTAAATATAAGTTTGCAAGTTAAGTATTTTTTAAAAGCCAAATATATCATCTGTATGTCTTTAACCAAAATATATAACTCTAGGTCGACATTACCGAGTAATTTAGTGATATATAGGGAACATATAAAGCGTTGTGTTTGTATGTTTTGAGGTACGAAAAACTGAAAACGTGCAGGTCACATACTATAAGCAACCGATTATTTCAGGTATAACACAAGTGTCATTTCACTTAATAATGTCACTAGAGATTAACAATACACAATCATAACACACATTTCATTTCAGCCCAATTGATTATCTTCCCCAACATCCAATAATTTCATGCATAATTTGAGATACATCAAGATTCTAGTGCTAGTTTGTCATGGAAAAGGCAATGAGACAACTTAGTCTTAGTGCAATGAAAAACAAAAGAAAATTTAGAAAGCAAAGCTTAATAATTTTGTAACAAGGATGAGAATGGCCATGTATGTTTTGAGGTATACGTATTGGAAAAAGATGTCAGACTTAAACAGCATTCAAACGTCCGATCTCTTACCTTACAATGTTTAGAGCCCCAGGGAAGAAATTTTACTTGTTAAGAGCAAACGATAATGAAAATTTAAAAGACGAAAACCTTTTCTTTCAGCAAATTTTGTGTATGTTTTGAGGTACATATACCTATAGCGCCTGTTTTCGCCTTCATTACCTCAACAGTATCGCACCAAAACGTAGTGTACTTCTTTGTTTCATAAGAACTCACTCATGTACTCATGAAACAATAGTAAAACGCTACGCCTACGGTATACGTTACGATACGTTTGAAGAGGAAAACAGGCTTAAGACAAAGCTAATGATATTAACTAAAAAGCTAATGAAAGAAGAAAACTAAAGTGTGTTTTGACGGTTGAAATGGAAAACAGGAAAATAAAGTATATTCTTTGGCACTAATTAACGTCATGCATTTTAAAAACGATGCATCATAATTCCACAAGCATATATTCAGTCTCAGTTATCAGTTCATTCTACTCTATACTTCATGCTGGGCACCACATGCGAGTCATTTATTACAGTCAGTAGTAGTCTATTCTTCCTAATTGCAAACCCGATAAAGATTAAAGAGAAAAGAACAGAAATCAATTACAAATAATATATACGCAAAGAATGAACTTTGACATGCTTCAGGGCTCTTTCCCATTTTGGTTACATTAAAACTTAAAAGTCAACTTTATGTATGAAATATTGAAAATTTAAATGAGAATCCATTGTTAAAATTACATGGGCAAATGCATGGGTAAGTGGCCAAAGTGGATATACACGCGCGTAATATTTCTAGTTTATTCTGATAAATTGTGATTAAATCGATCACTTGATTCCGACTAGTGTCGAAAACTCAAAAAGTCAACTCTATATATAAAGTATTAAAAATTAAATGAGAATCCAATGTGAAAATTTATTACTTGGGTATAAATGAGTAATTGATAATACAGCCACATAATTGCTAGTTTATTCGTATATAGAGTCTAGTTAATCGATCACTTGGGATCAAAGTCGGTTTGGAATGTAATTGCAATTGCTCTATTGTTGGGCAGCATTTAAAATGCGCCACGCGCCCTTGTTTTAATTCATAAGTGTGTAGGAAGAACGGATACAGTTCTACGGAGGCACGCGAGAGGGAACAAAGTGATTATCTATCTTGTCATCTAATATCGCTAATCATTTGCGCGAGTGTGAGAAAGTCGCAAGTGCTACGGCGTTATCAGCTGATACATCTCTAAAGTTTCATTACTAAAAACAAAAGTTTTGATTTTATATTTGCGCAGAAACATTTTGAAATATCAGTCTGTAGCATCTCTTCTTGAAGAAGAGACAAAGGGATAGAGTTCAAGTAAGGTAAGGCATATATGAAATTTGAATCTTTTTGTTATTATATACCGGAGTCTAACGTAACGATGTGTGGCCATTTTACCAGTCCAATAAAACGTTAGTGAGGACAACGTTTTTCATTCACATTCAGATCTATCAACTACTTGTTTGTATATTCCTAATTTGTTCGACTAGACTATATATAGATGGGGATATTTAATGTAGTAAAAGTTTATATTCTATAGTAGTAAAAGATTATATTCTATAGCAGTAAAAGTTTATATTCCAAAGTAGTACAGCATGTACCTGGTTTCCAACCAAGAATCACAAATATATCAAAGAAAATCATCATTTTTTTATCAATTTAATAAAAATCCGCCCTCCAGGCCTGGAAAGAGTTAATAAAGACCCCCCAAAACACTTTGATTTCAACTTATTCTAGCATCAAACCTTCTTGCTTCGTGTCAATGGGAGCCGCGTTTGCTAGAAAGGTTTGAGGAACTTGATACTTGGACATGTAAATGTATATCAGTAGTAACTTGAACATTGTCTATCTCTTTAACCACGGTTAAAATATGTTGAGATTCAAAACAGAAACTCGCACCTAACAGCAAAAACGAATGCGGGATCTTGTCCTTCACATATACTGCATGATAAAATCGAATTATATAGGCTTAATAGAAAGCCAAAACATGCAGTCAATAATTGTTGACTTGTATTAACTTGAATCCTTTCCCCATGCATATATATACATGGTGTCATGGGTATTGGAAATTGCTTGTTAACCTTTGATGGGGTAAGTTTTTGAAAGGTCTAAAATTATAGTTTCAATTCTGGCACTGCAACGCTGCATGAATTATAACATAGTCCCTGTTATTGTACCTGGGCATCTGTTTAAGGTGTCGTTAATGGGAATTATATTTAATTGAAGTTCTAAAGTTTACGAGTTTGATCTTATATCTGTATAAGCTAGATAATATTGATGAACTGCTACAAGTGTTTTCAACACATCATGCATGCATGTACAGTATATATAGGCATACAAGATGTGTGACTTTTATACTCATCGTGCAGGCCTGGCCTCAGCAATGGCGGCAAAAGGTAAACCCCAACTTTTAACTTGGCAACGTCTGGTTGATCAATGGTCAAAAGTAGATCAAGAAGACCCATCAAGTCGACTAAAATAATGTTTTAAAACGTGTATATATATAGTTGATACTGCAGAATGTCCATTTGTGCCGTTCATGGTAATGCGGGGGCAAATTGTAATATAGATTTATTTAATTACTTCGTAATATCCAGAGACAGAGAATATAGTTAATATTTATTCACATGCTTTGCAGCGCGTCTGCCGCCACGGATAGATGTCGTAAAAATAGTTTACGATGCCGACAACGCTCAGATTTAATTATTTCCAAACTGTCAATGTACAGTTTACTGTCCATGTTAATTTTGAATGCGCTGAAATATATATGCGGTTTTGACTTTTGTGCAAATGTCAAACATTTACAAACACTGTAAGAATAACTGTAATTTAGGTAACTTTTTATCCGTTTTAAAAAGTTCTTTCGTACGCCTTAGCTTACACACAGTACGTTTACTTATATAAAATTAGTAGATCTCACTATTACTTTGCCAATCATCTTTGACACTTTGCCGCTTTTTCAACTGACATCATTGATATATTATTTTAGTAAATATATAATGCAGCTTTCCCCCTCATTTTGCAATTAAAACATAATTGCAAAACTAAAAATTTAAAGTTGCATGTTCATAAACTGGGAAGTTTTCTCTGCCAATTTTCCTGTGTTTATACCACATAAATTCAATATTCTCAGTATCTGCATGTGGATATTTTATATGTAATATACACATTCTTTGTGGGTGAAAAATCGGTTCGATGACACATATAAATCAATGAAAAGGGACCAAAGTTGACAGTAAACTGATTTTTAGATGTCAGACAATCCGTATTGGAGCTATCCAAATCCTAACCTGATCCTAACCAAATCCCAGTCGTATATGTGGCAGGGCTAAGCTTCCCCACCCCCATTATCCAGTATCGGCACCGCCTCCTTATTAGGCCCCTTTCATTTCCATGATGGCCCTTCATGCACTAACGAATTTTTGAAGAGGCCTTGGGATGTGGTTTGTGTGGACTATCTGAAAAGATAGTAAAACTGAACACTCCCACGTTTCATAAGGGAACTATAACATCCTGATGAAGGACTTTCGCTCGAAACATCGAAGTTATTTTAAATATATCTAATTTAAAGTTTCAGGCAATTCAGACACGACCCATGCTTTTTTATAAAATACTACATCTGGAATAAAATACCCGCCTGCATGAAATCCGACAGTTGAGATAATAATACACGGTAACCGTTACAATAACTCGTTGAAGATCTGGTTGTTAACATGCACGAGGAAGGAGCGAAGTAACAAGTTTTCTCCAATAGGCAATACAAGTTTTTTTATTATAAGCTATTCTTGTTAAGAAGATGGATTTTTAATAAGTATATTTATGAGCTGTGTACGACACAATTAATGCACGGAAAGCTGGAAATAATTAACCTTGTCAATATCGCCGGATGAATCATATAGTCGTTAGAAATCAGAAGCCTGCATGTAGGATGACAAAATTGCATTATTCAAAACGAGCCGGAACAACGCTCATTGAAACAATGACAAACGTTACTGAAACGTCTAAAAGCCGTATTCATTGAAATATTTACAGCGCGCTATTGCGTGCATGCGCATGCAGTGCAGTGCATGCCATTTAGTTGTCTAGTCGTGCTGGAACTACTATTTCCATAGAGCGCGGATTTCAAAGTTCTTTCCAGTGAATTTCGAGAAAGTTTTGCAAGTATTGTCACTAAAATTGATCGCAAACATTTTGTGGCTTTAATTTTTATTTATAAAGGCATGCATGCAGGTATTTAATGGCTAAATGAGTAAATCACTTTAGATCATTTACATTTAAATTGAATTTGA
This sequence comes from Trachythela sp. YZ-2020, assembly GCA_016169945.1. Classification (NCBI taxonomy): domain Eukaryota; kingdom Metazoa; phylum Cnidaria; class Anthozoa; order Malacalcyonacea; family Clavulariidae; genus Trachythela; species Trachythela sp. YZ-2020. Next base: position 1,249,329 of record JADLSH010000311.1, on the reverse strand, counting down.
ATCTGTATACAAAACATCAGCTAAAACACCAAAGTATGAAAAGGCAAGCGGGGTTGTTGAATGAATCAGCGACTGTCTCTTCTTTCTGCGTGGGAATGTGGCACACTCCAAATACTTAACACAGAAACGCAATCATATTTATGTCAGCCCATTTGTAACTGATATACAGATAGTAGGCTACTATATATATACATGAGATGAGAAGAGATATGAATACAGCAATTAGGACTTTAAATTTCTGTCCGTTATCAATACTTCAATCGCTTTGGTATCCTAGCTTCGATCTATGTATATGTAGGTATCATAAATTATACACTAAGACTAAGTAATAATCTATCTCCTTTAGTAACTTTTTTTGGTCAAAATAAATTGCTGTTTTGGTAATTAATTTTCTTGTCGTGGATCATGCATGAAGGCTGCGAACTTTCAGCGCTTTCATGCACTTACTATTTGTCGTGCTCATCTGTGACTATGGAAACTATCTCAGCCGAACTGAGCGAAGAATGATCTTCTCACGTTACACCATGCATAAAGTACAACATATTTATAGTTATTTCGTTTGAAAAAGTACTTTAAAATATTCTGAACCTTCGTAGTTTAAGATGTATCCGCCCGAAAGCCTTCAAAAAGACAATTTGCATTTTTATTATTTCAGTCAAATTAAAGGTAGATTAATTTTTTATGTTCACACTAAGTATGCATGACAAATACCCCAGCCAATTAAACTGTTTGGATAGCATATAGACATAGTGTATATAGAAGTTTGTGTAATCTAAGTTAAAAGGTCCGGAGAGTTGTCAATTTGTTTTAAAAATTTAACAAAAGTTTGGGGTAGAGAATTTTAAAATATAGCCATATTTAGACTATTTAGTTTTCATAAAGATGCAAGCTAACAAGGTCAAGGGAAAGGAGGCGAGTTTTTCAAAACAAAAATCACTATAATACCTATCAAAATTTTGCAAGATTCGGCCAAGCACAATCACGTACTGTACGTTGTCTTGACATAGCATGAAAACGATATGATAGCTGTCTTTAGACAGAATCATTCTCATGTTTTCATTATTCAGTTTAACATAATTTCGATGACAATGGTCTGAATAGAACAAGTTGCAATTTCTTGCTCACAATGACGAAAACTAAAATTAAATATATTTTCCATTCAGCAGCCCGGCTATAAACCAGCAGCCCGGCTTTTGCTTGTCATTGTTATGACAAACTTACTAAATCTTTTTAATTTCAAAAAAGGATGAAAAACTAAACCAACAGTAAAATGCCCAAAATATATGACAGAAAAATAAATATGTACATAAAGTACATGAATTTTTAAGGCAATTAGGAAATATTATCGCCTTGGGATGTATCTATATTTTGTTCCAGATCAGCGGAAATATTTTTCGCATCTCTGCAGATGTTGACCAAATATCATATGTACTTCATATAATCATGAATAGTAGAATTAGCTATTCCGTTATCGCAAACAATGAAAGCTAGAATAACACTTTTGAGTTTTGGAAGATTTGCTAAATTTAAAAATTAATTAATTACGAATCCATTAGCTTCACCGAAAATCGATTTTCAATTATGAGTAAAAATGAGGTAAAAGCATTGAGAAATCTGGTAATGTAAATAGATCTTCGTTGACAAAAGAAATTAGCTACTAATTTGCCTCTATTTGCTTATATTTCAACTTCCCACATGTGAGCGCATGCATGCACTTATATGTAATATATATAGCATGTCTGGTGTCCATTGAGCGCTTTGAGAACATTTTTTGTTTTACCTTAAACGAAGATATTTGCAAGGAACGGGTCTTTTCGCCAGACAGTTCAGAAATCACAGAAAACCTTTTACAAGTAAGATCATTCAAATATTAGTAGAATAGTTTTTACAAAATCAGCCGGAATCCTATTTTCCAGATTAACTCAATTTGGAGTAAAGTAAATAAATTCCAATTTTGTGGCATTGTTTCCGTGAACTTTTGTGGAAAGGATATATTAGAAATCTATAGAGACTTTTATATAAAGCAACGTTGTTAGCTATATATAGTCAGTTGTTTTGTTTCAACTCTAACTTCAACCTTAAATACTGAAGTTACGAAGCAGTCATCTAAGAACGCACTTATATATATATTCATTTGTACAAAATAATGCAAGCTATAGACATGAGAGACAAAAACACTGAAAACGAATCAGCTAAAATGGTTATATTTCGAATTTATAACAAACTCATCGTCAGATATGCCTGCAGTTTATCTATCAAATGACGTATAACATAAAATAGATTTATCCGTATGCATAACACATCATTAAACCGTATTCTCCGGCTTGCTTATAATTCTTGCGGATGATTTGAAATATAAACTTTTTTGAGTCATGACTATTTTAATCAAAATAGAAATACTCAATGATCTTGGCAATGTGTTTTCGGATTCCATAATTGGCATAAAGGTAATTGTAAGCAGGTGAAACAGTCGAGTTTCTTACTGCCTTAGACATAGTCAATGCATATGATTGCATATATATAGTGCATGTTCAGTCTTTCAGAAAGTCCATGTTCACGTATAGCCAATGCCAGTTATGAAAAATCCTTCCTAATGAGTAATAATGAAACTGTGCATGCACTGACAAAACTATTATATATACTCGGGTCACTATACGTTGAAAAAGCGAAACTACTATATATACAATTGATTAAAAGAAGGACTGCAGTAAAAAGAAGCATTTTCATTTGTATTAAAGTATATATAGAAGTTTGATTACGTATAGTTTATAGGGGCTATATTATATATATGTACATGCAGTATAATAACAAAACAAAGAGTTTCACAATGCAGGAAGCATATTTACCAATTCACCCAAAATTATATCCATAAATTAAGGATCCAGATGGAACTATATGAAAACAGCTAATTTGTATTTTGTATTTTTATTAATATAAGACTTTGAGTCATACTAAATAGGACTGGGCTAACAGAGAATAGTATATCGTACTAAACATAAAGCATGTTTATCTCATTTGGCAGCTAGTGGTACGGCATTTTTTGAGTGAAATACCCCTGGTCTAAAAATATCATCCATAACGTTTCAGTGACTGAAAATTTATTCTTGCACAAAACTGCGCATTGTTCCAAATCTAGAAATCAATGGAAAATATGATTGATTTCTTTTTGTGATATTTCTTCAACAGCTGAATAGATATACTGATGTATGATTATACTATTGACAATCATCTGAAATGTTTTCTCCTGATATAAGGAAAAAAATGTTAGACTCACAATTATAACATGGCGCCAAAATGTCTGCTACTGCGGCACTGCGCGACATGATATAGACAATTTGAATAAAAATAAAATGTATTTATGCATGAAGAATATGGCTATTAAATGATACTGGCATAGATTAATTTGAATGCAGTGTTTCGTTATATATTTAATACGACACTGCATGCGCATATCCCATTTATGTTTCTTAATATTAATCACTATGAGCTTATTATAACTGCGTATGCAGTCAGATTTTTGAGAAAATTAACCAGTAACGTCATAGGTAGACCAAAGCCGGAATACGGCTCGTCTTAATAATGGGTGTAATACATGTTTAGCAGTAAAAACACTTAAAATTTGCACACCAGTGTGTTTTACATTAGTAAAGGTAAACTTGCTAATGATGATGTCATGCATATAACAAAATAATACCCAGTGTCCTAGGAACCGGGGGGGCACAGGGGCCACCCCAAGTTTTCTTCAAAGTGCCCTTTTCTCCAGCTAAAATAATGGGGAAAGTGCCCTTTTCTAATAGCAGAGGTCACCTTAAGACGAAGTTCCCTTCCAAGTTGAAGTTGCTTCCTATACGCCTATACGATAATACCGTTGGCGTCGCTAAAACAAGAGAACTACCGGAAATTACTAGAAAAATAACTAGATATATAAATGCATAAGTCGACAGGCAGGAACATTTAAAAAAAACTGGAACGACGTATAGAAATTCCGAAGATGACAGCATGTTAGGTAAAATGGATCCCGGCAATCGATTTGACTGATTAGTCAAAATTTTGACAAAGTCAGACGTTGTATTATTATAAATTGCATGATCACGGTAATCGACGAACAAATTCCACTCACGAATTGTAATTAGTTTATCAGGGATTACAAACTCATTTACTTAACGAATAACGGGGTTTAAGAAACAAAACCGTGTCTTATATTTACCTGGTTGCTTTGAACTCTTAAATTTTAATCTTAGGCTTCGTTGTGATATATACAGTAGGGTTAAATGAACTAATTTCACACTATTAGGATTAAGACTAAATCAGAATGTTTATTACTCTGGTACTAATCTATAATTAATTTGACTCAAAAACAAGTTGAATGGCTAATAGTAGGGAGGACGCGTGGTGTCACAATACTCAGCTCAATGACATTTGGTGTCACACTGTTAACACCATGCGTAACATCCATTACCCTTTACTTAACTTTTGTGTCTCACAGCTAGGGGTTGGTGGGCGAAAGTGAGAAGGAGGGGCAACTGCAAGCTTCATTGAGCTGATGATCGGTCAAACTTTTCAAAAATGTAAGAACTTCTAATGCGGTTATAACTGAGCTGTAAAATACACCAGCTGTTACAAACCCACAGTTTGGTTTTAGGTATTTAGCTTTACGTACATGGTGGTCAACTTCCATCGACACTGCAAAGAGCAGAGAAATAATGCCTCTTATCCCTTGATATTATTTTTCTACCATATTTTGGGGCTCATGCATGCATATAGAGAATCTACAAGCAGCCTCCATTTGAGGTGTCGTAATGTCGTACTTTAAATGTACCGAAAAAATTAACGAGCCTGACCTTTACACTATAAAAAGACCTGCTATATAGTACTTTTTCTTGTAAAAAATTAACCAAAATAGATTTTACAATCGTCCAGGTTAATTCAATCAGATCATGTTATACTAATATTAATACGTTGCTATTGCGTCGCTGTGTAAACAAATACAATTCAGTGCTATTAAGCATTATTTACTTTATAATAAAGGAAACGCATACAGGGGTCTGGTGCAAAACATAAAGCACAGAAGGGGTATATATTTAGCACAATTCACCCGTATATTGGGTGATCTTAATTTAGGATTTAAAAAAATTCTATTTCAATTAAAGCTATATCATCTTAAGGTTAGCGTGATAAGTTTTGAGGTTATCTTTAGTATATTCGATTTTAAGCGAAAATATATATGGTGTTATTGTTCTTCTTCATCTCTTAATATTGCATGATTTGATCGATCATTTTGACATGTTTGGACTCCCACTCATAACGCAAGGTGTAAATATAAATGGGACAGTTTTGAAATTTCCATATTAACGGTTCGTATCATTGAAAACATGAACGATGCGCTGAAGAAGAAACCAAAGCTACAAATACCTGGATTTACTTAGATTTGATAGTAGGGCGGTTGTACACAGTTTTGGACTAACAAACCAATTATCAGGTCAGTTAAATTTAATTTCTGTTCATTTTAACCCAAATTTATTAACGAACTAATACGGTTGATAATTCACGCTGTGAATCGTATAGTTCTGGATTTGAGTGAAAATATCGTTAATGATTTCTGAATAGACCATATATTTATCGTTTTCATTTTTATTTTCAAGACCCATTCCTCCATGGAAATAAGAATTTTAAAACTCTTTCGATGTTTCATTTACTAATCACTTTATAGCTGATATAGTGCTTAATTGGACGCATTATTCTTAACGGACTATAGAGACTAGAATAGATTTCATATTAAGACGAACAACTTAAAATTTTCAAGCGTCAACTATAGAAAACGTTAATTTAATACCTTTAAACTAATAGTTACTCATAGCTTATAGTTAATTTACATCAAATAGTTTTTTACCAAGGTCATGCTAGGCTTAGCTTTAGCACTTGAGAGAAATCTCATTAGTCTTGACTATAGTTATAATATTAGTAGCCGTTACATTTGCCTATGAATGTTTATAACGTATATGCCTTAACAAAATTTGACTTTAAAAGTCTTCATGCATTTGAGACGTAGAGGCGTGAGGCTCCCTATATATAAAGCTAAGGATATGCTTATCCAAACACGCAATAAATGATATCTATAACTACGCCCAGGCAATTAATCATACATGCATTTATGCAAGATCACTGATCACATATATAAATATATATATATAGTCAAATCTGCAGACATGCATGTTTCGCCGTTCAACGGCTCGTCAGTGCAGCTTGTAACGCAGTCTAGATGCGAGTGACTTCGTATTTATACACCATACTCTTGCCCTCACCAAGCGCATGTGGTACAATACTCAATAGTCAAATCTGCAGACATGCATGTTTCGCCGTTCAACGGCTCGTCAGTGCAGCTTGTAACGCAGTCTAGATGCGAGTGACTTCGTATTTATACACCATACTCTTGCCCTCACCAAGCGCATGTGGTACAATACTCAGACACATGCGCATCCAGACATGCGTGAAGTGTATTGGGGACAGAGTGCTCAAACGACCACAAGGGAAGTGAGCTTTTGCATTATATATATATATATATATTATATAGATTTTCGAAAATCTATAATTTGCTCTAACTATATGTTGTCGAGCACTCTTTGCGTTTCGTAGACCTAAACCTACACGTATATATTATATATATATAGTTAAATCCGCAGACATGCATGATTCAATTTTATTTTTTATTCCTCTTGTTTATTCATTTTACATTTTAAGCTTGTATTACAGACTATAGGGAACCTGCATGGAGAGATGGTTTAACCTGTATCATCCTATATATATAATATAGGCATCTCGAACACAACTGCAAGAGTTTATTCCATTAAATTTCCTCATGTCTGATGATATAAACGGTAAATAAAGTTTAGACTATCGACTGACTAAAATATCAAAGTTATTACTGCTCATTTTGGGATCGAATGCGAAATAATGTATAGGGATATATAATAAACGCAAAGTTATAGCGCACGCATGGATCTTCATTTAATATCTACTAGAATCCAAGTTTTGCCAGCAGTGATAATAAGGAGAATACTTTATGAATTCGATGCAAAATAATTAAAATGTATATCAATAATATAAGCTTTATAGTAGCCTACGAACATACCCAAAAATTTAAAGGCGTCTGCATGCAGTGCAGGATAATTTAAACATTTAGCTTAGCTTGTAATTAAAAATTCAAAGCCCGTTTAAAGACGATATTTTAATAGCCTCCTACTGGCAGTAAGTACAACGTTCCCAGCATGTCATTGTATTTTGACTAAAGAGGGAGTGTGATAGTTAGGTGCGGGTGTGAGAGAGAATATTCGAATCATTTCAAACTCCAACGCCTCCTACGTGCATGTATTGATATACTCGATAGTTTTGCCATTCAACTGTTGGATGTCCATATGTGTGCGCACCTGTATGGATCATTTACGCCCTCATTTCTTTTGAAAAGGAATGTTCTCCAAATATAACACGATGTATTTATGCATGGAGACTCGTGTAATAGCATCTCCTACTCATTGTATTATTGTTCGAGTATGTTTTGTGCAGACGATATTACATTATCAGACATAAATTGCATTCCCGTCGTTCACGACCCAATATTTCGACACCAGTCTACTAGTGTGTTCATTGATCTAGATATGTGACTGGAGTGGCGAAAACATGTTTGATAATATATTATACCTGGTTTCCAAAAAATAACAAATTTCAATCACGTTTACTTGGAGTTTGGTCCATTTTCATGAAACTGCAGCTTGGCGCCATTTTTAATTAAATGCCTTATCTATGTATCAAATTCCAAAACACTAACTAACAAGAAAACTCTTAAATGGAAATTTTCGACAAGGTTTATAACAGCCGCGAAAGATTCGTTAAGGTTTTATGGCAATCGTTGGGTTTTATGTTGCAAAATGTAGATAAGATCTAACTGTTTCATTTTGTCCCCTGTTGGTACACAAACAGTTAAAAACTGCTACTCATAGCTTTTTATTTTATTCAAACTTAACATTCCTTTTTTCCAGATTGAAAAAACGATATGAAGACTTCACTTTTACTGACGCTGGTAGCATGCCTATGGTGCGTCGAGAGCACGCAGTTGCGAGGAGGGAGAGAGAAAATTCCAAGTGATAAAACCAACGACCAGCTACGAGGTGGAAGATCCTTCATGTCTTATATAGATCAACTGCGTGGAGGGAGAAATAAAATCCCATTGGATCAGCTTCGCGGTGGAAGAAATCTTATTACCAATGACCAACTTCGTGGTGGCAGAGAAATCATTTTGACAGATCAACTACGTGGTGGAAGAGATAAGATTCCTAATGACCAACTACGTGGCGGACGAGAAACAATTCCCAACGACCAATTAAGAGGAGGTAGAGATACCATACTTAATAATCAGTTACGCGGTGGTCGAGATACCATCTCCAGTGAGCAGTTACGTGGAGGCAAAGATGAAATTCCTAACGACCAGTTACGGGGAGGAAGAGATACCATTACCAGCGACCAACTACGAGGGGGACGGGAACTTCTTAGTGACCAGTTACGTGGTGGCAGGGAATTTAAATCAGAAAATCAACTACGAGGAGGAAGAGATGCCATTACCAGCGACCAACTACGTGGGGGACGGGAACTTCTTAGTGACCAGTTACGTGGTGGCAGGGAATTTAAATCAGAAAATCAACTACGAGGAGGAAGAGATGCCATTACCAACGACCAACTACGAGGGGGAAGGGATATCATTACTAATGATCAATTACGGGGTGGTAGAAATGCAATTTCTAACGACCAGTTAAGAGGTGGAAGAAACAAAATTCCAAGTGAGCAGCTACGTGGAGGCAGAGATACCATCCCCAACGACCAGCTTCGTGGCGGAAGAGATAGCATTCCTAATGAACAGTTGCGAGGGGGACGAGATACAATTCCCAACGATCAATTAAGAGGTGGACGAGAACTTCTTGGTGACCAGTTACGTGGTGGCAGGGAATTTAAATCAGAAGATCAACTACGCGGAGGAAGAGATACCATTACCAATGACCAACTGCGAGGCGGGAGAGATACCATTGCTAAGGACCAATTGCGTGGCGGACGGGATACAATAGCAGTTGATCAGCTACGAGGTGGTAGAGATTCCATTCCTAATGATCAGTTACGTGGTGGAAGAGAAATTAAATCAAAGAAACAGTTGCGTGGCGATCGCGACACAATTTCCAAGAATGGAGAAAATTAACAAGAATGTAGAAAGACAATAGTAGGTAGGATAACGTTATGTTCTAGATTCAATATATAAATCATAAGAATAACAATCAAATTGAACCGAAACATGGCGAAGCTAGCAATGTCCATGGTAACTGGTCATGCTATGCTAATAACACCATACATTTCTAAAATTTGAATAATAGTTATAAAATTAAAAATTTGCCTAGCATAACCAGTTTCTATGTCTTTCTTCGCCACCGAACAGAAATCTATCAATCAAAACAGAACTGATATTCAAACAAAAATAAACAACGTCTATCTCTACCAAATATATTTGTGGCTTCGGCGAGTTTCATGTTTTCAAGTGGTTAATCTTTATCATTAGACGGAAACGCGCTGTATTTACGATCAGTTGTTCATAAATTATCTAAACATTTTACAATTATTGTTGATATAAACCTGAATTGCCAGAACAGGATTTAGAATTTGCTCAGCAATGTTCCACAAAAGTTGTAGCTCATGAAAAAAGGAATATTGTTGGAAAGTTTCATTGCCTTTGAAGAAGTAGAACTATAATTGAAATTCGCATACAAATGACCGAAATCGTTGAAATTTAATTCCCGCACGCGATATAAATTACGAAAATGCCATATAAGGTCAGTGTTGCTTGCTATAAACCAATGAAAATCCGCCATAGGCAATGACATCACGAGGAATCGATTGCCGGTACTTTCAAGCCGATTGGGTGGAAATATCCCGGAGATTTAGCTTCCGAAGTTGTCCGAGCGTGCGCCGACAATGCCGACGCTGCAACAAAGAAAGCATTTTCACGAGAATTGCCCGCTTGAATTGCATCGTAAACAGACAAAAACAGGTCTGATAGTAGATGTTGAAAAAGCGGATCTAACGGTGGTATTGTCATCTACATAGCATGCACTGAACCGAAGATATGAAACTGCAAAGTCCCAGGACGATATCGTCCTATGAACATGCATGGGGGACAAAGTAATTATACAATTAATACACTAAATCGCAGCGTAAATAATTGTCTATGACTAGTTTTATACCACATGGATTTGGTACCTAATTAATATCCAACAATATGTCGTATAATTATATTAATTGAATAGAATTCCATGCATAGAAATAAGGCTCAGTAAGATGCACATAAAAGAACATTTAAACTCGGTATTATGAAAGTGGTCTATAGTGCTTCGTAATCCGACTAACACAATGGAAATGAAACAAGATTTTCTTAAAGTGACCAATTGGCAAGGATTCGATTCTATTTTACCCAAAATTTTGCTATTCGAATAATTACTGATTTAAGAGAATTTGACCACATTACTCCATTAATGGAATAATTGCACTGGATTCCTGTTAAGTCTCACTTATTCTACCGTGATTCTCACATTTAAATGCCTTAATGGAACAGCACCACAGTATTTATGCAAGCGATTTGTGAGGAGAGAAGACATTAGTGGACGATGCACCAGAAACTCTGGATCTTTGAACATCCCCCTTTTCAAAAGTGCAACTGGCCAACGGACATTCTATTATTACCGTGGAACGATCTTCCAGAGGACATAAAATCTACCTCATCGATCAGTATTTTCAAACATAGATTACGTAATTACCTTTTAGAAAAACATAACAGTTAGTCACTGAAAACTATACTTTTTTTAAATTAGTTAGGTTCCAATACTGTAATATATATAGTCAGTAGTTATGTAATTGGCTCTGAAAAGCCTCTTTGGGGAGAGTTCAATAAAGTATTGTATTACCAATAAAGTATTGTATTGTAAGGTATCACTAATGAACAAGCTGACTAATGTCTTAACTAACATTAAGCTGTTTTATATTCATTTAGAAAGAGGCTGCCACAAGTTCAACGCATGAAAAAGACGAACAAGTTAGAATAAATTTATGTTAGCATAATTACGTACACCAAAAGAAAACGTCACATATAAATTCAGTAATAATTAGATTGAATAAAAAATAGATGTTGTGCAATTGTCCTTGGATATTATGTATTAATATACATTAATCAATAAAATATACTTATAATTGTGTGCAGTGACAAGATGTTTCGGAGTGAAAAGTGAATACGAACGGAAAGGAAGAATTTGTTAAGTTTGGTTCTGGTTAAGTTTGGTTCTTCATTTCGTGAAAATTTAGTGATTTTTAATCCGGCTCATGGCCATGTACTAAATTAAAATATGGAAATTCAGCCATTCTTGTTACGGAATACATGCAGCTCTCAATGATACTGAAAGACTATTGTTTTAATTGCGCCCCCCCCCCCCCTAATAAATACACTTACAATTATTGAACAGAAACTTTTCAGTAACTCTTGGAAAACAGATTTAATAAGTCACTAGCCTAACTTCCCAAGACTTTTAGGCAGTGGCGTACCGATCGAGCGGGGGGTGTAGGGGGTGTTACAACCCAAATTGTTAAAACAATGTCTGTAAATTGACCTTCGTCGGTTAAAACGTAGAATTTGAAAGTAACTTGGTCGGTAAATTTTAAAATTTCAAACAACCACAGCCACAGGGCCTTCGGCAGTAATTGAGTAGTGCTCATCCAGGATTGTACTTCTTTTCATACTCTATCTATTTCTGGCATGGCCAACTACAATCAACTCATCTGTAATAATTTGTCGTTACTTTCACATCGTGTATACATATATGAAAAGGAACAAACTAATTCACCGACGCTCGTAATTGTATACGGAGCACATGGGGTTGTAAAAAGTTAAAAAGTGCGTTAAAAACCTTGAATTTTTAGGTTTTAGAAACTTCACAATTTTGATTAAAAATCCTCTCAGGAAGCACGGAAAATGCACTTCTGAGACTTAAAAAATGCAAAATGTTCCTAGTAACTAACATCACATTTTTTGCCCTGCGTCGTCGGTAAATTTTCGATGAATTTCAGCCCCCCCAATCCGAAAAAGCTTCCTACGGCACTGTTATAGCCATAGGGCTCGTGTCTATATATCAGTCCACCTGAAGAACGCTTCATTGCATGAAACGGGATAGTTGTGAATACCTTGAGGTAAGCGAAATTAAACTGAAATACTAAAAAATGAATAAAATGCTAACTTTTCCAATAGCATCCTTCGTAAGAGCAAAGTTATGGTAAAAATGCTAGTCCGAGCTGCCTTTATAGTGTCCATGACTAATCTCCTATTGTCTTCAACAATGAATGATAAATAGCAAATTTGCAGGTATGCACATAACAGGGTCTTTGTCCAATACCGAATGCAACACCTCCAGAAAAGATCTCTTCTCTTGATTTTCATCCCTTTCTCACCCATTGCTACATCATGACCGGTACCTTCAACATGATCTTTAATTGTCGGAGCGATACGTACTCCCGATTTATGTTCACGTTGGCACGTGAGCACCAACACTTTTTCGTTTCACCGACATATATGATTAGATGAGGGAGGACAAGCGGAGGATCCGCAGGAAAACGCCGCACAGGAGAGCCAACCAGAACTCTACTTACATGAACCTTCGATGTCGCCGTGGCTGAGTATGTGTTATAAAACGCTCTGAATTTCACGACGGAATTACTCAATCTTAAAGGTAAAAACGAGAAGCAATTTTTCTATACTTACACGAGTTTTCAAGCACATCAAGTGTGTGCAGGATAGTCACCTACCCCAAGTAATACCTTATCCTCGATCTACAGCAGGCTCAACCCAGTGACAGCGGTGCGATAAATTGGTTTGATTGGTTATAGATTCATGTCTTTCTGTTTATTGATAGCTAACCCTTATAATAACCCTACCCTAAGCCTAACCGCTGACCGGCAGGGGCGTAGAAACGTATTCAATACTGGGGGGGGGGGGCAAGCTCACGAGGAGCCACCATGGTTGGCGCCGAGCGGTTGGCCCCCACCATGGTTGGCCCCCAGATCGCCGGAAACGGCCGTTTCAGAGTCTAGTATCTACCTCTTTTAGTAAGCTTGTTCAGGGAACTAAGCTGTTTCTATCATTTTCATAAAAATTATTTTATTTTTGGGGGGGCCGAAAGATATTTCGGTTATTTAATTTCGCGACGAACACTATTTTAATTGGTATGTGAATGTGATTTACTATAGAACGTGCCCGATTGGGGTTAGGATAAAACATGGATACGTGTACTAATTTTTTGCTTATACTACAAGACTAGAAGTTAGCCATGTTCATAAGGCTTTAGCAAAATTTTCATGTATAGCAGCTGGTGCTTGCATGCAAAGGTGATGTTGCACAGGGCGGTTTTCAACAACGAACTGTAATCCAAATGATGTTACACGAAATTTGATTTGTTCAACAAATTTGATTTGTCGTTACCATCATTTATCGTTGATAACATCACCTTAAATTTTAATATGTAAATCATCATATATTTCTGAATAAAAGAGTAATTTCATAGATCACCATGCACACATAAATGTGTCAACTGTTAACGGTTAACAAAATAGGAAATTTAACACAACTTCAATTTCAGTTACTCTAAGTGTTCTTAAGTACATAGTGACAATTAATGAAAACATTTACTCAGAAGGCTTTCTGCCTCTGAGAATCATTGTACTTTAGCAATGAAGGAAATAAGTGTCAAGAAACTCCGGGGTTGATTCTCCTGCAATAAGTTAAATACCATATATTATACTGGAGAAATTATAAACTGAATACAATAACGAAATCAAACTAATTCGTACTATAAGGGGTCGTAGTTTATAAGTAAAATAAATGGAAATATAAAGCAAATCTATATATTTTCGTGGTTACCGGCGTTCCTCAAAATAGCAAATTATTTGGAAATTGTTGGCTTTGTTGCTCGTAACTAAAAAAAGTAACCAGCTCAAACATTTGTTGCTCATATAAGGAAAAGTTGCTGAAAAGTTGCCGAGCATCTTGTGGAAACCCCTACCTTGGGTACAATTAACCGGAACCCGAGTTTTCGTAGTGTAAATTGGACTTATGACAAAGCAATGCAAAGATAAGACCGCTAGGTCTATATATAAAATAATGTTATTTTTGGAAATAAATGTATTAAACTCCCGTCCACACAAGAGAAGCGAGATTTAACAATTTTCCATGCACCTCCCCCAGAGAAATCAGCTTTTACCAGCAGCTGCGTTGGTGGCATAAGAGTGTTCCCCCAGAAAATCTACACCCAAATTGTTTGGGTCTCCATAACGAGAGTGATCTTGATCAGAAATGTCTTTACTGATGATATCTGAAACGTGTGGATCCAGTGTAAGCCATTGTTCAAGAATTGACTAATCTGCCTGGTTTGTTGTACCTGAACCGGACCTGAGAAAGATTAAAAACACTTTGGCGTTTCGAGCGACGTTTCTTAATCTCTCTCCTTCCTATCTCCCCGCTTCCTCGCCCGCGCTCCGAAGGGTGTGTATTGACGGAGTCTCGTCTGATTGGAAACTGGTACCAGCTGATATTCCCCAGGATGGCGTCTTCGGACCTACTCTTTTCCTTGTAATTCTTTAGCTATTGGAAAATCGTGGAGTTAGAAGTAAATGGATGACTTAAGCATACTTAGGTGAAATTCTTCTTATTGTGCAGAATTCCTGCTCTATAGTAGCCTAAACCAATGGTCGAATGACATCTGCACGTTCATTAATGAGAAGAAAATGTTACTTAACCCAATAAAATGTAAAGAGATGCCTATTTGTACTTTAAAAAGAGGATAGATTCCTATCATCGATCGTATTGCCATTCAGCTTACCCACCCAGCAGATGTACAATACATAGCATGATCTAAATTAACGTGAATTGATTTTCAGATAGCAGGGGTCTATAGCTCCCCAATCCAAAAAATGATCCGCGGTCCCTGCCCATTAGTACGAAGTTATATTATATAATATAATATATAATTCATTACAATTTAATACTATATAATATACATTATATATACCCTAACCATAGGCTATAGGGTAAACGCAGTTAGAACAGGCATTCCAGGGTTTCCTTTGAAAACAAATTGAAAACAAATTGAAATTGTTTTCGAGACGATACTTGATAGTAGCTGTTTTTCGCGACGTCCCGTACCCATATTAGATTACGCACTGATTAATTTCGCTAGTATGTTTCAACTAGTACGACAGAGCCAAAAGTAAATTTCTTATGACATGGTCATACAGTAGGCCCTGCCTGGTATTGTTCAATGCTTGATAATCTTCCCATTGACATCGTATTTGCACGAATCACAATTTACCGCGGGCTTAAACCTGTAATCTGTGTGTACAATTGAAGAAACAACACTATTAAATTAATAATACATGGTGTCTAACATAGTATATTTTAATATTGTCATGTCTCTTTTAATATTGTCAATCCTGTCAGAGAATACAGATAAGATAATAGTCGAATCGATCATTTTGAATTACAACAACTATTTATTCTCTTTCAACTTATTTCTTTCCTGATTGCAGGGAGAGGCATCAAATTGAAAAAACAATCTGCTGTAATTAAAAACTACTAAGATAGATGTATGTGTGCATGTACGTAAGTAATGTATGTAAACTATATTTAATTACGCTAGCCTCATCAACGTATTCCGTGAGGGGCGTCAAATATAAAAATACAGTTATAGAATTGTTTGTTCAACACGATCTCCGATTTGAATTTATGCCGATTATCACATGCCCGAGCAGGGTTTAGCAGTGCCAATTACGCGCGAAGACCCGAACGAGAAGACCCCTGGCCTCTGCATGAGAGAACCCCAACCATATATGGATTTTCTACTGCAGTTCTTAGCCGTCAGCGCAAGTGCACGGCAGTACGCTTTTTGATCAATTTTAAGAGTAAATTCTGACACTATTTTTCTCATTTCTCACCTGAAACAATCTGTGAATTACTATTATTTGATCTTTGTCTTCTTTCGTTGCAAAATATTGTAGAAAAAAGCTACAAAAATTTAGATAAATTTAGATTGTGTTTGAATTTCTACTCTCACATGCACATCCGCTGACTTATTGTATCGAATTGCCGCTTGTAAAATCCGCTGACCTACTGTATCGAATTGCCGTTTCTAAAATCCGCGCGAAATTTAAAATAATATAAAATAGAGGGGAGTGAAACTGTTGCCAAATCATATAAAATCTTTCGACAGACGCTGTACCAAGTTGCTAGGCACAGCCGCTGTTGCTAGGCACACTGCCATCTATGGAATTGCCCAATCTAGGATTCAGCATAGGCAGCCCAGCAAATACTGTTATCCTCACAATAAATAGTTGTAAAATATATCTTTATTTTAACAATTAAATGTTTAAAATATGTTTAAAGTGGTACGAACTTGCTATCCAGCGATTTACTTGTGTATCTCATTATCATGATGCAGATTGTCAGTTGCATGGTTACGTCATTGTATCATGTCCTATAATACACCTTCACACATAAATACCTTCGCTTGAAACAAGAAAATATGCCTGAGTTTATAAACTTTGATGGCCCAATTCATTTTTCTTTCTTCACGACGCCTTTGCAATTTTATAGCTCCAATATTTAATGTTGCCGGCCTTAATAGGTTTAAATAGTACGGTGGCCCACAACTGCAAACACAACACAATATTCACTAAACACGACAATAAATTCTGTGAAACACAATAACAAGTTCGCTGAACACAACACACGATCTGCTTGTCATAACAACAAATTGATAAAAACACAACACATTTTTCATTAATGAAGCAATTAGCTGAAGCATGAAAACAGTCAAAGAAAACATAAACCTGCGTTCCTTCGATAATGGGGATCAGGATAAATTAGGATCCATTATAGCTCCATATATTGTGTTGTGTTTTAGTAATTTCTTGTTTTAATGAATTTATTGTGTCGTGTTTTAATAAATTTGTTGTTGTGTTTTAATCGAAAATATTGTGTTGTGTTTCGATCAATTAGTTGTTGTGACAAGCAGATCGTGTGTTGTGTTCAGTGAACTTGTTATTGTGTTTCACAGAATTTATTGTCGTGTTTAGTGAATATTGTGTTGTGTTTGCAGTTGCGGGCTACCGTATATACTATCCTTATAATTTTGTATTGCCAAATGATTGACTACTGTGTGGTTTAGCAGGGCACATAACAAAATTTCCCCAGCAGAAACAGTGCAAGAGTAGTCCTACCTACTGTAACCAAAGCCCAAACTTGCACAAGACCTGCTCAATTGTGATTATACTGTAACTAAGTGAATTGAAACAAATCAGTACATTTTATTGTAAATAAATGAATTATTGCATATGATCAATGGTTATGATTTTTTGCAACTGATTTCACTAAATCCAATCTTTAAATCAATACTTCTCACTTACTCGTTTATATTAGTGCAACTTACAGGTTGGCCGGCTGCAATTAGTTACCCAGTGTTGCTGTTCCCTACTACCCTAGCCACTTTTGCATGCACTTATTTACCTAAGTAACTATATATGTATACCATTATCTTCTAAATTGTGTACCTTACCCAGTACATTTCTCCAAATTGACTCTTCCTGCACTCAATAAATCAAATTATCCAGTCCTTTGATACTAATAACAATAAAGCCTTTGACTATAGCTACCCGATGTATGTGGTGAATGTGTCCAAGATGATTAATCCAATAATTCAATATCCCCTTTTGAAAGCTAGATTTTTGTATCAATTCTACATTCCTGATGATTTCTTGTCTTATCATTCTATTTATCAACCAGTCATGATACACAAACATACCATTAGTGATTTTTATAATTGTATAATTCGAACATGTTCAAGCGTTTCACATATTAAACCACATATATATATTACATTTTCTGTCATATTCTTATATATAATTATGTGAATTGCATGTACTTCTAGGCTACACATATTCAACCATATATATTATATATACTGACTGTCACATTTCTATATACTGTATGTGAATTATATTATTGTACTACTAGGCTAATTGAAGCTAAACTCCAGTTAATAAGTTTTCTGGGATGCACTCTTTGCTGCAGAATCCTGGATATTCTAGGCTTGAGTAAAATTTGTTGTATTCACCAAACTGGCCATTTCCAATGAAGCCAAACATTTCTTTATATAGCATGTCACATCCAAAGCAACTTCTTATTTCATACATCTTATAATACTCGTGTTTAAAATCTTCTTTTGATAAGCTCCAGTTGTACACTCTTTATATAGCCATGTGAAGTGAACGTCACGTCAAAATGACTTTCCTCTCACTATTTCTCTAAATCGTTTACAAACCAAACTAAGTGTGAAGTATTCTTTATCTCCTTCCTTTAATACTTATTTTAGGATACGCTCTAGGTCTTCATTTGGTAGAGACAGGATGTGTCCAGCCTTTGACGTTTTGACTGTGTATGTGGCATGGTCATGTTCATTTCGTTGTTTCTTAACAGAAAATCTGTAATTGCAAGTAGCCTGTTAAGTGTTGGTTAATACACACAGTCTAGGTAATTACTAATACACTGGGTAGACTAGAAGTGCTCTAAATTCTCATATTAAACTTCTCTGTTACCTATTATTTTGGGGCTTTCTTTGCTTAAAACAGACTGTTGGCCTGTTGTATATTAGTTTATTGTTAGCATGGAAACAATGATAGAGAAGTGCCTGCACAAGATTTAGAAGTATGCATGGCAGAGAACATATATAAACAAAATTTTCAACTTGTACATTATTATAATAACTGACCTTTTTGGTATTTGGAGGTTTGTTTGAGGATTTGCAAGTTGGGCAGCCATATATTTCCTTAAATGCATGTGGTATGTCCTTCTGCAGCGAAAAGGAATACAATACAATTAAAAAGAATATAAGCTATTTATCCAAATAACTACCCTAATGGTAGAATTATTGTATATGATTACCTGAGTAAAGTTAACTGGCAAACCATTCATCAGATAATCAGCAGCCTAAACCAAATATACCCCAAAGCATTCTAATTAATGCAATGTGCAAAGAAAACACCTTCGCATAATGAGAATAATATATTACTTATTAGTAATAAGTAGAGGGCAGTCAAAACCCGCATACCTCCGCCAGCAAATTAAGGCAGGTACTGTATTCATACATAAGTATGTGTCATGCAAGACAATTTTTGGTATGTTTCTCATCTAAATTTCATTGAAAATTGAACCAAAATTTGATAGATTTGTCCTTGCCCTACGGCCATTAGTTTCCCGATTTTTGAAGGAAGACACAAGACGGTTTAAGGTGAAATGGAATAGAGGAAACGTGATACAACCTCCGCAAAACAACAACTACGGGACATATATCAGTTTATCTATAAAGACTATATTGAAAGTAGTTAACTGACTATGCATACAAAAACCCCACACGAACTTCCATCAAGTTGTCTTGGCTCAACCATGGTGGAATTTTTAAAAATTTTAAAAACTTATTTCTTGGCTTCGTGATAGAAGGTATGCCATCAGTAATCTACAAGTTCATTCAACATTTAGTAATGTGTACGGCGTAAAATATTTTGCGACGGAATGTCTTTTACAGAACATTCTTGTAACACTGCATTATCTTTGTTGAAAGCCTACCTTATTTTGTCGTGGAAGCTTTCATCTATTCTTAACATTGGGTCATATAATAATATGGTACATGGAGTTAGTGACCTATAAAGAGCCATTTAGAACAACAATCAATCTGATATACAGTGGGTTAGTGGGTATCCAACTTTAGCATGTTATCGTGCGTTAAGTAAAGAGTTTATAGTCAATACTCCAGTAGATAGATTTACTTGTTTCGTATCAATAAGGATAAAGTCTGTCAAATGATACATTTTTAGTATCATTTGCGATCAAAAACGGCCAAATACAATACAATTAATAATAATCGGTCGAAATTATATTTTTACAATTTTTTACATAAAATTTTGGCCAAATGGGAATTGCCTACAGTATATGAAAAACATTCAGCATCGCGAGTTCTCTACACAATTAGTACAATGTTTTAACCATGCACGAAAGTTCGTTGCTTAGTCGTGCATGATTTGAACCGTCTTCTTGATAAATTGCCCACATGTTAGGGCGTCCTAAATTGAAATTCTTAAATTTTAATTCGAAATAAGAATAATTATGATTTCAATACTAAAACAATAGTTCTTGCACTCAATTCCTAAAGCAACCTCGTTCCCAGGGTATTTTTTGAGAAAGTACCCTGGTTATCCGTGATCACGTGGTTGATATTTTATCCTTGGATGCTCCCTCTACTCTTTTATAATCTCTATGGGGAGGATGGGTGAGTGTTGTGAATGAATCTGTAATTAAATCAGGTTTTTGGTTGAAAGCGCTGTTTCAATGTCGATCTGGCGTCTCAACTATGTATTACGATCGCCGTTTACAGTTTTCAGTAACAGTATATATTATACAAAAACATAATTTTCAAGCATAAGCAAGTATAATATGCTTAGAGAGTATGTTTCTGGATTGCGTAGGCTGGCTATTTTGCCAACAAGATATGGGAAATCAGGAACGTATCATATATTTCATGAAACTTAATTTACATGACGATAATTTGTGTTCAGATTTTAAGAATTAAGTATTTTTGTTGGAGTCGTCATCCGTTTTGTGTTGTTGAATTTTTCATGTTTTTACTGTATACAGTGTATAGTTGTTTTGACACTTCTCTGCAGCGCTATTTATATACATTCGAAAGATGCTGGATGAACAACATCGCCTTTCACAGTCACATGACCACGAATAACTAGGGTATACTTTCTCACAAATGTACTCTGGGAACGAGGTTGTTCCTAAAGGTGAAAAATGCGATTTCGAGCTGGACGTGTTTAAAATAGTATTATACAGCATGTCATAACGAATTAGGGTTTGAATAGACCGATTATAATTTGCAATCCAGAATGTTTTTGATGTTTTTGTTAGTTAGTCTTAAATCACTTACCCCAAGATTCTAGTGGTTATTGTTGCGGTTAACTGGTATAATACATTAGGTCTGTTTCAAAGAAAGGTTTCTAAATGACCCAATCAAAAAAGAGCGTATTAACAACCTGCAAATATTTCATAATACAATATACATGCAGCATCTATTTTAGAATATTACATTAGGTTTATGAAAATAGAATTGAAATAAGAGGTTTCCGATGAAAACGAACTTGAAGTCGAAATCATTCTATACTTTATTTCTTAGAAAATATTCTGGTCAATTATTGTTACCTTTTGAAGCAACTTCGTTATGGATGGACACCATATTTACAAATTTTGTGTACATAAAGCTACTCATGACTGCTATTTGAATCCTTCCTTAAAGATCCAATTTAAAGTTAACTCACTGAATAAATGATATAATATACTGTCTTAAATTGCTATTCTAATTTGCGATATTTTACAGTATAATTGCTAATAGTTTACTCGCCTCTATTTGAGACTTCCTTTGTAAGTCGATCAAAAAGCTGCTTATTATCTGTTCCAATGAGAAAAATACATGTTTGTTATGCGAGCCAGACTAGCCAGGTTATAGCCAGCTCATATTATAAGCTACATTTACCTTATCGTTTAGCCCTATCGTTTAGCCATCCTTATCGTTTAGCCATCCTTCGTTGTACGTTTCTCCATTGTGGGTTGCATATCGTTTAAGCAGTGTTTTTTTCATATTCGGAAGGCGTTTGGTCAAGCAGCTTTATGCGTGACACGACGTGGTGTAGCTGATGTCCCTTGCTAAGGTCCCAATAAGTCTTAAACTATAGCAAGGGTAAAGGTTGTATATAATAGCTTTGCCTATATGTTACCGTTCCAAACTCAGCGTATATTTACTATAAATAACAATTAAACCTTTTCCGTGAATCTACTGGGCTGCACAGATTCCAATAGATTTGCACTTCGCGCAACTTTGTCTTTGACTTTATCTTCATTATCTGAAAGCTTTTTGACCAATATGGTGAATAAAACCAATATCTATGTATGTATGCATAAAATGCTAATTTTCAAAAGTATATGACGTATGTGCCTCTCTCAAAGGGTTCATGCATTATTATCAATGCAATAGATGTTAAAAAATCTTTCTACATCTCTTGCAGGTCTCAAAAAGTCTCAAAACCCGATAGGAGAAAACAGTCTTCACATTCAATTGTTTAACCTGCTGGCATCGTTGATCCTATATGATGTTCGAAAATGCCAGTAAGTAGCAAAGCTTATCGCTCCCGATTGCGGGCTTGTCGCTCCCGATTGCGGGCTAGTATTAAATGCATGTCACCTTGCGTTGATGCCGATGTACTTTCATCATTTACAATTTCACCGCCTAAGCCTTCTAAAACTAATAAATGCATATGGTACTTATTAAAATTTAATTTGAAATAAGATCTTTTCTAAAGTAATTTTCTTCAGGAAAATGTTTTGCATAAAGTATGCTCTCTGGAAATTCGTGACAATAAATATAATGTTGAAAGCAAGCCTTCTGTGGTGTAAAACAGAAAATATACGCCTCCGTTCACGTCTGTTTCGCACAACCGACGTGGCTCGTAAGCTGTTTATGTAGCAATGGATTTTCTAGTCCCTTAATAAAATTGAAGGAGGAGTGAATAGTACTTATGGAATAGTGTATCTTATACTGTTGCTATTATAGTTGTACATAATGGTGTACAAGATGAACGAACTAGAATTAGCTAAAGAGTGTCTCAAAAATTCCCCGCATTAAATTATGAGTTATTGTCACGTTTATGTTGTGTTTTAAAATATTGTTAAATAGAGAAAATAGCAACTATTTGTTTAACGACAATTTCAAAATGATGAAATGTTTTATGAAGATTTTATATAACTTCAAAAACTGTTTATTTTTTTATCAAACTATAGTATTGTACTATTCTGTTTTCTAATGAACAAACGATGCTACTAATATTTATATGTACAGCTAAAGATGCCTTGTTAGGTACTTACTAGTGGTAGAAGCTCATTATTCGAGTCTTGTGTCGCTAATTCTTGATTCACTGACAATAGGGCTGCTAACCATCTCTTCGTCAGTTGAGTGTTTCCCAGTAGCGGAATCTGTAAATGAGACAGTAGCACATCCGTTTTGTATAACAACAATGAATTCAATTGTTAAATAATGTAACTATGCGCTACCTATATTCCCAATGATCGTGATCCTTCCTAATTAATCAGTCGACATGCGTCCTGCTAATCCATGCTTTTGCAGAGTCTGGTCTTGACGTCTGATTTCATCATTTTTCTTTTTTGTGTTTCGTAGAGGAACAAGAAGTCTTTTCATGAACACGTGTGTTGCGGGTTGCATCATGTTCAGAAAGTATTCGTCGAAGCACATCGTCTGGGTTATTGGAATTTTTCTCGTGGAATCTATCGTACATGCTATCATAACGCTCATTTAATTGTTCCTGTGACTAGATGGCTGTCGTCGTTACAGGAGCCAGCGCTGTCATTGCTAAGTGAAGAAGAAGTCCACCATGGGAAATGCCTTTTTAGTTGGCCAGCAGTCGGCAGTCGTATATTTTCGGCCGATGAAGGGAAGGGTTTTCTGTCACTTGGACTAAAATAACCTGGCTCAATTCGATTTACCAGATGGACAAGTCTTTGTGGTATATCGGATATGTTGATTGTGGGTGGATGCTTGAATGATCGAAGTAGGTCTGCATAATCGCGCGGTCCCTCGCTTCTAAGAACAAACTTGATAGCGTAAATCCTGTTGCGTGGTAAATCCATATGTACCAACGTCATCAAGCACGAACAGTGAGTTAAACTTAAAACTTTACATCTCGTCGCCTGAAGATCGTGTAAACGTGAAACTCGGAGTTGAAAAAAATTAAAACACACATCTGATACTCCCCAAATCTTTGTTAATTTTTTTTTGTAATTGTTTGGTACATTCAATTTCTTCCTCAGGAATGATATGGCGTCGTTTTTGGCTAGTTGTGAACTTTCTTTTGCCCCCAGCTGGCCGCACAGCTTCTGCAAAACATGTACCTACGAAAAACGATAATGTTGAGGATAACGACATGTAAAGACCTATTTGTTGGGTATAACGCTTGCAGCTCTACATTGAACATCTATTGAGATTTTTGCCCGTTCATATAGGCGAGCGACCAATATCTCCATTGTCACGATTTTGATTTCCCCCTTGTCATGAGTGACCATGCTAAATGTCCGTTAGACATTAGAGCAACAACTTATACTAAGTATTAACTAATAATTTAAATATTTCGTTATAGATTTATACTTGCGCAAAATTCATCATATCCAGTAGATCAAGTGGGTATATTTCAACGGTCTGTTGTTGAACTTTTTCTCCAGAACTTTCGAAATGCGCAATTTCGTTGTGAAGGAAGATCAAATAAGCGCCGCATCAAAAACATTAAAATTTTAAAGAGCGCCGCGGCGCTCATTCAAACGAGTAAATACGGTACTCAATATCTTACCCGGGAAGTTCCTCAATTCTGCAATTCGTAATGTATACTTCTCGTTGCTTTTAATAACAATTAACGCAACGTAAATTACTTTTGGAAGCCAATGACGAAACCCTTACCTTTATCGGCACGCATTTAGTTTCATTTGAATTTTCGCATGCATATGTAAGCATCATACTGGTATTAACGCTGTATTTATACCTGTGCATGTTAGCACAAACTTACCATTAATGACTAGCAGCTTTGGTTAAAGTGAATATCTTTCCTTTTTTTTGTTATGCATTTCGATTCGCTAAGTGCAATGCCTTCACAGTTGCAACATGTCTCCTCTGTCGGCACTAGAACACGTGGAAAGGCCAGAACATCAGCGTCGTGTGTTAATGATCTTGGCAGAGTTGAAAGAATTTTCTTCGAGGAATGAATATACTCTCCCATTCTGGTTAGCTGTAAACTTTTTGGAGAATACTCTCCTAAATTTACTGTATGTATTTATTCTGAAGGTGGGTTATCTACCGATTCACTTTCACTGACTTCCTCTTCATCAACGTTTGCTGTGGTTTCCGTTGTTTGTGGTGGATGTTGTTGGACAAATCATTTGGCCGCACATGGTACAGGTACCACTTCCCAATGGATTTGTAGACGCAGATAACCTTCGAACGGCAACAACCACAAGTCCATTTATTCAATGTTATATCATAAGAAACTACCACTCTTTTAAAACGGGAGAAGTGCTGAACTTCTCCTTCATAAACTGCGAAGTGACGATACCGGTTTGAAGTTAATTTTTTTCACAAAATTCAACAATTAGTGGCACTTTCGCGTTTGCCGCAACTGCTTGTGCTTGAAGACATTCCTGTTCCCTGCTTCAGTTAAGCCATTTCATTTTTTCGATTAGTTCTTCAAGCGCTTTACATTCAATATCTACAGTTTTTTTACTATGACTACAAGTTCGTTAATGTCGTTTATGCGCATATCCGGCACTTTGGATTGCACACAATCTTGTTATCCTTTCTTTTCCATTTGGCATTGTGGACATCTTTGGAGTAATGTCCAGTTTTATATGATTTTTCCATTGAGTTACCCCTAAACAAAATGGAAAAAACTACTTTTAATCAAGAGTCAATTTTTATTACGGTATGTTTTTACCAAACAATTTTAATAGTGACCCTGACTGGATGTCTGGATCTAGTACCGGTATTGGCGATTTTTTCGATTGGAATAACAGTCCATCCTCGATCGAGTTCCATTTGGTGATTCAAATAAAAAATTGCTAAGCAAGACTTATGCATGGATGCATGGGTTTCTATTGACGAAGTTTAATGAATATTGTTTACCATGTGCTTTTATGTGGTTCCTCTTGCAGTTTGAGTATTTTTCCAGTCAAATATGTTTCTTTTCCCTAGAAAGAGAACGCGTGTATAAACAAAGCATTTATTTTAACATTTTAACAGAGGAACCAGCAGGGCATGCAACGTCAACTAATTCATATATAGCAGCGCTCCTTTTACCTATATTATTCAAAAGGCGTCCAATATATATCTTGGTACCATCCTAATTTACTTTAAGATATGCACCGATCATCAAATCGTCGTCATTACACGCGATAAATCTTCCTTGGACAATAGAGTATTTCCTTTCGTTTTCGAACTAGAATATTAAAATAGCAATCTTCTTCATATACAGTACTATATAAAATATATATAATTTTTAAGACGAAGCATTACTATTGACATATGAAATTAAAAACTTGGGGTAAAAAATTACTACGTGCCAAATTTACGTGTGGTTGTGATTTAATATTCACAATATCAGAGCACTAGCAAATTTTCGAATAGTACTTTTCTCGACCCCGTACTTTATATAATCGAGCACATTCTTCAGTTTGAACGGTTGTGGCACGCGGGGGCTTTTACGCACATTCAAATCTGCCGTGCCTTGTTCTCCTTCCTATACTTAGACGTGTTCTCTTCGCGAACAAAGCTGTATTATATTTATGTAAACTGCATGTAGAAAAATTATGAACCTATTAAGCTAAGAAAAACGGAATTGTCCGCACAATATTTTCAGGTTGGCCATAAAGTCATCCTTAATAGTGGGAACATGCGCGTCAATCCAAAAATATGCGTTTCAATTGGGTACAATATAAGTTGTAAAAGCACTTACCTTTAACAGGACAGTTCGGCATACTTGTCATATTTTATCTTCTTTAGTGCAGAAACAAACTTGAGGTACAGAAGTATAAAGTGCGGTGTACGTTGTTTGACCACCTAAAACGCGCCTTAGACTGGCAATTTACCAACGGTCGCCAACAGCGAGTATGCGAATAATGCGCAGATAACAAGATTTGATCTCAGTCATCTCACTTGTATCTGGCATCTGGCACGCAAAGTTGTGAGAGCATTCTGTGCAGTGTGCACGCATGATATTCATAAATATTTGAGACTGTGTACATTTCGAACTTTAATTAAATACTTGCGAGACATTTGGTTTTATGAAATAATGCACCAAAATCTTATTTAATAATGATACCACCCGTGTGTATTCGTGAAGAGAGGCCGGACATAAGTCACGAACACCTTTCGTTTTTGCGATTCGCCATCTATTTTTCCCTACTGAGTTAACAGGGTTTATAGACACTATAGTATATAGCGCAGATTATTGTTTCAGCCGCGGCGTAACGTGACTAACGTCGATCTTTCACACTTGCGTGCCAGATCGAATATGTATTGCAAAATAAACAGCATGCATGCATGCATTGTGTCCACATAGGCATAGCGTATGGTATAATCATGATGGAATCTTGGCAAGATTACCCAAGATCATGGCAAGAATATTGCAGGATCTTTACAAGATTGTAATAAAACGTTGGCAAGATCATGGTGAGATCTTGGCAAGATCTTCCAAGATCTTGGCAAGAATATTATATGATATTGGCAAGATTGTAATAGGATCTTGGTAAGATCATTGTGGGATCATGGCAAGAAAAGGATAGAATCTTGACAAGATTATTATAGAATCTTGGCAAGATCATGGTGTGATCTTGGCATGATCATGGTGGGATCTTGACAAGATCTTCCATGATCATGGCAAGAGAATAATAGAATGTTGACAAGATTGTTATAGGATCTTGGCAAGATCATGGCGGGATCTTGGTATGATCATGGTGGGATCTTGGCAAGATTACCCAAGATCATGGCAATTTTACGATAGGATCTTGGCAAGACTGTAATAGGATCTTGGCAAGACCATTGTTGGATCATGGCAAGATATTCCATGATCATGGCAAGAAAAGGATAGAATCTTGACAAGATTATTATAGAATCTTGGCAGGATCATGGTGTGATCTTGGAATGATCATGGTGGGATCTTGGCCAGATTACTCAAGATCATGGCAAGATTACCATAGGATCATGGCAAGATTACCATAGGATCTTGCCAAGATTGTGATGGTATTTTTGGCAAGATCATGGTGGGATCTTGGCAAGATCATGGTGGGATCTTGGCAAGATCTTCCAAGATCATGGCAAAAAAATGATAGGATCTTGACAAGATCATGCTTGGGTCTTAACAAGATCAATTCTACTGAAAAGTCGTGTGTAAAATAATACGCAAATGCATGGTCAATTGAGATCATGTAGCATGATATATACTGTACAAACAAGGCAGTAAGTTAATTTTACTTTAAGACTAAAAAATGATAATTTACTGTAATGATTTGTTCAAATTGTGAATTTGAATATATGTACATGGTCTGTTTCATCGTGGTTTACTACAACCATATAAACAAACACTGAAGATTGCAGTAGAAAGAAATATATATGACCAAATATTCATGTTAGAATTTTGGCAAGATCTTGGCAAGCATTTCAGGAAATCTTGCCAAGATTCTAGCTTGCATAACAAGATCCAATCATCTTGGCAAGATCTTGTTAATATCAGTTTATCTTATGGTTTACTTTAATGGTATACCAACTAATGACGGTGAATAACTTAAAATATATTGATATACAACCCAACTTTAATATTTACTATAGGGATTGCTTGATTCTACCATACCAATAAAATATTTCTATATCTTAATTGGATACAAAATCAATTCAAAATCCATTTTCAAAGACTGTCAGTTAGTTTAGGACTGACAGTGTTTGAAAATAGTGTCCATATAGGATATCAAAAAGATCAGACAAAATATAACAATTTCCTTATTGCAAGTATAATCTGCATCAACACAAAGCCAACTATGAATATATCCAGATTCAAATTCTTCAAAGAATTCCTAAATCTTACTAATGGCAAATGTTCCTCAGAATGCAGGGCTTCCACCTTTTGCTATGTGTGGGTTAAGCTACAAAGCAACTAAGGATTAAGGTCTATAACAGTAAAAATACCACCTACCCATTCTGGGGACAGGACAGTAAGATGAAAATATAGTTGTGGTTCAGTGGCATCTAGGCCACAAGAAAACATTAGTGATGGCTGAAATAACTTGTGTAGCCACTGAAACAGTTTCCTTTCATGTTGATTTCTTTTCATAACTTTGGAGAAAGTGTTGTTGAGTGAATGGATGTAGAATTCATAATCAACTTCGGATTGAATATTATCTGGCTGAAATCCTGTCTTATAGCCCAACTCGTTTGCGACATAAACATCATCTATAGCTAATGCATCGTGTGCATTAAATAATTTTAGAACATTCTTAGGTGATGGTAGATAATCCTTACATGGAAATAAACACACATCAGGAACAGAGTTCATTTCACTGCACATAGGAAGTGTTCTAATTTTGTATTTCCTACACATCCTACGAAGTTTCAACAATAGGTACAATGCTTTGCTAAATGCATTATAATCACAATCCTGTCCAAAAGGATCAAAGTTAGCTGGTGTTATGATACCATTTGACCACATCTTGGGAAAGGGTCTAAATATATAGCGAGTTGGGTCGTTAGCTCCCGGCATTTCATCTGAATCATCCCAATGACAACGCCATTTATTCAGTAATGCATCTAAGTTGAATCCGGTTAACTTGTGTTGAGCGCCATCTTTGTTGACTTGGACAAAGTTGAGGTTGATCCTCAAATAATTCTTCCGGAATTCGTGACTTGATAAAACTGTATTAAATCGTTTGCACAGTTGCATACATCGAGCTATATCACGCAAGGATAGATGTAGACCTATCATAGAAAGAATCTCGTTTGGAAGTTGAAAGAAGTAATCATTTTGCCAGGTCACTGTTGTCATTATTTCTTCTTGTCCTCGCTCGGCAGCCATGTTGCTTTTCACTTTACATTACTCATGTCCAGGGCTCTCACATCCTGTTGTTAGGAAATCCTTAGATTCAGGGTAAAAATTCCTTAGATTGACTAAAATTTCCTTAAAACCGTGACCGAGCCTGGTTCAAAGGAATATGACGCCTGGGAACTAGTGTAAAAAGGCGGGAAAAAGGCGAGGGAAAAGACGGGAAAAATTTATTTTGGTATCATCAGTCATATATATAGACAATATAAACAAATGTAAAACAACTGTCAACACTAGTCAGACTCATATTAATAACAACAATTTTTATTTGTTGTCACATTTTGTTCAATTTTCATGATTTTTGTTAATAAAAGTAAATATTTCAGATAAAATTCAGAATTCCTTAGAAATTCCTTAAAAAATATAATTCCTCAAACAATTCCTTAAAATAGTAAAAAAAGGTCGAAATTTCCTTAGTTTAAGGAAATTTCCTTAAAAGATGTCATAATTTTATTAATTTATCAAAATTAGAAGTTTGAGCGGGAAAATTACTTATTCTTATAACAGTATGATGCCCGATTTCGAGGTTTTCGCAGGCTAGAGCTTAGACGCATACGAAAGAACCCTTTCCACATTACTCTCGGTTTCAGTTTGCTTTTCAAAACGCGATTCTAATATTAGTTCAAAATTACGTAACGTTGTTTACTAATTAGCCAACTTCCAATGAAATTACACAACAAATGTTTCAAATTTGCAACCTAAGTTCGAAATTAGGTTGCTAAGTTCAAAACTAGGTTCCAAAGTACATTTCGAATTACGAATTGACATTGGAACAAAAGTACAGTATTTAAGTAAACAAGGCCGTCCTTTAGATCAAAATATTCGAAACTAAACTAAATAAACGTTTGGATATCAGCTGCCTCGTCCCCAGGTGCTGTTAGCTAATAAAAAGACTAATTACGCAATACGAGTCACTATATTGAAAGGTTTACATGAAGTATTGCATTGCGACGAAGGAGTAGCGCAGGGGTTTATGGGCTCGGGGGACGAAAATTGCGGAGCGCCTGGTTGAGAGTTTGGGTTGGAATACTAGTGATGGGCGATACCAAGAATATCGATTCGATTACGATTACGATTACTTTTCGGACCAAGTATCGATGGTATCGATTACTCAAACGATTACTTATTGCGTAATTCTTCTAATATGTTGTTTGTTACAAAAGCTTCGCAAAAGAATTTTCCTGTCATATTTCCCGCCATTTTCGTCTTAAACCGCGCGAATACAAAATAGAGACTGGGACCGTCGAATGAGTTTAGTCTTAATTCTGATAAAATGCACAGAACTGACAAATACGAAGCTAACACACTTGCAAAATGTGTAGATTTTTGTTTTAAATATTGCTGAAAAGTAATCTTTATAATAATAATAGTAAATTCAGCGAGTAATCGAAAATATTTCGATACCACTCTGGTATCGATTACTTCCGGTAGTAGCCTGGTATCGAGCGGTATCGATTACTCGGTAATCGGTAGTCGCCCATCACTATGGAATACTTCAAGCATGACTGGAAATAACCAGTATACATATGCCGTTTAGGCAGCATTTCCAGAATGATTTCTTTTCTAAGTTTGGATTTTGGAAAAAGAAGGGAGGAATCGAGCGAACAACTTTTATCAACTGAACCACGGCAGCTGTTCAGGTAGTAAGATGCATGGCCAGCATGGGTCACATTTCAGCGAGTATACCAAGCTATGGGTGATGGTTAACATGATATACCGTTGTGATTCAATGACCTGGAGAATTTTGTTATGATTTTTATTCTATTTTTCTTCGCTTGCCTCACGAAGTATATGAAAAAGAACCCGTTTCTCGATTTCCCCATCTGGCAAATACCCAAAGTGGTTTAATGCAACAGATATGAGGTTGAACTATACGAATTCAATTTGCCGGGTTGTCTATATAAGTCAACGAGTAAATATTTTGCGTTTTATTTCAAATTATTTGGTAACTACGCGTATTTACATGAATAAGATTACAAATACATACCTATTAGAAATTAGTAATGTTAAAGGGAAATGGCAACAAAAATTTTGTTTGTCGAATTTAAAAGAACGTTGAGAATGATTACTAAGCTTTTTACATACTCAGCGTAACTTTCTTAATTTTTGAGATATTTGTGACCAAAGACTGCCTCGTCCCCAGTCGCTTGTTAACAAATAATGAAGGAAAACGAATAATTAGAATAATTAATAAGGAAAACGAATAATTAGAATTAATGAGGAAACAGAATAATTAATAGAGCGCGCGGAAGCGGGCGTGCGTCTTTATCGGGCTTGCAGTGCCCGCGCACTAATAACCTTCTTGTAAATATCGTAATTCATATTTTTACTAGTGTAAGCACGGCCGGTTGGAAGATCACCTTTTTCTTTTCTTTGTACATAATTATTTTATAAGGTGAAATTGTACCGTGTTGAAATATAGTTCATAATAATAATAATAATAATAGTAAACCACTGATCTATATATATATTCCTGATATTGATATTTGATCTATATTATATACTAGCTATATGAACATATGTAGAAGAGCCTGCGGAGGACCAAAGATATCCTGTCATCCGCCATCTTGTTTTATAATTCGATCTAATTAAATGACGTCACAACAGGGGTAGACGTTATAAAACTAGTCAAAATAACCTAAATACCAGTGGAAAGCTTCTACATAGCTGGTGTTTCAATTAAAAATAGACGAGTACAAAAATAATATGGAATGTAGCATTATGACACAAGAATTGCTTAATATATATACAAAATAATTTTACCCTGTTGTGACGTCACGCACATCCGAAGATGGATATGCATATTATCCAAGATGGCAGAATGCGCAATTACTTTTGATAATATGAAGTGGAATATTCTTTATACCAAGAACGATATATTGAACATCTCTTCCAAATGGGACAAACTTAATTTTCATTGCTATTTCCCTTTAAGCATTGTCAAGCTATCTGGAAATTAAGAATTTCAGCGCATAGATTGCCAGTTAAATCTGGACCGAATTGGTCGATATAAAAAATATTCCTTGCTGTGCCACTGTGGTAGTCCGGTAGAGTATGCAAACATTGTGATCTGAATGAAGTCGCAAATGAACAACATTAATACAATATTACAATGCGGTAAAGCGGGCCAGCCCGTCTCATACGATATGAACAGGCCCCTAGTAGAGGTCGACTTGGAGCAAGAAAGCAGCCTAGACACCAGGCTTTTCCATCCTGGGCGGTCATTCGTTTCATGACGTCACAGAGATAGAAATACGAAGGCCTAGTGTCTAGGCTGTATACGAGATTGGTCTACGCGGCTTTCAAACGAGCGAGCCATTCTATTTTAGATTTCCGATATTGTGTTACAGTGACCTTGACATTGTATCAAGCAAGGTCAGAAATGCGGACGCGGAACTGTTCTATACACATGTTGACAGGTCTAACTGCATACTACGAAACCCGAACTCGGACTCGTGGAAAAGGACTCGTAAAATATCCAAACTGGTAAATCAGTTTTGATAAACCTTTATTAGACTTGTTCCAAGTCTGGGTTTTTATTGGGGAGTTCATATAAATGTTGCATAGTTAAATGATTAGGGAGTTATAAAGGCGCGCGAAAATGCGGGCTTCTCCCAATCCTTTTATATAACTCCCCAATAAAAACCTCTTTAAGAGACAGACTTGGAGCAAGTATAATCTTTTATGAGAAAGAATGTACAAAGAAAGACAATCCGGCTGAACGCACAAACTCTGGTAAAGAATTTGAATTTACAAACATGGATTTTGCTTTGAGACGCAAAATTTTTTTAAGAAATATCGCTGTTCGAAATATCTTCCGCAAATACTTCCTTGAAAATTCCTTCGTTATAAACCAGGATGATTATAAAGACGAAGGACTTTGAGAAAGTCTACAAAAACAGCAAAGTTCGTACTATGGCGCGCGCAAATATTTAAAGTACTATTGAACATGGACTTGTGTAGTTCGTTCACTGCGCTAATTTTTACCTCTTTGAAACTTTTTTCATTGAATCATGAGCGATGTGGCGTGAAAACTTTACGTATGGTTCAAAAAAGCTGTGCGATGAAAATTTTCAAAAATATATCCATGAATTAATATCGTGGACTCGTGGTGTAACAATGACATTAATTGCTCAAGCATAGCTGTAAATACAAGAATGGGTTTGATCCCTGCTAAGAGCCAATAAAAAAAGTTGACTAATTATTTAGTCATAGTGACGCAAATTGGCAGCCTAAATTGTCATTAGATTATTCATTACATCTATATTTTATCGATTATGTGAGACATATTGTTTAATAGCAACATTGTCATGTAGGAACCTTATTTTTCAAACATTTTCTTACAATCTCAATATTTTCTTAAAAGCTAGACTCATCCCTGCAGTAACTGCTTGGATTTGAAATATAATATAATATAAAAGGAAGGATATAATCCACAAAATGTTTGCAGGTTTGCTTTCAGTGCAGTGTCATTCCATTGGTCAAGTGGTACAGTTTTTGATGTGTCAGGATCAATGACTGTCTGATGCAAAAAGATAGCACGAGCTGCAGTGAACTGGTCCTCATAGCCTTGTGGGGCACCTGTTATTTGCGTCAATTAAGTGACGAATAAAATTTCATGAATAATGCATGAGATGTTCACTCAACAACAGCCACATGCAAATGAAGTGAAATTTCATAATTTTCCATGATGCTTTGCGCTCGCGACACGCACCACAAGTTCTTGTATAATATTAAGCCAGCCGTACGCTTGCTTTTTTATAGAATTTTAAAAATATTAGTGATGTATTTTTCAAGTGTTTCTGCGTCCAGTGCAAATTAGGCAGCCTAAAATCTTCACAAACACGATGGGAAAATAGCGCGATTTCATTGGTCGAGAAATTCACGTGACAGTTGTCCAACCAAACTCCGCGATTGGCGGAAAATGTGACTCGGCAATCACGCTATATAAGCTTTTGGAGGTAGAATAGAAATCAATTTCGGTTGAAACCTGCAATCAAGTAAGAGGTCCAAAGAGCTGCTGTATTTCAAGAGTCGAAAGTTTTCTGAAAGATGACAGATATTTCCAAAGGGAGAACCCTGTTCTTACTTTCAAAGTTGTTGATCATTTGTGTATCAACTTGTCATGTCGTTAAAAGGAAAGCTCCAGATCGTCAACTCTACGTATTTTCCGATCGGGAAGGCTGCGAGCGTGTACAAAGCCAAGCGCCTTGTACATTATCCTGGGAATTGAATTCCTATCTGGCAAAGGGTTATAAGCAACATAACGAGATCGTAGCAACAGCGATCAAGGTACTAAAAAATAACCGGCATAGTGATGACTGCGTACAGGCCGTGGAAAATAGTTTGTGTTCGCAGGTAGTCCCAAAATGCTCCGCGATAGATGGCACTCGTGATTACGGCGATGTATCAAAACTGTGCAACAATGTTTATCTTTCCTGTCCACGAGCATTTGTGAACGGTTTGAAAGGAATCGGTTTTTGCCAAAAATTGAAAAGGGGCAAACACCCAAACAGCGCTTGCGTTGCACCTTCAACGCCAATCACAGGGGCTTGTCCTCAGCCAAAGTTTAAGGTAAGTGTAAACAAGATTTACTTTTAAATGAATTAAACGAGTTTAAACCTTTCGTTTCGAATGATAGTCCACAAAGGTTTCTGCTTGTAATACGTCAACTTCCATGACCACTGAACCATTTATTTCGGCCATGTGAAACCCGTCTCACGTAATTTGGAATTAATTACAAGCTCAATGTAATATAACATATACTCACTACTTTGCGGACGAGTAAAGTATATATAAGGCAAAACCAAAAAAATATTTTAAACTCTTCTTCAATTGCAGATGCCTTTAGAGTTCCTGGAAGCTTACAAAGAAAGATCTGCAAGCCTTGTCCAAGCATACAACGATCTAAAGGATCTCACTTACGACAATGGCGAGAGAATGTTTCCAGATGAATGTATTTCACAGTTAGAAGAGATCAGTTGTTCTCCATTGTACTGCTCAGCAAATGAAAGTCAGTTGCTAATAAAACACGACAGAGAGGACTGTAACAAGATCATTAAGGATTGGTAGGTAAATAAATATCCTAGATGGCGTCCGACGAGACAATTCCTATCGTCTCAATTCATTTCAATGCTTAGCCTGCAGCACAAACAGTTTATGACCAAGCGATGGTTAATAACTCTTCTATCCTCTGGTTAATTTAAGTTTTTTACTTTTCGTTTCAGTTATGACGAACCACTAACAAGATTGGCAGAACATGCATCAATCCGAAATGCAGTGTATTATTTGAGAAGTCAATTGAAATCTCAATGTGACACCTACCCGAAATCCTCTAGCAATTTACAGACAGAACCTGCGCTGACCACATCGAAACCCGTGACTGACCCACCACAACAAGCAGACAACACAAAGCAACCCCCACAGCAACATCAAAAGAAACGGCGTCCAAATTCCGCTGGAAACTTTCCATTTGCTCATCCTATTCTGTTGGCAGCCACGGCGTGTTTCTTAGTCAAGACTTATGTGTGAACTCTTTAATTTTTAACTACCCTATTTTGCGTATATGGTTAATTAGTAAATGATACAAGATCATTGGGTCTATTTAGGCTTATTACCAATACTTAGTTATATTTGATTTAAACTCTGTAATTTACGTTGTTTACCTTTAATAGCAATTAAATTCAATAAAGTTCAATATAAATATAGCGATACTAGTTTTAACTAATACTAAAATATTCAAAGCCCTTAAAGGTACAGTGTCACCTGCTGAGCTATGTGATTTTATTCGCTGTCACAATAATTATGTAATGTAATATTATTCAACACCGTTTAGAGGATCACGGAAGGACCAAAGGTCAAATTGAAGATTGGGTGCCAAAATTACGCCGATATTTATTACATAATGAGCCATTTATAAATCATTCGTCATTTCCCCTTCACAATTGCGACAAACTTGAAAACTTCTTGCAGGAACATTGTCAAGTTTGTGGGCACTAAATAACATCGCTCAGCAGGTAACACTGTGCCTTTAACTCTTAATCCTGCAGCGAAAATTAATTTTCGCTGATTTTTGGGAAAGGGGAGGGAAAGGAGAGGGGGGGGGGGTGAATTTTGGATCATCGGATTTCGATCAGCTTAAAAATATTTTCGGATTTCGGATCCTGTCAATACTATTTTCGGATTCGCGGATCCAACAAAGACAGTGGATCGCGGATCTATTACACATTTTGGCTCGGATTGTGGATTGCTAGTTTGTTAGTTCGGATTACAGGATCTTATTGCTTATCTTCGTGTATGTGCATTTCCTAATCTAATTGCTATAAACATGTGAGTGACTAAAATTTCCCAAAAACATCAAGAGAACAATTAAAATTGAAAAAATAGGCAGTTCAACATGAATTTTCTTGTGGAGGATCGGATTTCGGCAAATATTTTAGCCGACTGGCGGACTTGAATTTTATCAAATTTCAGCAGATCGGCGGATTTGGTCGCCCCTATTCCCCCCCCTATTCACTTTCGAGAAGTGCATTCCGATATTTGGGCTTACATCGTTTGGAGATGTCAGGGGACGGCTCGCAGGCTTCTTTTCGATATCTCGTAGGGATAGACGTTATAAAACTAGTAAAAATAACCTAAATACCAGTGGAATGAAAACAAACCAATTAGACAAGTTTACGGTTGCAAAACTCTTGGAGTGACTGTCGACCAGCATTTGTCTTGGAAGAATAATACTGAAAAGGTTTGCAAGAAAATAGCATCGGGAATATCAGCTATTCGTCGAGTAAAAGAATTTGTTGAGAAAGATACGCTTGTTTCTATATATAATTCTATTGTTCGCCCACACTTTACTTATTGCTGTGAAGTATGGGATGTGTTTGGTGAAACACAATCAAAACGTCTCCAAAAGCTCCAAAACAGAGCTGCTCGAATCATAATGAATATGAGCAATGATGTAGATCATCAGGTTGCTTTAGATGCTTTAGGCTGGAAGTCACTTAAAACGGAAAGAATGAAGGCTAAATCACTTACTGATTTATTTACTTTCAAAAATGAAATGACAAATTATGAACTTCGAGATATTGAAAGTACTCTTTGCTTACCACAGCCACGTACTAAGGGATTTGTCAGAAATTACCAGGGGGGGAGGGGGGGTGGGGACTTGAAAATGTAAGTTGAAAAACTGTGACCCCCCAGCAAGGACGAGCATGAAATATCGTGACCCTCCCCTTGGCCGTGGCCAAAAAAATTCATGACCCCTCCCCTTTCCTGCTGCGCAAAATCCTCCCTTATGAAAATTATGGCTTAAATTTTTATGACCCTCCCTTTTCAATGGTTCAGTTTTTAATGACCCACCCTTTTGAAGGGCTGAAAAAATTAAGACCCTCCCCCTTTCTCCACCCCCCTCCTCCCCTGGTAATTTCTGACAAGTCCCTAATAGCATGAAAAAAAGTTTCATGTTTGACGGGGCACACATTTGGAACTCTTTACCAAATGAAATTAGGGAGAGCAACTCCCTCATGTCTTTTGAAACTAAAATCACTACTCACATTTTTGAATGACATAGAGATTTGTAAATAGATATGTTTCACTATACGTTTTTCTATACCTTATATTCTTTTACCTATATAACTCTCTTATTCTATACTGTATTACCATCTATACTATATTTTTGTAATCTTATTATCGTACACGCCCCTTGTGGAAATCAGCCTATAGGTTGACAATGGTTAGCGTGTTTAAATAAAGTTATTCTATCTATCGATCTATCTATCTATCTATCTAATGCTTCTACATAGCTGGTGTTTCAATTAAGAATAGACGAGTACAAAAATAGTGTAGAATTTAGTATTATGACACAAGAATTGCTTAATATATTTACAAAATAATTTTATCCTGTTGTGACGTCTGGCATATCCGTCCGAAGATGGATATGCATCACTGACCTATACTAAAGTATAGGTCAGTGATATGCGTATCCAAGATGGCGAAATCCACAATTATTTTTGATAATATGAGGTGGAATATTCTTTATATCAAGAAAGATACAGAAAAAATCTATGTCGGGACAAACGTAATTTTCATTGCTATTTCTCTTTAAGCATTTCCAAGCTATCTGGAAAATAAAAATTTCAGCACATAAATTGCCAGTTAAAACAGGTCGATATAAAAAAAATATTCCTTGTAGAGTATGCAAACATTGTGATCTGAATGAAGTCGTAATATTAATACAATATTTGCAATGCGGTAAAGCGGGCCAGCCCGGCTCATACGATATGAACAGGCCCCTAGTAGAGATGGACTTGAAGAAAGAAAGTCTAGGAGATTGATTGGTCTACGTGACTCTCAAACGAGCGAGCCTTTCTATTTTAGATTTCCGATATTGTATTACAGTGACCTTGACATTGTATCAAGCAAGGTCAGAAATGCGGACGCGGAACTGTTCTATACACAATATTGACATGGCTAACGGCATACTACGAAACCCGGACTCGTCATGAAAAAGGACTCAATAATTCATAAAATATCCAAACTGGTAAATCAGTTTTGATCTTTTATTAGACTTGGTCCAAGTCTGGGGTTTTTATTGGGGAGTTCATATAAAGGATTGGATAGTTAAAAGATTGGGGAGTTATAAACGGCGCGCCAAAATGCGGGCTTCTCCCAATCCTTTTATATAACTCCCCAATAAAAACCCCTTTAAGAGACAGACTTGGAGCAAGTATAATATTTTATGAGAAAGAGTGTACAAAGAAAGACAATCCGGTTGCAATGGTGATTTTCTATTTTGATCGTAAAGGCTATCGAACATAGGAATTATAAATATAATTGGACATTTGGCTTTGCCTAAGATATCTCACATACATTTGTCGATGAATGTATTCATTTGCCAGTGTAAACGGGGTTTAAATACTAATAAACTATGCGCGCAGCAATCCACCCTTTTCGAGATTGCCTGCAGGGGGTAGCACGTGTACTGGAGCGCAATTTTTCGGACAAACAAACAATGTTTTGCAAAGATTTAAACAAAATTTGGATTCATTTTCGTGAACGCACAAACGCTGGCAAATAATTTGAATTTATAAACATGGATTTTGCTTTGATAAAGTGTATTATTTTTGCTGTAAACCCCGTTTACACCTGCAAATGAATATATCCATCCACAAATATATGAGATATCTGAGGCAAAGCGAAAGCGAAGCGAAAATAGCAGACTTATTAAGCATTTAAGCGGCGGTTACATCTACGGAGCTGACTTCGGAGCTGATACTTCGGATATATTATTCAAGCGTACTGTAGTTTGCTACAAATATAAGATTTGTGATATATAGTTTGTGTGATAAAAACTAGTGATTGTGAACATGTATTTCGTCATGCCACGGCTAGCACAGACGGGCCAGACAGCACTTGGGGTTGGATAGTCGGCGCGGTTGGCATGATCTAGTTTCGCTGGCTGCCCCTTTATGTCGTGTGTAAAAAGTCGTGTGTCGTGGGTAAAAGTCGTGAGTCGTAAAATGGTCTATTAAATTCGCGTCTTTCGCTAAAAGATCACTTCTTTTCCAAAATATATTTAAATTTCGTTCTATAAGCACGCGCTTGAAAAACCAGTGCAGTTTGAAATGTTTTCAAACGAGATATATTTAATCCCCTAGTAGGAGACGATGGTCCGGCTGTGACGATTTGGGATTTCGCGACAGTATGTGAGAAAATGTATGAGAAATTATTCCTTGTTTATTTGCTTGAATTTAACAAAAGCCTATTTGATATTTTGACCTTCTAACAATGTGTGAGAAAAATATCATTCGATGTGATTGAAATTTTATCCTATTATTGAATATTGTGCAAGAAATGACACGGGTAACAAAGCTGATTTGGTGAGATTACCAACAGCCAAACAGTCTTGTGGAAAAAGCTTAAATACAATGTCAAGGATCGTGCAAATACGGTACTATTTACAAATACAATAAGATGTTCAGTCTATATCAAATTTTGAAGTAATTATGCAGTTAGTTCCAGTGGTGAACTCTTTTGCTTCTCTTTAGTCAGGAACTACAGGTTTACTGCAGGGTGCAGGGGGTGTACACTCCCCCTAGAACTTGGCCAAGGGGATACAGGAGGGGTGCCAATTTCCATGGTATCAAAACCAAATATTAGATTTGGCAAGGCAGTTGTCAAACAAAAATAAAACATTGGGCCTATGGGGGCCCCTTTCACCAATTAAGAACCTTATTTTTCAAACATTCTCTTACAATCTCAATCTTTTCTTACAAGCTAGACTCATCCCTGCAGTAACTGCTTGGATTTGAAATATAATATAATATAATATAAAAGGAAGGATATAATCCACAAAATGTTTGCAGGTTTGCTTTCAGTGCAGTGTCATTCCATTGGTCAAGTGGTACAGTTTTTGATGTGTCAGGATCAATGACTGTCTGATGCAAAAAGATAGCACGAGCTGCAGTGAACTGGTCCTCATAGCCTTATGGGGCACCTGTTATTTGCGTCAAGTGGCGAATAAAATCATTTTCTTTCACCATTTGTTTTGGCTTTGATGAAACCAACTTAGTGATATTTGGTAGATAGTCACATCCAGATGCAATGCAGATGTTGAGAAAGGATGCCTGGTCTAATCCAACATATTCCAAGACTTTGTCCAATTCAATTACTTCACCGTTACCACTAAGTTGAAGTTTATACAAAACCTATGTAGAAAATTGTTAGTAAAATATTAGATTGCATAAATCAATTGAATTTCAATAATCACACCCCACCCTGAAAGACCACTAACAAAGGCCTGGGATACTTTGCCTGTTGAAATATATTTTGATCATTGCACCAATTTCAATTTTAAGGAACTGCGAGAGTGAATGTCTGTAATTTCCATTATTACTTTTTGAACAGTCTTCCATTGGTGTTAAATGTTGGGATCCGAGGTAACCGACTGGAGCTAACTGCAAGCCTGGGTCAGAAGGTCTTGTGCAAGGTCTTTTCCAAAATAGGATATTTATCAGATAAGAGACACTGAGTGAGAACAGTAATTGTTTTGTAAGAAGTCTTATTACAATAGATAATGCTTGTAATGAGATTTACCTATTTTGAGGATTTTCAATTGCGTATTTCGACTTTAGTTCTTACAAAGTAAAATCAAACCACGCCACAACTCGCAAGCTACGCTGTCCAAAACCTGAAGTTTAAGATGACAATTCTTTGTTGTACATATTATCCGACAATCGTTTTGAAAAGTATAATCAAATAACAATGCAAAACGCAAAGTAAGTTATGCCACATATTTTCTGGAATGTACCTAGGGGGGTGGTCATTGTACGAATTGTATTTTTACAGTAGTGCATAATGACTGCACACTGCAAGTTCTTGGAGAGCACAACAAACTATAGGCAAGCATAAAAACCAATGTTGACCATCAATGAAGGTTGTAAGCCATAAATGGCAAGGAGACATCAATTATTTTGCATGGGCAACCTCACACAATGGTGCTGCTGCAACTGGATGTAGAGTCACTCAGTAATTGTATAAATATGGCATGTCATAAACAACAGTTTACTCTCTTGGCCAGTTTATATTCATTTTAACTAGAAGCATGTTTAACATTTATAAACACAGTGACACTTTGTGATGATATATTAAAGAATAAATTCAACCTAAAACTGACACCAAGGAACCAATTTCGGCTAATAGACTGACTGAAATGAACCTGACCTTTTTACATCCATATGCAAGGAGGTCTGAGTCTTCAGAAATTGCAAAATCTGCATGTCCACTTCTAACCAAAAAGGCTATCTAGGCATCAGCCTCATCCAGACTGCTAACTTTGTTAACTGCGCACCGAATATTTTTCTTGCCAAAATATGGGCGCACATATATTTCACATATGAGACAAAATGTGCACATTTAGATGAGGAAAAACTCCAATTATCGAATAAATCTCTTTCTTGAAAGATCAAATTGCGTGCAAGTTGCGCACATGACTTCAATTATCAAAACAATGCGCACCGATTAGCTTCAAAATGCGCACCGTACGCACAGCCCAACTCCAGTAGCAGTCTGGAAGGCTTATAAGGAGCCACAACGTATTGCACAGACTTTTCGCGACATAACTAAACATTCAATAGATAAATATTTATTAGTGATACTCTGTATAAAATTATATACAATGATTGACAAACTATATAGACGATATATGACCCACGTTTATAATTTTAGAGTCAAATTGTAATCGACCTCAACGGCACCAGCGAGAACTTTGTTGGCTTCGTTGGTCTGGCCATTTGTCCTAAAAAATTCAGCCTTTTTTCTGTTGGCTTGTCGTACTCTAAAGTAAGAGAGCAGAGGATGCAAATGGTTATGACCATTACAAGATTTCAAGCGATCATTGACTGTCCTGTTCGATTAATATTGATTGACTTTAGCTACCTGCTTCTTCTGTTTCTCTTTCCTTGCCAGGCAATGATAATCCATCGAACACAATATTAATAATTGTTCTGACGTTCTTTCGTTTCAAAAGGTTTAAGAAAAGTACACATATGTTTAACACCCTACATTAGAATTATAATAAGCATATAATTACTCTAATATTCTATAAACAATATTAAACATCTATATATTAAAATTGATACAAACGCAACTTCATATAAAATATTTGGTCATAGACCTACCTGCGATCATCACCATACTGTTTTATAGCTTATTGCCTTGTGTAGCCAACAAGATGCATCAACCGCAGCTACAAGACGTTCGAATGAATTGAACCGTTCTTTTACCGTCACAACTTTCAATATCATGAATAATGCATGAGATGTTCACTCAACAACCGCCATATGTAAATGAAGTGAAATTTCATAATTTTCCATGATGCTTTGCGCTCGCGACACGCACCACAAGTTCTTGTATAATATTAAGCCAGCCGTACGCTTGCTTTTTTATATAATTTTTAAAATATTAGTATGTATTTTTCAAGTGTTTCTGCGCCCAGTGCAAATTAGGCAGCCTAAAATCTTCAAAAACACGATGGGAAAATAGCGCGAATTCATTGGTCGAGAAATTCACGTGACAGCTGTCCAACCAACTCCGCGATTGGCGGAAAATGTGACTCGACGATCACGCTATATAAGCTTTTGGAGGTAGAATAGAAATCAATTTCGGTTGAAACCTGCAATCAAGTAAGAGGTTCAAAGAGCTGCTGTATTTCAAGAGTCGAAAGTTTTCTGAAAGATGACAGATATTTCCAAAGGCAGAACCCTGTTCTTACTTTCAAAGTTGTTGATCATTTGTGTATCAACTTGTCATGTCGTTAAAAGGAAAGCTCCAGATGGTCAACTCTACGTATTTTCCGATCGGGAAGGCTGTGAATGTGTACAAAGCCAAGCGCCTTGTACATTATCCTGGGAATTGAATTCCTATCTGGCAAAGGTTTATAAGCAACATAACGAGATCGTAGCAACAGCGATCAAGGTACAAAAAAATAACCGACATAGTGATGACTGCGTACATGCTGTGGAAAATATGTTGTGTTCGCAGGTAGTCCCAAAATGCTCCGCGATAGATGGCACTCGTGATTACGGCGATGTATCAAAACTGTGCAACAATGTTTATCTTTCCTGTCCACGAGCATTTGTGAACGGTTTGAAACGAATCGGTTTTTGCCAAGATTTGAAAAGGGGCAAACATCCAAACAGCGCTTGCGTTGCACCTTCAACGCCAATCACAGGGGCTTGTCCTCAGCCAAAGTTTAAGGTAAGTGTAAACAAGATTACTTTTAAATGATTTAAACGAGTTTAAACCTTTCGTTTCGAATGATAGTCCACAAAGGTTTCTGCTTGTAATACGTCAACTTCCATGACCACTGAACCATTTATTTCGGCCATATGTGAAACC
Organism: Trachythela sp. YZ-2020; assembly: GCA_016169945.1. Classification (NCBI taxonomy): domain Eukaryota; kingdom Metazoa; phylum Cnidaria; class Anthozoa; order Malacalcyonacea; family Clavulariidae; genus Trachythela; species Trachythela sp. YZ-2020. The sequence continues at coordinate 1,204,569 of JADLSH010000311.1, read as the reverse complement.
CGTCTCACGTAATTTGGAATTAATTACAAGCTCAATGTAATATAACATATACTCACTACTTTGCGGACGAGTAAAGTATATATAAGGCAAAACCAAAAAAAAATATGTTAAACTCTTCTTCAATTGCAGATGCCTTTAGAGTTCCTGGAAGCTTACAAAGAAAGATCTGCAAGCCTTGTCCAAGCATACAACGATCTAAAGGATCTCACTTACGACAATGGCGAGAGAATGTTTCCAGATGAATGCATTTCACAGTTAGAAGAGATCAGTTGTTCTCCATTGTACTGCTCAGCAAATGAAAGTCAGTTGCTAATAAAACACGACAGAGAGGACTGTAACAAGATCATTAAGGATTGGTAGGTAAATAAATATCCTAGATGGCGTCCGACGAGACCGAATTCCTATCGTATCAATTCATTTCAATGCTTAGCCTGCAGCACAAACAGTTTATGACCAAGCGATGGTTAATAACTCTTCTATCCTCTGGTTAATTTAAATTTTTGACTTTTCGTTTCAGTTATGACGAACCACTAACAAGATTGGCAGAACATGCATCACTCCGAAATGCAGTGTATTATTTGAGAAGTCAATTGAAATCTCAATGTGACACCTACCCGAAATCCTCTAGCAATTTACAGACAGAACCTGCGCTACTCACATCGAAACCCGTGAGTGACCCACCACAACAACCAGACAACACAAAGCAACCCCCACAGCAACATCAAAAGAAACGGTGTCCAAATTCCGCTGGAAACGTTCCTATTCATCCTATTCTGTTGGCAGCCACGACGTATTTCTTTATCAAGACTTATGTGTGAACTCTTTTTAACTACTCTATTTTGCCTATATGATTTATGATTAATTAGTAAATGATACAAGATCATTGGGTCTATTTAGGCTTATTACCAATACTTAGTTATATTTGATTTAAACTCTGTAATTTACGTTGTTTACCTTTAATAGCAATTAAATTCAATAAAGTTCAATATAAATATAGCGATACTAGTTTTAACTAATACTAAAATATTCAAAGCCCTTAAAGGTACAGTGTCACCTGCTGAGCTATGTGATTTTATTCGCTGTCACAATAATTATGTAATGTAATATTATTGAACACGTTTAGAGGATCACGGAAGGACCAAAGGTCAAATTGAAGATTGGGTGCCAAAATTACGCCGATATTTATTACATAATGAGCCATTTATAAATCATTCGTCATTTCTCCTTCACAATTGCGACAAACTTGAAAACTTCTTGCAGGAACATTGTCCAGTTTGTGGGCAGTAAATAACATCGCTCAGCAGGTGACACTGTGTCTTTAACTCTTAATCCTGGATCGCTGATTTCCTAACTGATTTTTGGGAAAGGGGAGGGAAAGAGAGGGGGGGGGGGTGAATTTTGGATCATCGGATTTCGATCAGCTTAAAAATCTTTTCGGATTTCGGATCCTGTCAATACTATTTTCGGATTCGCGGATCCAACAAAGACAGTGGATCGCGGATCTATTACACATTTTGGCTCGGATTGTGGATTGCTAGTTTGTTAGTTCGGATTACAGGATCTTATTGCTTATCTTCGTGTATGTGCATTTCCTAATCTAATTGCTATAAACATGTGAGTGACCAAAATTTCCCAAAAACATCAAGAGAACAATTAAAATTGAAAAAATAGGCAGTTCAACATGAATTTTCTTGTGGAGGATCGTATTTCGGCAAATATTTTAGCCGACTGGCGGACTTGAATTTTATCAAATTTCAGCAGATCGGCGGATTTGGTCGCCCCCAGCCCGGCTCATACGATATGAACAGGCCCCTAGTAGAGGCCTAGGTGGACTTCAAGCAAGAAAGTCTAGGAGATTGGTCTACGCGGCTCTCAAACGAGCGAGCCATTCTATTTTAGATTTCCGATATTGTATTACAGTGACCTTGACATTGTATCAAGCAAGGTCAGAAATGCGGACGCGGAACTGTTCTTGACACAATGTTGACATGCCTAACGGCATACTACGAAACCCGGACTTGGACTCGTCATGAAAAAGGACTCAATAATTCATAAAATATCCAAACTGGTAAATCAGTTTTGATCTTTTATTAGACTTGGTCCAAGTCTGGGGTTTTTATTGGGGAGTTCATAATTATAAATGATTGGATAGTTAAAGGATTAGGGAGTTATAAAGGCGCGAGTATATAATCTTTTATGAGAAAGAGTGTACAAAGAAAGACAATCCGGTTGCAATGGTGATCTATGTAGATCGTAAAGGTTATCGAACATAGGAATTATAAACATAATTGGACATTTGGCTTTGCCTAAGATATCTCACTGCACATACATTTGTCGATGAATATATTCATTTGCCAGTGTAAACGGGATTTAAATACTAATAAACTATGCGCGCAGCAATCCACCCTTTTCGAGATTGCCTGCAGGGGGTAGCACGTGTACTGGAGCGTAATTTCTCGGACAAACAAACAATGTTTCGCAAAGATTTAAACAAAATTTGGAATCATTTTCGTGAACGCACAAGCTCTGGCAAAGAATTTGAATTTATAAACATGGATTTTGCTTTGAGACGCAAAACAAATGTTAAAAATATCGCTGTTCGAAATATCTTCCGCAAATACTTCCTTGAAAATTCCTTCCTTATAAACCAGGACGATTATAAAGACGAAGGACTTTGAGAAAGTCTACAAAAACAGCAAAGTTCGTACTATGGCGCGCGCAAGAAAAGTTGGAATTATTTAGTCATAGTGACGCAAATTGGCGGCCTAAATTGTCATTAGATTATTCATTACATCTATATTTTATCGATTATGTGAGACATCAACATTGTCATGTCATAAAATTCACATCAAGAAAGAGACCTTGCCTGAATTGAAAGGGTAGTTTACGTGCAGACGCATTTCTAGAAAGAGTATTTTTAAATCAGTACTTAAAAGTCGTCAATTTGCGTACTATGACTAAATAATTCCAAATTTTCCTCTTGTCATGCATGATTTTCAAGAGTTCGATAACAGTTGCCAAACCATTCTTGTATTTACAGCTCTGCTTTATGGACGTCGCAAATGTCATAAAATCAATAAACGCAGACTCTCGTTGAAGCCTCTGCGGAAGAGAGAGCCACTTTATAATGGTTGCTGGCGCCATAGTACGAACTTTGCTGTTTTTGGTGTTTGGTTATATTTTGATCATGCGCCAAGTACACGTGGACGCTAGGTAGTGCAACTGCATTCTACAAATACGCAAGTAGACTTGCTGCAAGTCTGTCTCTTAAAGGATTGGGGAGTTATAAAAGGCGCACGAAGTTATAAAGGGCGCACGAAAATGCGGGCGGGAGGAAATTTTCTCGCCTCCCGCCCGCCCCCATTAATTTCCCCCCGCCCGCATTTTTGTGCGCCCTTTACAACTCCCCAATAAAAACCTCTTTAAGAGACAGACTTGGAGCAAGTCTAATACGCAAGTTGTTGTTTCCTTGTTTATGTGTGTTCTTGTCTTTTAAATAGTCTGGCATAACATTGACATCCGTACGCAACGTTAAGCACAAGAAATAACTCAAATACGTGCGTAGACTTGCTCCAAGTCTGTCTCTTAAAGGGGTTTTTATTGGGCCGGGGAGTTAGGATTGGGGTGTTATAGTTATAAATGTCGCGCGAAAATGCGGGCGGGAGGAAATTAAGACGGGAGGCAGGCGGGCGGGGCGATTTTCTCATCTACCAATTTTCTCTCCTCCCGCGCCCTTTATAACTCGCCAATAATCCTTTATAACTCTCCGGCATAATAAAAAAACCCTTTTAAGAGCAGACTTGGAGCAAGTCTATAATTTCTACACAAAGCGCACAAACCCTGCCTAGAATTGTCTTTCGATATTTCTTAATACTTGTGCGCTGGTTTCGCAATTAAACTATACTTATATCCATCTTTTTTTTGTTTTGTCCATTATTATATATTCAGTAAAGATCAGTTACATTTTTTTTCCAGTTTTTGAATGTTTAGGCACATCTAGATCCTATAGTTTTAGCAACCCTCTATAATGCTTTTAATGTAATTGCTGCGCGCATAGTATATTTACTGTAAACCCCGTTTACACATGCAAATGAATATATTTTGGCATGCACAAATATATGAGATATCTGAGTCAAAGCGAAAGCGAAGCGAAAATTAATAGCAGACGTATTAAGCCGGTCGGTTACATCTACGGAGCTGACTTCGGAGCTGATACGTTCGGATATATTATTCAAGCGTACAGTACTAGTTTGCTACAAATATCAGATTTGTGATATATAGTTTGTGATCAAAACTAGTGATTGTGAACATGTATTTCGTCATGCCACGGCTAGCACAGACGGGCCAGACAGCACTTGGGGTTGGATAGTCGGCGCGGTTGGCATGATCTAGTTTCGCAGAGTGGCCCTTTATGTCGTGTGTAAAAAGTCGTGTGTCGTGGGAAAATTCATGAGTCGTAAAATGGTCTATTAAATTCGCGTCTTTCGCTAAAAGATCACTTCTTTTCCAAAATATATTTAAATTTCGTTCTAAGCACACGCTTGAAAAACTATTTATCCTATTATTGAA